>OY829913.1:95434752-96034752 GCA_963691935.1 Nephrotoma guestfalica
ATCCCCAGCGGCATTAACCCGTAGCTCAGTCGAGAGAGGTTAATCGGTCGTGGGGATGGGGATGCATCGGTAACGGCCTAGATAACCGCATCAAAAAAAAACAAACATACAAAAAAAAGGAAAAAGTGGGGTATCGGACCCCGAAGTAGTGGTTAACATGACCTGCCCATTACGCGGGCACCATCAACCGTGGTTGTATTGGTAAAATGTTTAGAATAACATTTTACCCTAACCTAACTAGCCTAATTGAAACAATTTGGCCCATGGGCCCTAAAAGGTGGTGTTAGTAAGGGGAGGGGTTGATAGTGGTATGCTATCGATGGCAGCAGAAAGAAAAAGAGCCGCTTAGCGTCAACAATTTTCTTTCCGTCGGCAGCCGACGCCAACCCACTAACGTTATTTATTAGGTTAGTAACGCCTCCACACTTCGAACTTACCTGATAGATGTTCCTGCACCACACCAAAAAAAACTCAAATTGAGCACCAAAATAACTAAACACGAAAAAAGTTCTTTATAATTAAGTTTATTTCCTTACACCAAACAGCAACTAAACAATTATGCACACTTATTAACAAACTTATTAAATCAAAAACTTATTAACAAACACCAAAATTATTATTATTGAATTTATTATTCCTATACACCTATTCGCGCACTCCAAAAGCCGACCTAGTGTTGGTCTATATCAAAAACTGACTGTCTAGAAAAACTAAAAACTAAGCGACCACCGGTGGGTCTGTCTAAAAACTAACTGTCCCCAAAAAGCAAGAAAAATATTGTACCTATTTTGAGTTTCATAGGAAATTTTATGCGATCTCATCACAAAAATTCCTATGAAAATTGTACAGCAACGTGACATTGATTTTGCTGAATCGATCCACGCGCAAATATTTTTTTCTTCAATTCATCCGTTGACGAAGTTCGAACAACAACAACCACAATGCTTTTCAATATTTGCATCGGTCATTGTCATTCACCTAATAAATAGATCAAGTACATTTATTATGTACATAGGCAACGTAATCAAATTTCGTTGATGTACATATCTGCGTTTACAAAATTCTAAAGTGAATGAATCATATGATACCACTATAAATAATGGCAAAGAAGAAATGTAGAAGGTCGGCATGACGTTTGCTTGAATGGAATGTAGTTGAAGATATTATCTTCGAGGTCATGCCGATGAGGAAATAGATTTTGTTGGGATGGGTTGATAACAGAATTAGGTTTAATTCCGTTACAGACTGGTGTATTTTTATTAATAAACTCTAACCATTGATTTACGAGGATATATATATATATATATATATATATATATATATATATATATATATATATATATATATATATATACTTAGGCCAATTTTTAGGCCCATTGTGATACCACTCATTCACTCCACATCATTAACCCACCTACTTCACCTACTCACACAACTACAGTATACCACCTGCACATTGCAAGCTCCATGTCAACCTGTACATTGACATGGAAGATGGGTCGGCACGTGACACGGAATTCTGCACTCCATCAGAGGGTCTTAGTTGTATTTATTAGCATCACCGATCGTAATCGATGATGGAAATTCGATTTGCATCGATTCGATTCTGTCCTCACCCCCTTCGATTTTTATGAAACTTGCTGAAGATGTTCTCTATGGTCAAGAAACACGAAAAATAATTTCTGTTTTTCTCTTCGACATTGTACTTCTGAACAGGGGTGAATGCCGTTTTAGGGTTTCGCAAAAAATGCAAATTTTTAAATACATGTAGCTCAAAAAATATTTAATCGATCTTAATAAATGAGGTCCCAAATGAAAGGGATTTAACGGTAGTTTTAGGAATAATTGTTATTAAATTTTTTATAAATTGATTGTGTGAGGAAAATTACGATTTTTCAAAACAATTGATTTTTCAGTACTTTCGCCAATAACAACAATCAATTTTTTAGCATTTTTTCAAGTCTAATCATTTCCCAAACAGGTACAGAAATAAAAAATTGGATGTTATTTTTCGTTTTTATGACATAATTTTAAAAAAATTCCATTCTAGCCTACTTTAATGCAAGAAACAGGGATTTAATCATAAAAATGGTCCTATCATAAAAGAAAACACCGATAACGGGCATTTTTAAACTTCTACTTAGTACTTTTTGACTGTAAAAATTTGCTTTAGTGGAATTTCTCGTAAGAATACCTCCTAATGCATCGCGTGGTCCTTTTCCAGATTGCGAGGAAGTGCCATTGTGCTTGTATGTTGAAGTCTTCTTTAAAATTACACAAGTTGTACAAATTTATTTTGTTTTTATATTGTGCTCCAAATCCATCAGAAAAAAAAAACAAATTTTTTTAACATGACTTGTCGTCGCCTTAAAAACCAGATAAAACCAACTAGGCCTTGAATAAATAATCTCACTGCTACATGCTTGTGCTTGGTTTCATTTTCGTCCCTATTCAGTTAGTAGACTGCAAAAGGATGTATGGTGCACTGATCGTTGGACTAATGAAATCCTTGAACTATGAATGAGTAATTTTCCGAAAAAACACAACACATTCATCGTTGTCCAAATTAGATTTTCTATGATTTAGATACGCTGATTGTTGTTCTGCAATAAATGAATGTGGTAATATGTTATGAAGTTGCTCACTAAATTTATCTGTAAAATCCAACGTTGATAAATTTGTTGTTTCTATTGTACACCGATCTGTTTGCTGCCATTGTTTATAAGTAATCTGAACTACATGATTTTTTAGTAATTTTGTGTTTTCTGATGTAAATTTGTAGTTCCTGGGCAGGATGTACATTCGTTTAAATAGCACGATGTCGTTGAATTTTCAAATTTTATTAATGGATATGTTCTTTTAAATAGTTGATGCGGTTCGCTTTAAATTACAGAGCACTTATCTTCTTTGTTTTCACTACTTATTTCACCGTTCTGATACAAATTCTGCACGAATTCGGCTATTTCAGGATGAATGGTTTTCTATCCACATTTAATGTTCGGTGTTGACAATATGCCGTGCTCCTCCTGAATCTGCTTTGCTCTAATTGCTGTATGTGACACGTTAAACTCCCGTTCAATTTTCCGAGCAGACCAGCTTTGATTCTTACAATATTCAAACTTATTTTGTAATTGTTAGATCATTTCATTCATGTCAGCACTATTGCCGGCATCGGAACTGGAAGGCAGTTTAAATATATCCTCTGCCATTTTCGTTGAAACTTCTTGAATTATTTTTGATTTGTAACATTCAACTCTCATTTTTTTACGTTTTATCGGTGAACTGTCAATGGACTTCAAAGTATCGTTGAATGATGGAATATCTGGATATATATATATATATATATATATATATATATATATATATATATATATATATATATATATATATCTATATATCTATATATATATATATATATATATATATATATATATATATATATATATATATATATATATATATATATATAACGGGTGATTTTTTAAGAGCTTGAGAACTTTTTTTTAAAAAAAAACGCATAAAATTTGCAAAATCTCATCGGTTCTTTATTTGAAACGTTAGATTGGTCCATGACATTTACTTTTTGAAGATAATTTCATTTAAATGTTGACCGCGGCTGCGTCTTAGGTGGTCCATTCGGAAAGTCCAATTTTGGGCAACTTTTTCGAGCATTTCGGCCGGAATAGCCCGAATTTCTTCGGAAATGTTGTCTTCCAAAACTGGAATAGTTGCTGGCTTATTTCTGTAGACTTTAGACTTGACGTAGCCCCACAAAAAATAGTCTAAAGGCGTCAAATCGCATGATCTTGGTGCCCAACTTACCGGGCCATTTCTTGAGATGAATTGTTCTCCGAAGTTTTCCCTCAAAATGGCCATAGAATCGCGAGCTGTGTGGCATGTAGCGCCATCTTGTTGAAACCACATGTCAACTAAGTTCAGTTCTTCCATTTTTGGCAACAAAAAGTTTGTTAGCATCGAACGATAGCGATCGCCATTCACCGTAACGTTGCGTCCAACAGCATCTTTGAAAAAATACGGTCCAATGATTCCACCAGCGTACAAACCACACCAAACAGTGCATTTTTCGGGATGCATGGGCAGTTCTCGAACGGCTTCTGGTTGCTCTTCACTCCAAATGCGGCAATTTTGCTTATTTACGTAGCCATTCAACCAGAAATGAGCCTCATCGCTGAACAAAATTTGTCGATAAAAAAGCGGATTTTCTGCCAACTTTTCTAGGGCCCATTCACTGAAAATTCGACGTTGTGGCAGATCGTTCGTCTATTCATTATGAAATGTCAAAGCATACTGAGCATCTTTCTCTTTGACACCTTGTCTGAAATCCCGCGTGATCTGTCAAATACTAATGCATGAAAATCCTAACCACAAAAAAATCACCCTTTATATATATATATATATATATATATATATATATATATATATATATATATATATATATATATATATATATATATATATATATATATATATATATATATGTTATCATCATTAGCATCTCTATTCCACCAAAAGTTAAAGCTAATGCCAATTGTAGATCTTCAGCTTTTAGATAAAATAATTTAGTTTAAGATTAATTACTTTTCTTATATACGCCTAAATGTTGATAGTGCCATACATACACGAACAGTCGCAATAAATAGTTTGTCTTCGATATACACAGAAAAAAAAATGTTCTTAAGGTATACAAACAGGCGACACCAACTGTACTAATTTGTTGTTTGACAACCGTACAATACATTCTTATTTTAATTTACTTTTTAATTAATTTACATAAAATTTAATATTTTTATGATATACAGACGTAGTAAATTTTATTTATAACGCGAGTTGATGTCAATATTCGAGTGCCGTCATCGAACTTAATGGACTATTTTAAAATAAATTATTTACAGCGGCGAAAAGTCTACAGTTTGTGAATATCATTTTTTTTAGAACACTGTATCTTTTTCTCTGTTCGCAGTTTCTATAAAGTTACAGCTATAGAATTTTCATATTTTCAGAATCGGGCCATAAATCTATTATTTTAGATATTTTCTTCCTACAAAAATTACATTTTCTTTCAAACTTGGTACGCTGACCTTAGATTGGAATTCAAATTATAAGTTATTTATCTAAATCGGATAACCGGGGTCGACTCTCTTTTTAATATTTACAATAAGTTTCTTAATTAATTTTTTTTAAATCAAGAAATGTTGGAAACTAACAAAAGTTAGTCCACCGCAATTATTTAATGTCAGTTGTTGGAACCCGTTTCATTAAACCCAAACGATATGCAATCCAACCAGATTTGTATGCGATTGTGTGTGAAATGTATGTGAGAAACTGCAAAAATTGTTAATCGAATATTTTAGAGGTGCAAAACACTTAATAAGTATAATCTGGGCTGCCCTATTCACACTTAAATGTATAAAATTACTTTATCTGTAATTTGTGTGCTTCGTATAACGTGTGAACTGCAGAGAACTTTTTTAATAATGAATTTGAATAAAATAGCAATCAAATTGCATTTCCGATATATTTGTTATTTGAAATGTAATCAAAACTTATTTGTTTTGTTGTTCAGTGGATTTGATCTTTTTTAAAGTTTAATTGACTTAGTATCTAAATCGACCGATCGTTTGGCCCATCTCTTCGAATGAGTTGCAAATCGAAACCAAACAACTGCCGGTAGACTAAAAAATAATGCGAGGCAAAAAGTTTATGTACGGATTTTTTCTGAAACCAGCAGTAATACCTAACCATATACCACCACTAACTGGTTTTTGATTTGGTTAACAAAATCAAGATAAGTGGGAGAACAGAAAATCGTCCGGTTCTCGTAATCTTATTTCCAATATACAGAGTTTTTATCCGATTTCAATTGTTGTTTTAATCAAAATCGTGTGCCACAATCGTGTGCCAAAATTTCTAGAACCACAATCTCGGCCCACAAGTTCCATCATAATCGCTTATAAAATAGCTCATAATTTCATTACAATTTGAAATTTGATTGCGGGTTTCTTCATAAGTTCCTTCCTAATCGATTCAGAAATGGTGCGTCGTGACGCAACAGAACATAACATGACGGGCCCACTAGAGGATCCTGATCAATTTTGGGAACATCGTTTGCCATATACACGTGGCATTTGAATCGCTTGCTGGCACTTAAAAATCCCCTCGTCAATTTTAGTCAAAAAATAATACGATGACCACTTAAACAAACAGCACTTGATAGAAAAAATTTAGCTTCAATAACTTGATTTAGCGATTCTATTGTAACCCGTATTTTCTAAAAACACCACTGCCCTAAGGGCCGATATGGTCGACATCTCTTCGAATTAATTAATTGATTCGGTAGCAATTTGGGAAAAATAATTTTCCTTTCCAGCCAATAAAGTTTTGAGAAAAGGTACTGAATCCGAAATCGGAGTTCAACCAATTAACCTTCTAATTGAGTTATTGTGAAGAAAGGCCTTTTGCAATTGCTTCCTCATACAAATCCTCGTCAGCAATTTTTATTAAAATCGTTCGATTCGAAAACAGTTTTAAAAGATGATCCGCTACACATTACCATATAGAGCATACATCAAAATAGTGACGTTCAGCATAGTCTTAAGGTTTCCTTTGACCAGAAAGCTTGGAAAATTTACTGGTTTTTTGTTGCAATTGATGACAAACTTGTACACCAAAAATTATTAATTAATAATTAGACTAATCAATCATCCGATTGTCAAAATTTTAAAATTATCTGCCGTTAAATTCGAAGTGATTAAGTTTCGGTCTCGTGGTAAATATTTTAAATTAAGTTATCATCCGTAAAGCTAATCCGTTTTTATCGAAATAGTCTGGTAAGTAATTTTCGAGATTTTCTTTACAAAAAATGTAAGATATTCAGACATTCGAATCAGGCTCACGTTTCGATGGGTTTTCGACGGTTATTGTTGACATGTAGAAGTATTGTAGCTGGAAATATTTTGTTGTGGATAACATTTTTGACAAAAAGAGTCATTTACAAATTAAATTGATACTATACAGGGTGAATTTTTTTAATAAATATTGGCTCTTACTTCGGAAACAGTGCAAGATAGGAGAAAATAACTTACAATAAAAATTCTTCAGTGTCGAAGGGGACGTTTAGGTTTATTAAGATATTTTTTTCTATTTCGTCAAATTCTTGATCTAATAGGTTGTGTTTATCTGGTGTGGGTTTTGAATTTATATATTTGGGTATTGTTTGCTCAGGAGGGTTGTTTCTAGGTGATTTGTTTATTTTGGTAAAATTTCATGACCTTAAATTGCCAAAAACAAATAAATGGATCGAGTTTTACCGATATATTATACAACAATGTTATATACGTTTCATCTCAGACATGTCACATATTATCATATTATTCAGCCTGGACTCTCACATACGTTATCAGATTATAATATTTTCCATTTGAAGTGGTGGCATAATTGACCCATTTTTCTTCGAAAACGCCATTACCGTCAATGGCGACCGTTACAGAGTCATACTGACCAACTTGTTATGGCCTCAAATCGACGCTATAAATGTGAACAACCTTTGTTTGCAACAAGATGGCGCCGCATGCCATACAAACCGACCAACAATGGATCTTTTGCACACCAAATTTGACAACCGAATCGTTAGCCGTTTTGGAGATATTGACCTGCGCGGAGCTGCAATTTGACGTCGTTGAATTTTTATGGGGTTTCGTTAAGG
Source organism: Nephrotoma guestfalica (assembly GCA_963691935.1). Classification (NCBI taxonomy): domain Eukaryota; kingdom Metazoa; phylum Arthropoda; class Insecta; order Diptera; family Tipulidae; genus Nephrotoma; species Nephrotoma guestfalica. The sequence continues at coordinate 95,442,476 of OY829913.1, forward strand.
ATAGATGTTATGCGGATAATCCACTTTTCAAATAGGCGCCGAAATCATCGAAAAAGCTCTTAAAACTGGACTGACAGGATGGCTTATGTAAGGCCAGCAGAGGAAGCCACATAAAATAAATTTTCTTTTATTCTTAAATCGGTGACTCCAACCTATATAATAAAAAAAAATGTCCACAAAATACATATATATACTCATTTTATAGTGTTTTTAAACACAAACTTTTAAATGGTCCATTCTATGTAAACCAGTACGCGTGGACATCTCCAAAAGTTTTCGTAGACATTTTTAAAATACATTAAAACACTTAGAAATTTCTAAATTCTGTAGAAATCGCAAAACTCGTCGGAGTTATGCCTATTCTCGTCACTTATGGAATAATTTCCCTAACCATTCGATAATAGTGGTCGGATCACCTACTATAGATGTTAGTTTTCCAGATATTTAAATAAATCTATTCAAACGGGTTCGTTGCTTGTTTGAGATGTCAATTTAAAATTCAATATTGCTAAAATCTTGTAGAAAGAAATAATAATATTTTTTTTTCAAAATCAAGGAACTTCAAAACTACAAAAATCATTGTTAGACTTATTACAATTGACCGATATTTGCCGCATTGATAGAAAATATTATAAGCTGTCGAAAACACACGTGGACGCAGGCAAAAATTATGAAACCGTTAAAATGTGTATAAAATTATAAAAAGGCGTTCACGGTACCCTATTGGTCACCTTTTGGGTGAGTAGTGGTTTGTCTCATCTATTTGTAAACACATTGACACAGGTCCATATATATATCTATATATATATATATATATATATATATATATATATATATATATATATATATATATATATATATATATATATATATATATATATATATATATTATATATATATATATATATATATATATATATATATATATATATATAGTATATATATATATATAGTATATATATATATATATATATATATATATATATATATATATATATATATATTTATATATATATATATATATATATATATATTTATTTATATATATATTATTTATATATATATATATATATATATATATATTTATTTATTTATTTATTTATTTATTTATTTATTTATTTATTTATTTATTTATTTATTTATTTATTTATTTATTTATTTATTTATTTATTTATTTATTTATTTATTTATTTATTTATTTATTTATTTATTTATTTATTTATTTATTTATTTATTTATTTATTTATTTATTTATTTATTTATTTATATATATATATTTATATATATATTTATATATATATATATATATATATATATATATATATATATATATATATATATATATATATATATATATATATATATATATATATATATATTTTTGCGAGGAAGTGCCATTCTGCTTGTATGTTGAAGTCTTTTTTAAAATTACACAAGTTGTACAAATTTATTTTGTTTTTATATTGTGCTCCAAATCCATCAGAAAAAAAACAATTTTTTTTAACATGACTTGTCGTCGCCTTAAAAACCAGATAAAACCAACTAGGCCTTGAATAAATAATCTCACTGCTACATGCTTGTGCTTGGTTTCATTTTCGTCCCTATTCAGACTGCAAAAGGATGTATGGTGCACTGAGCGTTGGACTAATGAAATCCTTGAACTATGAATGAGTAATTTTCCGAAAAAACACAACAGATTCATCGTTGTCCAAATTAGATTTTCTATGATTTAGATACGCTGATTGTTGTTCTGCAATAAATGAATGTGGTAATATGTTATGAAGTTGCTCACTAAATTTATCTGTAAAATCCAACGTTGATAAATTTGTTGTTTCTATTGTACACCGATCTGTTTGCTGCCATTGTTTATAAGTAATCTCAACTACATGATTTTTTAGTAATTTTGTTGATATCTCCTGATGTAAATTTGTAGTTCCTGGGCAGGATGTACATTCGTTTAAATAGCACGATGTCGTTGAATTTTCAAATTTTATTAATGGATATGTTCTTTTAAATAGTTGATGCGGTTCGCTTTAAATTACAGAGCACTTATCTTCTTTGGTTTGTTATCATAACTCCATCTGTTGTTATTTTTCAAAATGTCGTTTTCCACACTACTTATTTCACCGTTCTCATACAAATTCTGCACGAATTCGGCTATTTCAGGATGAATGGTTTTCTATCCACATTTAATGTTCGGTGTTGACAATATGCCGTGCTCCTCCTGAATCTGCTTTGCTCTAATTGCTGTATGTGACACGTTAAACTCCCGTTCAATTTTCCGAGCAGACCAGCTTTGATTCTTACAATTTTCAAACTTATTTTGTAATTGTTAGATCATTTCATTCTTGTCAGCACTATTGCCGGCATCGGAACTGGAAGGCAGTTGAAATATATCCTTTGCCATTTTCGTTGAAACTTCTTGAATTATTTTTGATTTGTAACATTCAACTCTCATTTTTTTACGTTTTATCGGTGAACTGTCAATGGACTTCAAAGTATCGTTGAATGATGGAATATCTGGATATATATATATATATATATATATATATATATATATATATATATATATATATATATATATATATATATATATATATATATATATATATATATATATATATATATATATATATATATATATATATATATATATATATATATATATATATATATATGTGTTATCATCATTAGCATCTCTATTCCACCAAAAGTTAAAGCTAATGCCAATTGTAGATCTTCAGCTTTTAGATAAAATGATTTAGTTTAAGATTAACTACTTTTCTTATATACGCCTAAATGTTGATAGCGCCATACATACACGAACAGTCGCAATAAATAGTTTGTCTTCGATATACACAGAAAAAAAAATGTTCTTAAGGTATACAAACAGGCGACACCAACTGTACTAATTTGTTGTTTGACAACCGTACAATACATTCTTATTTTAATTTACTTTTTAATTAATTTACATAAAATTTAATATTTTTATGATATACAGACGTAGTAAATTTTATTTATAACGCGAGTTGATGTCAATATTCGAGTGCCGTCATCGAACTTAATGGACTATTTTAAAATAAATTATTTACAGCGGCGAAAAGTCTACAGTTTGTGAATATCATTTTTTTTAGAACACTGTATCTTTTTCTCTGTTCGCAGTTTCTATAAAGTTGCAGCTATAGAATTTTCATATTTTCAGAATCGGGCCATAAATCTATCATTTTAGATATTTTCTTCCTACAAAAATTACATTTTCTTTCAAACTTGGTACGCTGACTTTAGATTGGAATTCAAATTATAAGTTATTTATCTAAATCGGATAACCGGGGTCGACTCTCTTTTTAATATTTACAATAAGTTTCTTAATTAATTTTTTTTAAATCAAGAAATGTTGGAAACTAACAAAAGTTAGTCCACCGCAATTATTTAATGTCAGTTGTTGGAACCCGTTTCATTAAACCCAAACGATATGCAATCCAACCAGATTTGTATGCGATTGTGTGTGAAATGTATGTGAGAAACTGCAAAAATTGTTAATCGAATATTTTAGAGGTGCAAAACACTTAATAAGTATAATCTGGGCTGCCCTATTCACACTTAAATGTATAAAATTACTTTATCTGTAATTTGTGTGCTTCGTACAACGTGTGAACTGCAGAGAACTTTTTTAATAATGAATTTGAATAAAATAGCAATCAAATTGCATTTCCGATATATTTGTTATTTGAAATGTAATCAAAACTTATTTGTTTTGTTGTTCAGTGGATTTGATCTTTTTTAAAGTTTAATTGACTTAGTATCTAAATCGACCGATCGTTTGGCCCATCTCTTCGAATGAGTTGCAAATCGAAACCAAACAACTGCCGGTAGACTAAAAAATAATGCGAGGCAAAAAGTTTATGTACGGATTTTTTCTGAAACCAGCAGTAATACCTAACCATATACCACCACTAACTGGTTTTTGGTTTGGTTAACAAAATCAAGATAAGTGGGAGAACAGAAAATCGTCCGGTTCTCGTAATCTTATTTCCAATATACAGAGTTTTTATCCGATTTCAATTGTTGTTTTAATCAAAATCGTGTGCCACGATATTCGGCTGAGAATTTTCTCAGTTTCATTAATAAATGCCATTTCTAGAACCACAATCTCGGCCCACAAGTTCCATCATAATCGCTTATAAAATAGCTCATAATTTCATTACAATTTGAAATTTGATTGCGGGTTTCTTCATAAGTTCCTTCCTAATCGATTCAGAAATGGTGCGACGTGACGCAACAGAACATAACATGACGGGCCCACTAGAGGATCCTGATCAATTTTGGGAACATCGTTTGCCATATACACGTGGCATTTGAGTCGCTTGCTGGCACTCAAAAATCCCCTCGTCAATTTTAGTCAAAAAATAATACGATGACCCCTTAAACAAACAGCACTTGATAGAAAAAATTTAGCTTCAATAACTTGATTTAGCAATTCTATTGTAACCCGATTTTCTAAAAACACCACTGCCCTAAGGGCCGATATGGTCGACATCTCTTCGAATTAATTAATTGATTCGGTAGCAATTTGGGAAAAATAATTTTCCTTTCCAGCCAATAAAGTTTTGAGAAAAGGTACTGAATCCGAAATCGGAGTTCAACCAATTAACCTTCTAATTGAGTTATTGTGAAGAAAGGCCTTTTGCAATTGCTTCCTCATACAAATCCTCGTCAGCAATTTTTATTAAAATCGTTCGATTCGAAAACAGTTTTAAAAGATGATCCGCTACACATTACCATATAGAGCATACATCAAAATAGTGACGTTCAGCATAGTCTTAAGGTTTCCTTTGACCAGAAAGCTTGGAAAGTTTACTGGTTTTTTGTTGCAATTGATGACAAACTTGTACACCAAAAATTGTTAATTAATAATTAGAATAATCAATCATCCGATTGTCAAAATTTTAAAATTATCTGCCGTTAAATTCGGAGTGATTAAGTTTCGGTCTCGTGGTAAATATCTTAAATTAAGTTATCATCCGTAAAGCTAATCCGTTTTTATCGAAATAGTCTGGTAAGTAATTTTCGAGATTTTCTTTACAAAAAATGTAAGATATTCAGACATTCGAATCAGGCTCACGTTTCGATGGTTTTTCGACGGTTATTGTTAACATGTAGAAGTATTGTAGCTGGAAATATTTTGTTGTGGATAACATTTTTGACAAAACGAGTCATTTACAAATTAAATTGATACTATACAGGGTGAATTTTTTTAATAAATACTGGCTCTTACTTCGGAAACAGTGCAAGATAGGAGAAAATAACTTACAATAAAAATTCTTCAGTGTCGAAGGGGACGTTTAGGTTTATTAAGATATTTTTTTCTATTTCGTCAAATTCTTGATCTAATAGGTTGTGTTTATCTGGTGTGGGTTTTGAATTTATATATTTGGGTATTGTTTGCTCAGGAGGGTTGTTTCTAGGTGATTTGTTTATTTTGGTAAAATTTCATGACCTTAAATTGCCAAAAACAAATAAATGGATCGAGTTTTACCGATATATTATACAACAATGTTATATACGTTTCATCTCAGACATGTCACATATTATCATATTATTCAGCCTGGACTCTCACATACGTTATCAGATTATAATATTTTCCATTTGAAGTGGTGGCATAATTGACCCATTTTTCTTCGAAAACGCCATTACCGTCAATGGCGACCGTTACAGAGTCATACTGACCAACTTGTTATGGCCTCAAATCGACGCTATAAATGTGAACAACCTTTGTTTGCAACAAGATGGCGCCGCATGCCATACAAACCGACCAACAATGGATCTTTTGCACACCAAATTTGACAACCGAATCGTTAGCCGTTTTGGAGATATTGACCTGCGCGGAGCTGCAATTTGACGTCGTTGAATTTTTATGGGGTTTCGTTAAGGATAGATGTTATGCGGATAATCCACTTTTCAAATAGGCGCCGAAATCATCGAAAAAGCTCTTAAAACTGGACTGACAGGATGGCTTATGTAAGGCCAGCAGAGGAAGCCACATAAAATAAATTTTCTTTTATTCTTAAATCGGTGACTCCAACCTATATAATAAAAAAAAATGTCCACAAAATACATATATATACTCATTTTATAGTGTTTTTAAACACAAACTTTTAAATGGTCCATTCTATGTAAACCAGTACGCGTGGACATCTCCAAAAGTTTTCGTAGACATTTTTAAAATACATTAAAACACTTAGAAATTTCTAAATTCTGTAGAAATCGCAAAACTCGTCGGAGTTATGCCTATTCTCGTCACTTATGGAATAATTTCCCTAACCATTCGATAATAGTGGTCGGATCACCTACTATAGATGTTAGTTTTCCAGATATTTAAATAAATCTATTCAAACGGGTTCGTTGCTTGTTTGAGATGTCAATTTAAAATTCAATATTGCTAAAATCTTGTAGAAAGAAATAATAATATTTTTTTTTCAAAATCAAGGAACTTCAAAACTACAAAAATCATTGTTAGACTTATTACAATTGACCGATATTTGCCGCATTGATAGAAAATATTATAAGCTGTCGAAAACACACGTGGACGCAGGCAAAAATTATGAAACCGTTAAAATGTGTATAAAATTATAAAAAGGCGTTCACGGTACCCTATTGGTCACCTTTTGGGTGAGTAGTGGTTTGTCTCATCTATTTGTAAACACATTGACACAGGTCCTCTGTGAATAAATTTAGCTCACTTTTTATAAAACTTGAAATATTCATCATAATTGTAAAGTTTCTAACATCTTTAAAACATACTAAAACCCATCATAGTTTTAAAATACCCAGTAGAGTGGTCGATCTATTTGAAAATTTTGTTGAAACCCCGTGGATATCTCCAGAATTGGCTGGAATATTGTTTGAAACTCGTTAAAAATGCTCAATTTCCAAATATAATTTTTAATACTACTTAAATCTTAGAAATAGGTCTATGCTTTACCTTCTCAAAAATGTCAGGTAAAATTTATATTTATTTCTAGACTCGACGGCACAATATTTAGAATCTTGTCCAATTTTATTTTGAAAATGAATTCCAATTGGAAAATAACAAATTTAACAAATTAACTACAAATTTGAATCCAATTTGGAATTGTTTTACGCATTGTAATTGTCTAAAAACAGAGAAAGCTAATTTGAACTGAAATCTTAACAACTCGCTATGCTAGCACAATGGAGATTATAAGCAGTATTCCATATGGCTCCGCCTTTTTAGCACCCCATCTTGAGGTTTTGACAAAAATGATGATTAAATTCGTTTGGTCATCGTTTGATTAGGATTGGTCAACACATTTTGGCGTTTCGTTATCAATGGGCCATTCTTTATTGCGAAAAACAAAATGAAAATTTTATTAATTCAATAAAATCAGGTTCGTCGCTTATTTGGGAATTTCATTTTACAAATTTAATAACAAATCCCATTTTAATAAACCGTTTAGGTAATAAGACATCCTTTTTCAAAGAATTGTCTCTAAAGTGGACAATAGATAAAAGACATTAGATAAAATCAATTCAACTCCTTGAGGATTGGTCACTAGTTGATTTCGTTTCGTCATCCCTACATAATGATTTAGTGTGAAAATTCGTTAAAACCCAGCATTTTCATACGATTCGAAGTGTAGAGGCTGTAAACTTGATCAATACTACTAATTTTATAAATCCAACGATTAGAATCGTTTGTCCGACTGTCATTGAAGGTTGATTACTAGTTCTTTTCGTTTGGTCATCTCTACGAATCGATTTATTGCGAAAAGCCGTTAAAAACTCATATTTCCACATAATTCGAAGTGTTTTGGGTCTGGAAATCGGAATTGTTTGGTCAATTGTCATTTAGAATTGTTCACTAGTTCTTTTCGTTTAGTCATCTCTATTTAATGATTTATTGCGAAAATTCGTTAAAAACCCACCCCAACTCACCATTTCTGCACAGTTCGAAGTGTCCGAAGCTGGAAACATCATCAACACTAATAGTTTTATAAATCCAACGATTAGAATCGATCGATAACTAGTGACCAATCCTCAATGACAGTCGACCAAACAATCCCAATCGTTGGGTTTATAAAGTTATTAGTATTGGTCATGTTTCCACTTCGAATCGTTTGGAACTGATGAGTTTTTAACGAATTTTCGCAATTAGTCATTATGTAGGGATGACCAAACGGAATCAACTAATGATGAATCCTCAGTGACAATTGACCAAACGGTCGCAGTAAATCGTTTCGTAGAGATGACCAAACGCAATCAACTAGTGACCAATCCTCAACGAGTTAAGAAGAACCAGAAAATTGAATTACTTGTATCTTATGCCTTCCACGTTAGATACACTTCCTTGAAACAAGATGTAGTTTTATCTAATTGGTTTATTCCAATTAGATTTGTTTTTAATTTTGTAAACTGAAATTTAAAAATAAAGCGACGAACCTGATTTTATTGAATTAATACAATTTTGATTTTGTTTTTTCGCAATAAAAATGACCCATTGGTGACCAAACGCCAAAATTTTTTGACCAACCCTGACCTAACGATTACCTAACGAAATTGAATAAAAACGGTACGGTTTTGTTTCCATGAGGTGCTACCCGAAATGTTTTTTAAAATTTTTCATTATTTATTTACCGTTTAATAAGTGACCAAACGATAAACACGAGTGACCAATTATCATTTTTCTCAAAACCTTTAGATGGGGTGCTAAAAAGGCGGAGCCATTCCATATTGTCTACCATTTATCATTGAATTATCTACATTATCAATTATCGATTTTTTCTATGCAAAGCAATGTTAATTCGACCGTTCTAACACTAGACTTGACCTTAAAATGAAGTTCGATCACACGCAATAAAATAAAATATCGTGTATGCGGTCAAGTTCAATAATTGCGAACTGCTCCCACGTAATCACAATTTCGCATCTTTAAATCATAATATTTTCATATAAATTTCGATGTTATATAAAAGCGGACGTGCTTCAATAGACGATTACTTACTTAATATTCGTATACAGTTGTGAACGTACGCGCGAATATGATTTGAATATACAAAATATACAATTAAATCGAGACCGAGAGTATTTTGTGTCGGACGGGTTTATGAAATTAAATGAGTTTGTATGTCAGAATTCTCATAAACCGCACCATAAGAAGAATTTTGTGTTTTTTGGTTCCTATCAATTTCAAGCCAGCAAAAATGATTTTTTGTTAATAATAATAATAATAATAATAAAATAAAATTTAAATTCAAAATATTTTTTTATAATAAAAGTCAAATAAAACTTTACAACTAATTTATATCATACATGCCTTGGGCGCATTTTAAGGTTTCCACTGAATTCACAATTTCGTTTTTATTTTATTTTATTTAATTTTAAAAATCCTGGTTTAATATTTATGATGTTCCTTTGAAACTGGAAATATTTTATTTTTATTTTTGGTGTGTAATCTATATAGACTTCTTCCCAAATTGATAAAGTGTGTAAGCCTTTCATGAAATAAGTTTTTGTATATCAAATAAATTCAAGAGACGACGCAAGATACTCGTTTAAGATAGGATTTAATATTTCTTTAAGATTAATATTAATTAAGAATATGTATAATACGTATTTATTTTTGGTCTTTGTTATACATATACGAGTATAAAGTTACCTGTATGCTGTATTCAAATATGTAACTATAAGGTTCAAGTAAGTGCAATAAACTTTGATTTTAAAATAACAAACGCACACCTAAAAATTTAATTATTCAACTTGTACCTTTTATGTATAGTATTGCCCTAGGGGCGATCATCTCCACCTTGTAATTGTTAATGTACTATACCTGTCTGTCTGAGTTCAATACTTTGTTATATAACACACACGCACTCAGGGTACCCAATTTGTTTCACACAACTTCACATGTGAAATTAGTACTACTACATGTACTGGATAAGTGCTTGTACTTACTGCACACTTGTATCCAATGATTTTCTTTATGTAACTTAATACGTAAAGTGTACATAATACATATTATGTTATCAATATTTTTTATGACATTTATGTAGTATTTTGTGGCACCTCGATGAAATATTAATACCTCAGGCAATTTAGAAGTAGCATATCGATTATTTGAAGTTAAAACTTTTATATATTTAACAAATTTAAATGTGTGTATATATTGAGAACAAGTCTGTAATTGTTAAGTGTACAAATAAAATACTCGGAATTGCGCTAGGTCATGAATTTTAATGAACATGATTGCGTGCAAATGAGATACGGTGCAACATAGTTAACATTTAAGCCGTGCAATTAGTGTACGATCACAACTTGTTTCTTGACGTTTGTAAACGGTTTTTGACTTTCAGGTTTAAAGTAGCTTTAAAGGGAAATTCCATAGCCGAAATAATTAATGTTTTAGTTTAAAATTAACAATCAATATACCGGGTGATTTTTTTAAGCTGAAACTTTCACATATCTCGGAAAATACTCGTTAGCACACTACGAAAAAAATGTCCATTATTAAAATTTAATCATTCCGAAAGTGGGGGAGGGGGATTTCGGCGAGCATACATAGTGCTAAAATCAGTACACCGTCTCCCCTTCCTGTAGGTGGGGACTTTGAATTTATAATAGGAGCGTCTATTTTTTATTGCAGATTCGGATTCTACGGCTTAAAGTACGTAGGATTTCTTTAAAACATTTTGTCGATTCATGATAGAGGCGCTGTTAAATAAAATTTAGATTAATTTTTATTCGATTTCTCTCTTATTTAATTGGTTAAACGTGAACGTATTGCAGAATCGTATGCATAGGTTCTCAACCTATGCATACGATTCTGCAATACGTTTACGTTTAGCCAATTACATTTCTACAGGTAACAATTTCCCAGTTATTCAGATATTTATTTTAAAAACAAAATACAAAAAAATCATTTATTTGAAAGCAGATTTAATCGCATGTTCCTGAGTTACGATAATGGTAGTTTCTTGACAGGTCATTTTTCAGTAATTAAAAATTTAAGAAATACAATTTGTTTAATACTAATTTCGAGTATTTACATTGATTTTTATTTTTATTTTTATTTTATTTTATTATCCCTGCAATCTGTTCTGGGGCCAAGGCTCTCCCAATTCCTTCGCGATTTTCTTTTTCCGTCCTTACTTTTACGCCAGTGTTAGCTAATTCGAGGACGTGCGATTATAGGTCCGATTTTATTATCATCTGCACATTACAAAGCTCCATGCCAGCCTATACTCATAGATATGGTCATAGATGTGTACCATTTCATCACAGATCGTAATCTGTTGATGAAAATTCCCTTTGCATCCTGCCCCTATCGAGATTCGAACCCGGTACCTCCCGATCCAAACGCCAAAGCTTTAACCACTGTGCTATTTGGTCGGTAGTATATACATTGAAAACGTGTTAATTTTAATTCAAACGTATTGCAGAATCGTATGCATAGGTTCGCAGTAGTAGAAATCGAAAAAAAATTAATATCGTTAATATTATATGCCGCTGTAAGGCATCTATCATGAATCGAACAATATGGTTCAAAGAAATCCTACGTACTTTAAGCCGTAGAATCCGAATCTGCATTAAAAAATAGGGGTTCCTATTTTAATTTTAAAATTACCCCGCCTCACTTACAAGAAGGGGTGGAATGATTAAATTTTGTTAATGTACATTTTTTTCGTAGAGTTAAATATTTTCCGAAATATTTGAAAGTTTCAGTTTAAAAAAATCACCCGGTATATAGTCGCGTATTTTTTTTATTGGTCCTATACGAAATGTTTATGTTATTTTTATGTCATATTAAAAATATTTACTGCGATATTTAGTTTTTTGCTTGATTTTTTTTATTGTCCATTACACATACCTATTGATGTATTGGTTCTTGAAAGACGAAAGCGAACAATTAAAATGCCTTCGAGATTATTTGTTAATGACCCGTAATTAATATTTAAGGAGAGACGACTGTTTAAGAATTATTTAATATCGAGAAATATATTGTAACAAAGATGTATGTCTTTGAATAGAACCCTATATATGTATATAGGACTGGTTCTAAGACACTTCCTTATGACAGTATTAATCGTTATAATTTCTGACTACGCTTTTTTGATTTACTGTCAGTTTATCGTGAACAATTTACCGTATAACAATTTATCGTAGAATAATTTATCGTTGAAACAATTTATCGTGAGGACAGTTTATCGTATATCACACTTAATGTCTTGGATTTGGAGTATCTTAAAACATAAAACTTTTTTTCATAATGTATTTCGTATAAGCATTCGGTCAATGATTAGATTGGATATGTTGGATGGAAATGGAATTCTCAAATGATTTTTGGAAGAAGTTCTGGAATATGGCCACCTGGGACGGAGCTCGGTAATTTCTTAACCGATATTGATAATATTTTGCACGTTGAATGAAAATGGGATTCTTAAATGATTTTTGAAAGATCTTATGGAGTATCACCACCTGGGAAAGACTAGTGATGGGTGTTAAGGCATCCAGTCTTACCAGCAACTTGTTTACTTTACATCATGAATCCAAGATAGACGTCTGCTTCCATTGCTGCTGGAGAGCAGAAGCTGATGAGGTATTGGTTTTGCGGCATCAATAACTTGCCCTGACATGTAGTGTCAATAAGCAGAAGCAGAATTTTTTTACCTAGCGAGCGTATTAATCAAGGAATTTCGCCCTCATATTACCTTCAAATATAATTTAAATAGATTGACGATATAGAACTGAAAACCTTACAATTTTACAAAAATAAAAAATTGGCGAAATACAATGCGATTGATATCAAACATTCTAGCGAACAAAAAGTTTTGTTTTCTTTGAACATTCTAAAATCAATAAATATAGGTATATTCTAAAATGAAACAATCAAAACGAAAAGTTTCCACCTACAGTTTGAACAAGTATTTCAATAAAAATTTGATTTTTTGGCACTAGAGGAAAAATTGGTTTAGCCTCGTCGATTATAACCGGAACAATCGTGTGTTCCGGTTATAATCGACGAAGCTAAACCAATTTTGTGGAACGCACGCACTTTATGGAAGCAATAGCGAACAAGCCCGAATTTGGAATTGGGTTACTCATCACTCATTTTCGTGCTCAGGTTTCTTGGGCTTCACTTTGACATTTCGTTTGTCAATATCCAAGCACCAAGTGAAGATAAACTCGATTAAATGAAGCATGCTTGCTACAAACAACATCATGGAATCATGAGCAAAATACTACAATACGGCGTCAAAATATTACTGGATGATTTAAATGTTCAAATCAGAGGCGCTCACGAGGTATATCGCAGCACCATCAGTTCGAACTCCTTCCATATTCAAGAACTTATTCCAGAAATCATTTAAGAATCTCAATTCTACCCAACATATTCAATTCCATTTTAATCGATTAATAAAGGCCGAATTCAATATAATTTTGTAAACCGAAGATTGTTTATTTACACATAATTTTGTTATACGGTCAAATTTACAAACTACGATAAACTGGCATACGATTAATTGTCCACACGATAAATTGTGTCCGCGGTAAAATGTTCACGTTAAATTGAAACACTATAAATTGTTTACGATAAAACGACTGTCACTCCGCTTTTTTATGTTGTCTTATAAGAACTCAAAATAAAAAATTATTCTCTACAAATTAGCTTTCAGTTAGTAGTTTCATTCGTTGCCCACGGGATGTTAAAATCAAATTTCAAAATCATCTCTGTAAACTTTCAAATCTTTGGTATATATTTGATGGTGCAATCAAGTCAAAATCTAGCGTGTGTTAGGTTTATTTCTTTTGACGTTTTGATTTTTTGCTGTTTATTTTACTGGGCCACTGTGCAACGTTCGACTGAAGTGATCAGCACAGGTTTCTGTCTTTTGCTTATAATCTATTGTTCTTTTAATCTCGCGTATATTATTTTCCATGTTGAGCTGTGCATGTCTGTTATGAACTTGTAACTTTTTTCCCAGGTATTCTTGTTTTTTTTTTCACTTATACTCTTTATTAAATTACTTAGCTCTTCCTTGAGTTCTTTCCAGTTTGTGTTTATATTTGGCGTTGTAAGATTGCTTGTATTTAGGGTTGCTTTTTCATTGTAAGTGAGTTATATGGGAAAGTAATCAGAACTCAAGTTATAACTTTCTTCATTATAGACGTTAGATAGCTACCGGTCCTTGTTATCTCGAAATCGAATAGATCGGTGTTTTTTTAATATCTGGTGGGCCAAATCAATATTCTAAGTTTTTCAGTGCCACATGACATGTACGAAAATAAAATACTACTTGCTCAAAAGCAGTTGGCTATCTACTTATAATTAATATTAATTTCCCAAAGTGTCTCGAGAATCAGAAGACCTGGGTTCACTCATAAAATGATAAGAAATGGTGCTTGAAACTCGGCTTACGACTGAATTACTGCACATGGAGAAAAACAAGACCCGATAACTTTACGAGCCTATATTGACTCGGGTCTGCAAGATACCTTCATAACAAAAGGTGCTGCAAGCTTATTAAACGTCAGACAAAAAACGAATATTTCCATCTCAGGAAAGTGTGGACTCAAATTAGGAGAAATACAAATAGAATTTGATGTAGTTCCAAGATTTTTGTTAGCCAATGCACGGTTCGCCAATTGCCAGAAGTCAAATTTTACATATATAAATATATTAATTTACAAAACATAAATCGGGCAGTTCTACAGTTTAATGAACCAAGTCACATCGACATGGTAATTGGAGCTGACTATTTATTTATTTATAAAGAAATTAGTTCTGTGAGTTACAAGTATGGTGAAGATTTTGAGTTAACATTTAAAATTTTGAAAAATAATTCTTCAACATCGATGATGTTGAATGCTTTAGACAACTTATGTTGTTTTCTCCATAGTTTGTGGAATGGTGTTCTAGTACTAAAACTCATGAGATGGTAGATTTTGGGCACAATCCCAGTCACTTTCCTTTACCAAAAAAAATCAAAAACTTCTTTTGATGAAAGCATTCAAGCATTTTGTTAATGTGCACAACATCGTTTGGATTCTAGATCGTTACAGCGTATTCCAATTGAGGTCGTACGTAAGCAAAATTGAATGAAATTAAGCTTTAAATATCTTTTAATTCACCTGCCCATCGATTAACAAGTCCAAATATGGCATTCGCCTTCGCAATACAAATTTCAAATTAACAATCTCATTAATCCCGATAGGGGCAGGATGCAAAAGGGAATTTTCATCAGCAGATTACGATCTGGGATGAAATGGAACACAACTATGACTCCCTGTCAGAGTGTACAACTCATGGGCCGACTCATCATCCATGCCAGTACAGGCTGGCATGGAGCTGTGCAATGTGCAGATGGTGACAAAATCGTACCTTTATCCGTACGTCCCCGATTTGGCAGGCAACTGCGTAAGGTAAGGAGTGCTTCGGCTCCAGAAAATATTGCAAATATTAAAAAAAAGGAAAAAACTCATTAACTCTTTGCAATACTTCGCAGTTGAGTTTGTATAAATTAATTTATGGATTCTTTTTACGATGAAAAGACGTGATTTAGTGTTTTTTAATATTTGATTTAAGTATAGCGAGTTTCTTTCACTCTATCTAAGTCTTCTTGAATAATTTTGTCGCCGATTTGATAGATATGGCTTAAACCAGTTTTTGTAATCGAGTGAAAATTCAAATGCGAATAAACTCTGGAGTGATGACAGATGGAATCAAATGCTTTTCAGAAATTCGTGTACGCTACATCAACTTGTTGGTGTTTTTCTATCTCCTTTATTATTTTACTGGTGAATTCAACTAGATTGGTCGAAGTGGGTCGGCCTGGCATAAATCCATGTTGGTTTATTGGTATATGAAGTGCAATTGTGGATTTAAAGTTGTTGCATTTAATTAATTCAAACAATTTAGAAATTATTATGAAGTTGATATTCCTCTGAAGCAAAAAATTGGTGTAATTTTTCAAATTTTGCATTTTTCGGAAAACACGCCGATGCTTAAGGAGTGATTGAATAGGTAACATAATGGAATTGTTAAAATTATAGCGAACTCTTTCAGAATAGAAGGGGGTATATTGTCAAGACCACAACCGTTTCCAAACCAATTGAAAGCCGATAAAATGTTGTCCTCAAAAATAACAGGATGAGTTATTGATACCTTTCTTCTTGCTGGGTAGTTCGTACAATCCACTAGTAATGCTTGAGGCTGATTGAAAAAACGACGCAAACATGTCAGCTATATCTTTGGCGTTTGAGGAGCTGGTATTGTTGTAGGGCATATTAACAATGTATCCTTCAATTTCGCGTTTATTCCTAAATAGTTGAGAAAAATCGTTTTGGATTTACTTTGAGTTTTTCTTGAATTTGATTGAGATACGACCTGTATATTGATTTTAAATAAATTCCAAATTCGTTACTATGTGATAGAAACATTTTTTGTTCGCTTCTAACCTGCTTTTCAACATTTTAGCATACGCTTTCGTCTTCCGATTTGTTAAGTTAACTAGTCTACCATCGAACCACTGAGGGTGATCACTTTGTGGTTTGCAGCACATAGCTGCATAAAGTTCGAAACCTTGCAGCATGACGTCATTAAATTTGTCAACATTGTCGTTTATATAATTCGAATTGAGAGTTATTTGCCAGTTGCTGGATTCTCGTTAACTTTGTACGCACACGGTTTTTTTGAAGTTGTATTTGATTGGTAGTAGATGTTGGAAACTCGCCATTGAATCAGCAATTGATTAGTACTGATTCTGATATTTTAAAAGTGTCAATGTCGTTGCTGAGGGCAAAATTGTTGTTCAAATTATAGCCAAAAATGGCGCCCACAAATAAAGATTCAATTAACCAGCAGTTGTGCTTAACAACATAATAAAGGGTATAAGTTTATTATTTAGTATTTTCATTATTATGTATTTACTTAATTATTTAATTAAATTTATTAATTTGAATTAAGTTTACTTAATTAATTAATTTTGATTATAAATTAATTTTAAAGATTTTTTTCCGCCATAGGTAATGGCGATGTGTCGAGTGGCATCGTGCTGGTAGCGATTGTGCAATGATTCATTGCGTAGCTGGGGGTCAAGTCGCGTTCCGTGAAATAATGAAAATGAAAAGTTTTTTCATTAGTAATCTAGTAGTTTGAATTATTCGCACGTAGTTTTAAATTCCACTGTGTGAAATCAAAATTTGTTATGGGCAATTCAAACCTACTCGGTTACCAATGAAAAAAAATTTAATTTTCATATTTTCGCGGAACGCGACTTGACCTCCTGGTTGGGACGAACTGGATCTGGATGAATGAACAATTTATTTTTTGTTAAAATAAATTTGTTTGTTTTGATTTGCTGGTATTCGTCGTATCACATTGTTTCCGTTGTCTTCTTGTTTGTTCATTTTTGTAAACTTGTTGTTTATCAAGAATTATGATAAATAACACGGGTGGCGATTTGAAAACGAGTCTAAACGATGCTGTTGTTTACCAGTTACACGTGGTAATTCAACCGGATGACGATTTAGAGTTGAGCCACTCGTTGCGTTGAGATTGCGGGATGTTACCTTTGCGATATGTAAAACAAAATAATTGGTTCCAATATTCTAACCGCTACAGCACCTCACTCCAGATGAGTCATATAGTGAAGAAGGTGGCTCTATATAGATCGCTTGATTGATACGAAACGTATCCGTTCTTTAAAAGGTTTAATTTTTCGGTAGTGCTGGTTTTTATTCATTTTGCGCTTAAGAGGTAAATATGCTCATTGAATCACTCGAATTGTCTGCTTTTGTACTGCTTTTGAAATAGCGATGTTGTCACTGTGAATAACCGGTGTGTTTTTGTAACTAAAAGATTGTGACAGAATATCAAAACGCAAAAGGAAAGCGACATTTGAGATTGCTGGCTGTTTCATTGCACCATGCGCATCGCTGTATCATGGGAGTTGCATGATCCGGATTGACGGAAGAAGACGAGAATCGACGTGGTGTGTATCGTGAATGCTAGCGCGGTGTTTGAAATAAAACACAATTCGCGCCGCTGGATAACGGGACATGGAAGTGGCATTCTCGAAATTGAATAAAACGTGTTGCTGCTTCGTAATTTTTGTCTTTCTTGCTTATCCTGCTATTGTTGTCGCCGCTGCTGCTGTAGGTGCTATTGTTGTGGTTGTTGCCGTTTTCCAGATCCCTCGTGAGGTGCTTTCGCCATTGTAGGTGCCTTAAATTTATTTATCACCCATGCCGGTAAGGCGGCTGTATTTCTCTACTTTTTATCCACCCTCTGCAATGTTGGTGTTGTGTGTGGCAACGTTATCGTTGTCACTCTTTTGTTTTCATGTTGGAATACTCGTCATATTGTTCCCATTGTTTTTAATTTTAGTAAACATGTTGCTTAGCAAGAATTATTGTTTGCTAGCTACACGTGCTAAAACAGCCTCTGGTGGTGATTTAGAGTTGCGCCACTAATTGCGTTGAGATTGCGAGATGTTACATTTGCGATATACACCGTTAAAATCCGAACCGCAAAGCTTTAACCACTGTGCCGTTTGGACGATTACAAAAGCAGTCAATGCTTGTCGCGAATTAATCGACATAATGGCCAAAAGGACGATTCTTGCTATGGTAATAAACTTCAAGAGAGTAAATAATCGTTGTAAAACTTGACAAAAAAATACAAAGCATTGGCACAATTAATATTAAATTGGACGGCATAATTAAAGTGTTTTGTATTTTTATACAATCCAAGATGTCAATTTTCAATACAACCCGCAACGTCTTCTGCTGTCTTCTGCTGTCAGTCAATAGGATAGCTTTCTTCAATTATAGTCAGCAGTAAGCTCTTAATGCAACATATCTGGATGAGGATAATCGGCTAGGTACTCAAAATATAATGATTCAAGTGGTAAAAATCATTGATTCCATTGTTATACCACGATGAATGAATAAAATGAAAAGCGAAGCCGTCAAAACTTATGGGTTTGAGGACGCGTCTGAGAAGGCATTGGCTCCGGTAGTTTATTACTGAATTTTTTATGAAAAGATGAATAAAAATAATAAAAAATCAAATGCGTCAAATATGTTTTGATTACAGATGTGACTACATAAACTTTAATAACTTACCACGTTATTCTTATAATGTACAATTGTATGTAAAAGTTGGCAACACCAATTAATCATAATAATTTTCCAGAAGATTGCCTACTTAATTTATGTTTACGTGGCAGATTTTTTTTTTTTGTACCCGAATTTATAAATTGCAAGATTATTTTACATGCCTTTGTGGCATACGGAAAATTTAATATACGATCATGTTTTATTATGGTGTTCTTAGCTTTGCTTGCACCAGATAGGAAAATTTCGCATTTTCCCTAAAAATTATAATAAATAATTTGTTATAATAGCAATAATAATAAATGTTGTTGTGTATACTCGTAGCTGTTGGCTTCATTTTTAATTTATTGTAACAATTCGCGCTTCTTAAATTTTATAAAAATATAAAATGAGGAGAGACGGAAAGAATCTTAAACGGAAATATGTGAAAATTGGTTTAAGATTGCGCGCTTCAACAAAGTTTTATGTAAATATATTTTATCGTATTATTTATGTAATTATTTTGTACGATGTTTTTCTTTTACTAAGATGCCGTTATGAAGTTAAACTGGGTAATGCAATTTCAATTTTCCATCAGAAGAACATCATGGAATCAAGCAAGTATTCTCTATTTTCGCGAATCTTGTATCAATCCAAAATTCGTCGGTGGTATATATTCTGGTATTGTTTCGAAAATCTTATCGAAACAAAGACTAGATTTCTTACTGAAACTGAACCGTAAATTAAAAGTACAAGTCGATACGATAGGTTACAAAACTACACCTAAAATCTTTCTAACTCTTATCTGGATTACATTATTAAATATCTAACTTAAGTTATTTCAAACGGCAGAGTTGTGCAACTATAAACTATCAGTGTATTATTGGCATTGCGCCCAATCACATTGGGACCACTGTAGCGTTTAATACACGTAAATATTAACTATTCACACACATATTTTCAGTGTACCATATGCCCGTTAAGCTCCATATCAGCTTGCACAATTACATTGGGGATGGGTTGGCATTGATCGGATCTGATTGATCGGATTCGTAAACCGTACTTCCCCTGCCAAGAGCCGAAGCTTTAATCACTGAACCGTTTGTCCGGGAGGTGTCCGAAGGCATTTCATTATTTAAGTTATTGAAATAATCTAGACCAAACATAAATCAAGTCTGTCAAAATTTGACTGAGTTGTTATGAAAAGGCTGAAAATTTTACGAACTTTTGTTCCCGAGGTACCCGAAGGAAATGAAATTAAACAAAAATGTATTAGATTTGTCCTCAGTATGCAAATCATATACATGGTAAAAATGTGTTGACGATCGGTTTAGCGGTTTAAGCATCCATTCGACACAAACAGACATGAGTTCTCTTTTAGCATAGAAAATAATAACTAGCTGCTTAGACTTACACATTACTTGAAACATTTTTCTAATTCCTCCCTTCACAGTTCCCAAAGTGATAATTTTAAATTGTTATACAGGGTGTCCCAGAATTGGACGATCAAACGAAACAGGGTGACAGGGGTGTTCATTTCTAACAAGAACAGCCAAGTAAACTTTTTTAGAATTGTTGATGGTGCAAAGTTATTCCACTTTTAGCGTTTTGTTTAGAGAAATCGACCTGTTGTACATGAGTATGTACAAACATTTCAAAGAGACGTAGTATTCACGATACGCAATACAAGTCCAAATAAAAAACGTTCAAAAAGAATCAAAATAGAACAAGCGGTTGGTGAAGATAACGAAAATGTAAACACAGATCCGAAAACAATGGCTGCAAATGTTACTGTAGGAGTATCAGACGAAGGAACTGTAACAGTTTTAGAAAATATTGATTTCGAAATTATAGATGAGATGCAAAATGCTCCAGATTATTTCACAAATTAACTGATCGAACCCGAAGAAAATGAAAAGAAGCGAATTTGGTGAAACCGAAATCAAATACCAAACCCCTGAGGAAACATAACCTGTTGAAGAAACTCTAGGTCAGTATTCCATGAAATATTTTACTGAGGAATTATTCGAAACTATCGACGGATTTACATGAAATTTAAAGATTTATCGGAGTTCATATATTCATCGGATGTACAAAATTTCCCCAAATCAAAATGTACTGGGGCAATCTCATAGGAATCGAACACGTTATGCGAACTATGACCAGAAACCGATTTTTTCGATTGCGAACTAATTTTCATGTTACCAACAATTTGGCCATTCCAAAAGATGATAAAGACGTTTTTTTATAAGGTTCGTCCCATACGTAATTCTGTTGGACAAAAATGTTTAGAGATTCCCTTGGAGTAGATCCTTTGCATCGACGAACAAATGATTCCATCCATGTAAAGTAAACCACCACCTTGGGGCTTGAAATTATTTGCTCTATGCGGAAAATCAGAGCAACCGTTTGATTTTATTATTTATCAAGGCTCAAGAACTGAAATTTCTGATTTCCATAAACAAACATTAAAGAATTGAAGTGCCGGAACACAAACTGTATTTCGATAATTTTTTTACGACTTACAATTTATTGGAAATATTAAAAATAGAGGGATTAACCTAATCGGGACCGCTCGAATTAACCGATTTCACAAGCCATATTTTTCGGATGACAAAATTATTGTGGTCAAATGGCTTGATAACAAACCTGTTTATCTACCATTCAATTTTATGGGAAAGGGTGATAACACACAATAAATCCATTTTTATTGCGCATCCCTAAAGCGATATGTCGACGTTTCAATTCAATATTATAGGACGTTTACCAGATCCAAAAAATGGCCATTGCGAGTAATGACGTATTTTTTAGATTTTGCGATCAGCGGAAGTTGGATTGACTATAAACTATGTATGCAAAAACAAAACATACCAGCCAAAGACATACTAGATTTGTTGGAATTCCGGTAACATGTGTCACTCTTTCTGGTGAAATAGTTCATCACTTCACGAAAAAGAGGGCGTCCTCCAGCGAATATTACCAATACCGAATTTCCATCTCATTCAAGAAGAACACAGAGCAAAATTCGTCCAATCTCGGATTGTGATCGATCATACAGGAAAATGATCAATGTGTTGATCAATGTTTTTTAATTTTTTCTTCTTCTTATTTTTACTTAAAATGGTACCCAAGCAACCCAAAACATGTCACAAGAAAAATTTATTGGGCCCAGTTTTAAATCAGGACTGAAAGGGTTAATTAAAAAAAAACAAGAGTTCTTTTGTTTAACTTTCTTTTCGTATTAAGATCTAGAAGAGTGTGCCTTTCCAATAACATCATTGTTGTAAGCTGTCTTATCTTCTGTCAATAGTTTTGTAAAGCCTCTTTGTTTCTCAAAAAAAATTGTTGATGTTTAAGTGATGCCAGCGGGAAAATGGTGTACTAACGAAAGTTGACCCACTATCAAAAAATATGCGTTACTAATGCAGATTTTAAAATGGTATCACATACTGGGCTTTTCACAAAGTAAGTCGTGTTTATTAAAAAATGCACGAACCAAAATTTCGATTTCCAAAATCGATGCTTTGTGAGAAATAAATCAAAATGAATAAAATATTTTTTTTTTATTAATTTTAAATATTATAATAAATGTTGGAAGTGTCCACCACTTGCCAAATACATTATCGGCATGTCCATATAAAATTTTGCTTACTCCGTTGAAATACACGTTTGTTATTTTTAATAATATTCGACGCTTCGATTATACGTTGTCACACCTCCTGATCGGTCTGGTTTACTCTTTCATAAACGTGTCTTTTACAAATGGTTGTTGCAACAAGTTTCAATTAAGAAATCCGTTCAACAAATTTCAAAAGATTCACATGTGAGTCTCTTAACAGGGCAGACGAATCGAAAGTTTCGATTAGCTCTTGTTATATTCCACTTCCGAGAGAAAATGACTCGTTTCAGTGATTGATTGATGAGCTTTTCTAGAGCGTCATGTATATCTTCCGCTGCAATTTAGATCTTATCTATTAAATCTTTGACTCAGGTTAGAAATGACCATGGTATCTATGAACAGGCGCTCAATTTCCGAAGACACTTTGGTGGGTAGAATCCCGCCAATTTCATCATCATAGGTTCAATTAATTGATGGTAAATTAAAATCGCTCGTTATTAGAATAGTGTCGTTTGGATTAGCTTTGTTGTTTATTTTGACGATGGTATCGCAGCAAGCAGTATAAAAAGTTAATGGAGGGTAAGGATATTTAATATAGATAAAATAATGGAGTTGGATAGATTACTCCATTCGTTAGGAATTGATTTGTCAATCACTATCGGTACACCTCCGCCTAATTTTTTATTGATCTCTTCATTCAAGGACGTCTCACATACCATGTAAACCGGAAGTAAAGTCTTTAGCACAACATTGTAAAATTGTGATGCGATGACTCGACTCACGTTTTGCAATAACAGGTTGATCGTAACTAGCTTTCGTCACTCTAGATTTCACAATAATTTTGTTTCAGATTCGGGAAATGAGCTTTACTGGCCGTATGTAGGAATTAATACAGTTGGTCACCTTCCACTAGTGTGTAGAAACAAAATTTATGAATCTGTCTCTTTATTAATACCACTAAAGCATCAGGTATACATACTTTCAAAAGGTTGCATTTTTAAATCCGCATGATTAATTGCATCATTAAATCGCACGCAGATTACGTTAGCCGATGTATAGGACCTTGTGGCTCATGTATAGTCAATAATTAGCTTGAATCTGGTAACTTCAACTAAGTCTTTTTGTCGATTTTCGTGAATGTTAAGTACGGTGTGTTCCGTAATACTGGAATATGAGCGGTTGATAAACTTTGACGAAACCTGATAGAGTGTGTGGATTAGTGTGTGGAATAGCGCAAGTTGACAAAGTTTAGTCTATCGATATAGGGTATTTAGCTTTTATCCCACAGAATTAACATTGCCATTTATTATCGATCTGCATTAAAAATCAAAAAATATTCTCCGGTGCTTTTGGTAAAGTAGAAATTTTAGTATCGGAACTTACGTATTGGTAAAATCCTTATAATTATTAATTATAATCCTCCTTCTGCTTGTGCCGATGATGTTAATAATATTGAATTGCTTTTTTTTAGAATACCTATCGCAATATAAGAAAGTTATATGTTGTGGAGATTTTAATTTTAGCATGTTGATAAATAACAAGCTAAGTGATTTGTTGAGGTTACATAACTTGTGCTATTTACCTTTTAATCCAACTAGATTAGACAGCACTTTATTAGATTTAATTATTTTATATGTGCCCGATAAATGTAATATTATTTCTTTTGGTCAATTAGCGGTACCTGCCATTTCGAATCATAACTTGATTTATGCTTACTACAAATTCTGTCGTACTAGAGACAAAATTTATTATTTCATAGTTCGTGATTATAACGCTATTAACTATGAACATTTTATAGACCATTCCTTTCTTTAGGTTCTTTTCTTTATAATGACATTAACGATATCAGTAATTGATTAGTAATTGATTTGGAATCGTTTAAATTTTTTAGAAATAAAACTAATGCGTACATCAATCAAGTTTTATTTTGGGAATATGCATAATCCTTAATCAACATGGAACAACTTAAAATTCCTTGGTATTTCATGTTCGTCTACAGAAGGAATTATTACTTTTTCTGCTAATGACATATTAGACGGTATAAGTAATTGTAGTGAATCTTTATGTGTTTTGCCTTTACCGAATTCTGATTATATAGTAGTTCCAATGGTTACACATTTGCATTCGATTGTGTTGATGAGCTGATGGTACTGAATGTCATTAAATCTATTAAATCAGATTCAATGGCATATGATATAAAGTTTTGGAAAAAATTATGCAAATACAAATGCTTGAGCATCTTAATTGTTTCAATTTTCTTTGTAAATTCCATTCGGGTTTCAAATATGGTCATAGTACTACAACCGCACTTATTCATATAGTTGATGCTATTTCTGCTATTATGGATAAGCGAAGCTCAATTGCGATTTTAGTACTATTGAACTTCTCTAAGGCTTTTGACTGTGTTAATCATACACAATTGCTTCAAAAGCTTCAGTTGTATTATAAGTTCTCTAATTCTGCTATTTTATTGCTACATTCATATTTCGATAATCGCAAACAATTTGTAAAACATGGTGATGATATTTCGAACCTACGCGATGTGTTTGTTGGTGTTCCTCGGGTTCCCCGGGTCTTTTGCTTTTTTCTATTTACATTAATGATCTACCCTGGCATATTTTAACTTGTCATTATCATTTTTATGCTGATGATTTGCAATTATATATTGGCGGTGACTTGTCGAATATAGATGGCCGGGCGGTGACTTGTCGAATATATTGTACCTGAACTATTTTTAAACAGTGATACTATTTTATTTGTTCCTAATGTTAATAATCTAGGTCTAATCATGAATTCAAAGTTAACTTGGAACGATCATGTAAGTTCGTTGTGTCAGCGAGTTAATTATAGTTTATACTCGCTAAGGTTAATAAAAACAGATTAGTCCAGTTGACTTACGGATATACTTGATCAAAAATTTGGTTATACCAATTTTCTTATATTGTGATGCAATATTTTCAAATTGTGACAGTTCGTCAAAACGTTTGCTTCAGGTTACTTTTAACAATTGTATACGTTATGTTCATGACCTAAAGAAATTTGATCACGTTTCTGAGTTTAAACATTCGATTCTTGGTTGTGACTTGTTTGAGTTTTATCGTTATAGGACTGCTCTATTTATTTTTCGAATAATTAAATCAGAATGTCCATTGTACTTGAATGATAAATTAAATTTCTCTCAGTCATTACGAACAAAAAATATTAATTTACCCGTTAACAGAACTAATGTTTATAATAATTCGGGTTTAACAAATGCGATTGTCATTTGGAACAGTTTACCATCTGCGGTAAAAAAAATAACGTCTGTTAATAATTTTAATAAAGTTATATTTAATTTAATAGCGCATAAATAATTTTTGCTATGTTTATATTTCTGTATATATTATTACAATAGTTTTTAATATAGGGTTTTCCAATAAGAGTGATATGATTTCTTTAAAAAAACACACTAATTGTTAAGGAAATTGAAAAGTTTTTTATTTAATGTGAAGTACAATCGATACAATTAAGTTCTGAATAAAACGTCATTCAAATGGCCTCCACGACTTCTTCTGCAGGAACGAATTCGATAAACCCAATTTTCGAGCACTTTTTCTACTAAATCAAGTCGTATGTCATGAATAGCACATTCAATATTGACTTGTAAAGCTTGAAGAGAGTTTGGTTTATTGCTAAAGACCAATGACTTCAAATAACCTCACAAGAAATAGTCTAATGGTGTTAAATCACAACTTCTTGGAGGCCATTCGATATCACAATTTCTTGAAATAATCGAATCTCCAAACTTTTCTCGCAATAATTCAATTGTTGCATTTGCTGTGTGGCACGTAGCCCCGTCTTGTTGGAACCAAATGTCGTCAAGATCAACTTCTTCCAATTTCGGCCATAAAAAGTTGGTTATCATCGATCTATACCGATCTCCATTGACAGTAACGGTGTTACCAGCTTCATTTCGAAAGAAATACGGACCGATGATTCCACCAGACCAAAAACCACACCACATGTAATTGTTTTTCATGAATCATTTGTGAATTTTCTTCGCACCAGAATCGACCGTTTTGTTTAATTATCGCACCACTCAGATGAAAGTGAGCCTCATCGGAGAATATGATTTTCTTAAAAAATCGTTATCGTTTTCAAGTTGTTCCAAGGCAAAATCAGCAAATTCACGACGTTTACGGTGGTCCAATTGTTTCAGTTCTTGAGTGAGAACAATTTTATACGGATGCAACCCCAAATCCTTTCTCAAAATCCGCCAGGTGGTGGTTTGAGACAGTCCCAATTCTTGAGAACGTCTTGGAATCGACAAATTGCAGTCTTCAGCAACACTTGCCTGAACGGCAGCAATATTTGCACTACTTCGAGCGAATCTTTGTCTTATTGGCACTTCAACATTATGTAAAGAAAATGTACGCTCAAAATTTTCAACAATTCGGCGAATAGCGAGCACACTTGGAAGATTATTACGACTATAAAATGGCAAAAGCGCACGAAAAGTTGCAATTGGAGAACGATTATTTTGATAATAAAACTGAATAATTTGTAAACGTTGTTCTTGCGTATATCTCACCATGATGAAATTGTAAACATTACTGAATACAATGAAACAGAAAATTACAGATCATGACAGATTACAAATGGCCGAAACGTCACTTACAAATCATATCAGTCCTATTGGAAACCGCTATATGTTACATAATTATTATTGTTTTTTTTCTTTCATTTATTTTATTAAGTTGTAAATATGCTAATGTACAAAAGCTAAGGCTTATATATTTGTAATAAAACATTATTATTATTATTATTAAAATATTTTGCGACACTCATTTAGCAGAGCTATCATCAGCTCTACTAGTCCCGCATGAATTATCATCAATGTAAACAATGTCATATTTTTTGAGGCCATTTAAAAGGTATGAGGCAATCGTGCGATAATTTGTTTAAATATCCTCATATTTTATAGTAGTATGAGAGCAACTCGAGAAGCAATTTTGGAGAACTAAGGACCAGATCCGTTCCAATACGGTGAGAATTTAGAATCCATGTAGATTCCCCGCAACCTTGTACTTCTTGGATTGATGTAATGTCCGGTTTTTATTTTTCCATTGGTAAGGGAAGCGAATTAATTCTTTCAAAGATTTTATGGTCCAGCAATACTTCTGTGGACGTGGAGCAGAAAATGTACTTTTTGGTTATATAGAAACGGTTGTTATCTAAATCAAACTCGACCATTATTTCTCTATCGTAGCCTCAAAAATATGTATGCACAAAGCTTCGATGTATTGATATCTACTCCGCACGTGTTTTTATGGTGTCAATAAATTAATAAAACCACAATCGAAATATAATCTTGATATACGTTTATATTTTGTTTTTGTATAACTTGAGTATACTATGTATACTTAAGTACCTTGTTGCGTATCTCTATCTGCACTTACATATACACCATACATTTCAATCCATTCTGGTGTTAATTAATAAATCATTTATTATAAATTAATTTTACTTAATGTAATTAAATAAATTATAGACTTCTAGCCGTACCGTACAACATAACATACGAGTACATACTCCTTTTATATATACATAAATCTCGTAAACATAATTAAATTGCAAATAAATTAATGTACTTATGTTTAATTTAAAGATAAAAATAAACAACAGCATCATATTTCCTTCCCTTTTTATTTATAAAATACGTAATGTATATACATTAAGAGCACATACAACAACAACAACAACCACCCATTGCTATTGTTTTATAATATTATTAATCAACCTTAACTTGATTTTCTTGATTTTATTTCTTTCAATTTATTCATTTCATCTTATACAAATAAATATTAAATTCAATTATCTTCATATATTTATTCCAATTATTTTACTCTTAAAAGTTCATTTGCTTGAGATGATTTCCCTTTTTTTATGCGCTTTTGCTTATTATTTGTTGGTTGTTTATGTTGCTACAAATAAGGACACAACACAACGATAAAATAATAAAAAGACGGTAATTTTTTATTTCCGATACGCTACTGGCACTTGCCGTAGTATTAATAAAATTTGAAATTGATCGCAGCTTGATTGAGACGAAGGAAGTGAATTATTTTAAGATAATGTGATTGGGTTTGTCTTCGTATTTAACGAAATTAGTTTTGTAATCGTACCATAATACATGAAACATTAAGAAATGTTTGCCCCCTTGACACATAATTTAATTCTAATTTGGGTTGACAAAATATATTGAATCGGTGTTTCAAACGTTACACATTTGTTTTAATTAGTGTTATTGCGTGTGCCGAAAGGCAGGGCCGGTCCCTCGTTGGTTCAAATTGGTGCATTATAACCGGGCGCAGAAAATACAAATTGTTAAAGGGCGTCACTGTGAAAATTTTGTAAATTAAATTAGGAAGAGGTTATATAATGTAGACGCTTTTGACATTTTTGGTTAAATCTGAAAATAATTTTTAGTTGTGATATTGTATTGGAAACTAGTCGATTTTCGTATTATTTACAATAACAATTATTCTGAAGTGAAACCGATGATATTTGTTAATACAGGGACCCTTAACCTTCTAAAGCCACCACCCGAAAAGATTAAAATTTGAAAAGGCGACCCTTTCATAAAAACAATTTTTTTAAATTCAAGCAGTATAATAAGAATTAGGAAAATTTCGCTGAATATAGAAACCTAAAATATTTGACCGTAGACTTAATTATAGTTAGTAGTAATACTTTTTTACGGGTTTTTATCCCATTTGAATGTCCGCCTCAACGAGTATTCGCTGATCATATTTTTGATTTGGTCAATTATGCATAATGGTCTGCCATTTTTTGTCCATTCTTCTTTGTGTCTTCATTGGTCACCCAAATTTATATTAACCACAGCAATGATTGCTTGACTTAATGATGAAGTTGTATATATGTACGAGGGCGGATTGAAAATGAAACTATCTAGCGCTAGATGGCAGCACAAACACAAAAAAATTTTGTTTTTTAGAAATTGCGATCTGTCAAACGTCAGCTGTTAAAATTTCACCCAAATTCATCGATTAGTTTATTTGTTGTAGTCGTTTGAAGTAAGCAACTTTTGTGTTTCTTGAAAAATGGAAAAAACGAATTTCGTGCAGTGATTACACACTATTATTTGAAAGGGAAAACGGCGAAAGAGACTAAAGAAAAGCTCGATAAACATTACGGTGAGTCTGCTCCGTCAGATTACATGGTAAAATATTGGATTGCTGAATTTAAACGCGGCCGAAGAAGCACTGCAACAATACCATCAACAGGAAGGCCAAAAGAGGTGGTTACTGAAGAAAATATCAAGAAAATCCTCGATATCGTTATGAATGATCGCCGAGTCAAGTTGTGTGAGATTGTTGAAATGGTAAACATATCATATGAACGTGTGTTCAACATTTTGCACGAACATTTGCATATCGGCAGCTATCGGCAAGATGGGTGCCGCGTTTGCTTGCTCAGTGTCGAACAAAAACTAAACAAATGCTAAAATTCGAACAAATGCTAAAATTACGTGAAATACACTTCGAATTGGTTGATCATCCACCTTATAGTCCAGATTTAGCTCCTAGTGACTTTTTCCTTTTTCCAAACTTGAAAAAATGGCTCGCAGGACAAAGATTCATCTCAGACGAAGAAGTGATTATCGAAACTAACGCGTATTTTGAGGGGTTCCCGAAATCGTATTATTCAGATGGTATAAAAAAGTTGGAATATCGTCTTACTAAGTGTGTCGAACTAAATGGAGACTATGTTGAGAAATAATTGGTTTTTGGCAAAAAAATTTTGTTTTCCTTCTTAGGTAGCTTCATTTTCAATCCGCCCTCGTATTTTCTCTCTGTGCCCCCTTTCATAATATTATTTAATTTCTTAGAGTTACTTTAATAAGTGGTTGTTCTTAGTATCACCGGTGTGACGAGCTTAACAAAACTTGTTATTTTAAAATTTACGCGAGTGTGCACTCAATATTTTAACAGTGTAATTCAAAAAAAGTTGAGCAGAAATGATTGAAAATCGCATTAAAATATTTAAAAGTAAACTCATGGAATTTTCTGGGTTGCTCAATATGCTTTACAAGCCCCATTATAGATAGTTCCACGCATTTACATTACATACATTAAATAGTTTAGCTAATATGCTTTAAAAATACAATGATAAGATTAGGGGCTAACGACCCGTTCAATTTTTTGTGTTGGATCGGTTGCCTAGTTTGATATACGAGGCCGATCCTATAGACTTCCACGCGGTTTTATTATCTACGTTAAATCGCCTAACTAAGAGGCTTTCCAAATATTATGGTAAGATTTGGGTCATGATTTGGTACATAGTACTTAGTTTTTTTATTTTGACAAATATCGCAAAGAATCAGTGTCAATAAGACTTTGAATGTTTTTAAGTGCTTTCTGATTAATATCAAAAATATTCCTAAATGGCAAATAAAATGTAAGCCTGGTATGTTTAGGGATATTTGGAAAGTCTATTTAGTTAGGCGATTTAACGTTTATAATGAAACCGCGTGGAAATCTCTAGAATTGACCGCGTATATCGAACAACACAACGGTGCCAACACAAAAAATTTAATGGGTTAAGATTTGGGAAAGCTTGTTTAATTCAGGTCTATTAATTCAGTCAGTTTGGTGTCAGTGTATTCGGAGCAAAGTTGACCGATACACTTTTGTTTCATGTACAGGGATGTTTGACGTTTGACCATAACTATTTTCGACTTTCGACTTAGTTTATGTTTCATTTTGCAAGAATGAATTGGCATTCTACCACCTATTTGCACAAGTTGATGTAAATGTGAGCTCTGTTCCTTTACGATAAACGTATCACGAAAAATTATTTAGTAATAACTAAAATCAATCAGTCTAATAATCTTGAACAAGTGAAACGACCACAATTTTATTTGTAAAAATTGCAACATAACCTAAAGCGGAAATACTGATGGTACAACACTCAAACCCTGTAAATGTTTTTAATGGTTCCATCAATGGCCCAGTGGGTGTAGTTCGATCGATCGAGAGAGCTGGGGAAATGTGCTTCCCAGTTTCCCTTCTCTGATACTGGTGTCTAAAAATTTAAGCTTGTTGCTTATATTTTTGTATGATCATTTTATTTATAGAAATTGTTTCTCTTCTGTTCAACTGTTTGTTCTTCAATTTCGTCAATAGTATAGACTAGTATACGTACTAGTATACTCGTAGTATAAATAATTATCTGAAAATGCTATAATTATAATCTACAGAATGTTCCACAAGAATGTATATTAAAGAAAACAATGAAAACACAATAAATATACTAATTGATGTTTGTTTCTCATAATAGACGTTAAACCTAATTTCGCAATTATCTTAGTATGTAGTCCAGTCGCCATAGTTGTATATTATAAACTGACATCTTCTAGTGCAACTTTCACTTTTTCCTCTAAGCTTTGTCTTCATAAGACCTCAGACGTTTTCGATCGGATTATCATCTGGACTCGGCATCTGTGACGGCCAATCCAAAGTTTGAATACCATTTTGCTCTTTCCACTGGGTGCAAAGGCGACTTCGATGGTTAGGATCATTATCCTCTTTAAGATCTAATCTTTATTTCCACATCCAAATAGTTTCTCAGCGGACTTAGCAAACTATTTTGGTATAATTTCAACATAAATTTAGCATCCAGGTTTCTTGTGAAGATGATAGTCTTCCAAATCCTTTGGAGGAGATGCAACCGTAAACATTGACTTTTTGTGGGTGCTTATCGGTTCGTTGGACAAGTCTGTGATTTTTAGTTGTTCAGGCTTTCCTGAACATTGCTTCAATCACGCTCCAAATTTTCGGTTGCCGATGTCAGCCTTTTGTCAGCCTCCCTCATTTTGGGAAAAGATTCAAAATTGAGGAGTAGATGCGGGGTTTTGCTCCACAGAACAACGAATTTCATATATTGACAATGTATTTGCATTACCCGTGAATACTTTGTTACGGTTTCTTATGGGTGGGGGTTCTGGGCGGTAACCCAAAGCGAACCTTATCGATTATTTCAAAAATGAAATCGCAATTATGGAGCAGAGCTAAAATTTAATTTGTTAATGAGTAATCGGTCAATGATTGTATCGGTTGAGGCTGGAAGAAGAAGATAATTTTCGATACAGAACTCGGTAAGTAGTTTGACGGTCCAAAAGCCAATTCTATGGTGATCACTTAACATTTTTTTAACCGTTACTTGGATTCCTGCTAAAACTCATTCGGAAGTTGCATATCTTATCTTAGTTTACTGTTTTCAGCCTAAAATTATTAGCACCTTCAAATTTATGTATACAAGAGAGGCTACGGAAAACCACTTTTTTCGAGTTTGGCCACGGTAAAAACAATTAGTTTGTTTATTATGATTGTGTTCGAAACCTGACGTAATTATTTTTGTATAGTAAGTTATGACATATTCATTAAAATATCGAACGCTTCTGAAAAAAATATTGACAGATACAGAAAAGTGTATTTTATATTGTTTGGCCTACGCAGTTCAATCACAACAAAAACAAATACAGTTCACACGACACATGAAAAAGCTTATTTGGCGGGGAAATACATACAAAATATGACATTCGGGCAGCAAAATGGTAAAAATATTGTGTAGGAGAAAAATTGCGACAAGAAATATTTGCTACAGATTTCGGACACAGTCTATACTTTATTTGATTTTTTAAAAGAAAGTAAAAACGCATCGCAAGTCTACGACTGAAAAGCAGAATTACACCAGTCGCCAAAATGTTTAGGACCGGCCCTGCGGAAAGTGAATGGGACATGCCAATGAATAACAAACAATTTGTTGAGCTCCTTTGAAATATATTTTAACTCTTCGAACATGAAACCGAAGAATGTTTGACTAAAACGTAGTAGAGGAACTTAAAGATATTACTTATTACTTCCTAAAGTAAAGCATTAGTTTTCGATTCAGTAACCGGAAAACTAAGCTAACATCATAAACGCGATTTTATTTTTTAAATAATAATTATTCAATGGATTGTTTATCCTTTTAGGAGCAATAAATACTCTCTTTTTCATTCACACTCACCGCCCACTCATGGAAAATGGGACAGCGCAGCGTTCTAGATTGGATAAATAGTTCCTGAGATTAGTCCGGCCAAACATTTATGCAGACAGGTAGATTGTGTGCTATATACAGAGTGACTTAAAAGTAAGTACAATAAATTCGGAAGGCAATGGCGGACACTAATCTGAATAAAAAATTATATGGCTGCACATATCCTATCTGTAATCGTTCTAGAGATACTCAAGGTTCTACTGTAATATTAGTCACTTTGATTTTCACCCATAACTTAAAAACTGTTACTCATAAATTTCTCAAATAACCGTTTTCTTCTCGCAAATTAATTAGTTTATCAAACACAGGGCCAATAATGAGGTAAATTGATAATAACGTAAGTATACGAATCAATGTTACTGGGCAATAAAATTTTTCTCGTTTTTCTTATATTTTTCAAATATTTTGAAAACATACAGAAGAGATTAGTTAATAGTACATTTTTTAAAGAAATATTGAAAAATAAGATTTTTACACCATTTTTTAGAGTGAAATGTACTTATTGGCCATGTAGTTGTTAAACTAATTAATTTGCGATGAGTAGACAGTTATTTGAGAAATTCTTCAGTGGCAGATTAGTGACCTACATTACCTCCCGAATGTATTGTACTTATTTACGAGTCACTCTATATATGGTTTCATTTCATCTTCGGTATAATACTGTAAGATCCTTTAAGTAAAGTAGTCCACATTTAATCCCAGTAGGTGTTTTGATACCTCCGATACTTCGGGTAAGAATGTTAATTTCTTATTAAATGAGCCTCGGGCTGCCGTATACCTGGTGTATCTATCAGTTCGTCTCCTCTGCACAGTGGCAGGTTTGTCCCTTCCATATAGCAAAGGTTGCTTCGGTTAAACTCTCAGTATAAATCGCAGCGAAAATAACAATTACTGTTTAAACTGCTGCGTGTAACGCTATATCCGAGACGTTATATAGACTTATTGTATCCGTCCGTGGAACATTTCTTCAGAACATCTTCTTTTTGAACCATCGTTCTTCTAGGTTATTTCGGGGAAAAAGTGGCTCATTACTGATACACATCACCTCTTCACTTATTCGTCGTAGGTTGGTATGGAAATCCCAGAAATTGCGATCAATTCCGTATTACAATTTATGGAAACCTGAGATGCAGATCAGGATTTTCGCATCAACGGACTCGTTGGTATTGCACGTTCTTACCTTGCTGCATCATTAGTTAAGCGGCTTCTCGTATATTGCCAGACTCTCTTCCCGCCCCGACGTTTTTATAACCTATCGAAGGGGGAAGCAGGAGAGGCAAGGGACTTCCCGCGTTCCTGCGAAAGCTACCAAAATCGCTAGCCTATAAAATCTTTATTTAGTGGATTTCCATTTAACAGTCAGTGTAGAACACCATAAAATTATTGGCCCTAAGAAGGTAGGTATATTCCTTTTTTCATTAATTTTGCCGATAGATCGACATTTTAACATAACGCTACTTCTGCTAATTGTTTTGCAAATTCCCCACTCGGTAGTCCAAGCGTTGAATTTCTTATGTCAGCAATGTGGTTCGCTTTCCATTGGTGTTCAGAGATCCTTGGCAGCTTTAACACCATAAGGCTGATTTGAACTATTTTTATTTATTCCCCTTTATTCGCTGGTATATTGGGATATTTACGTACCAGCCACACGTTTGGTACTGTGCTATACGTTTTTCAGGTGTACTACCTGAGAGACTGTTGTTTAAAAATGGCATAATCATTTTAATTGCCTCGAAATATAATGACGATGCCGTAAATTCGGCATCAAAAATAATACATCGGTAACATTTTTTATATTTTCATAAATAACTAGTATTGCTTTGGCACCACAATAAATAAATTTGCACCAAACATAATAATTTTGAACAAATGTTTGGCAATCGAACCAATTATGCCAGCGGAACAAATAAAAATTTTGTGACAACGAAAAATTTTCTATAGCTTCATAAAATTATTTTTTGGATCAGAATAGTGCCAGTGATTGATTATATTTTTTACCATTCTATTATTTTTGTTAATTTTTATGTTAATGTAAATAAATGTGTATCCAAAGATTATTTAAGTTGGCAATTGATAATATTTTGTTGGAAAAATGAATTTTTATGATGCTAGAATTTTTTTGGTGCTCATTTATTTGCACCAATTTATTCTTTTTTGAACATGTACTACATGTGATTTGTTTTGGTGCCGGTTAAATACTATAGCCTATGAACAATTTTATTCACTAGATAGTGTAAATTTATTTTACTCATACACTCCCGAGCATTTGATTTTAAATTTTGCCCTAATTCTTCATGTGGTTGTTGTTTTGCTATAATTTTTTTAATGTCTTTTCTCTTGTTGTGTACTTGCTGATGAGAGAGAAGTTAAAATGAAAAAAAAGGAACACGGCCAATTCAAATTTTATATTTTGCGAATATTTAGACATGAGCACTTCATTGTAACCATTAATTGGTTTATAGATTGTGTTATAAAATAGTAAAAATAAATTTAAAAAAATCGATTGATTTTAATTTTTTTTATTGTTAATAATGTGTAGGTCCCCCATTCTTGAGTACAACTTCAAAAACTCTTATATGATAAAAAATTAAACAGGCTCTGTACATAATTTAATGGTATTTGCTCGAAAGCATCTTCAATTGCAGCAATCAGCCTATTTTGAAATTGCCTTCCTTCTGCATAAATTTTGCGCGATAACCATCCCCACAAATTCTCGATTATGTTGAGATCGGGAGATAGAGCTGGCCAGTCCAGAACTTCCACATTATTGTGTGCAAACTATTGTTTAACACGTCCTGCTGTATGAATGGGCGCGTTATCTTGTTGAAAAATCCATCGTTGGCCATTGAACATTTCTTGGAAATAAATTTTCTGTATTTCTAATAGTTCAATGTAATTCGCTGAGGTCTGCCGACCTTCCAAAACAACCAAATCGATGGCGCCATGAAATGAAATTGCAGCCCATACCATGACGGTACCAACAGCGGTATGACGACGAGACAGAAACTGCTCAGATTTCCTTAAATCATGAAAGTAATACTGAAAAAATTAAATTTCTTTTCATCAGAAAATATCACCTGATGCCATTCTTCCTTCCAATTAAAATGTGTCCGGCAGTACTCTAATCTAGCATCTTTATGACGCTGAAGTAAATGTGGTTTTTTCATAAGTTTTTTCCGTTTAAGATGCAGACACTGTTTAATTACTCTGCGTACTGTCCAAATACTGGCTGAAGTTCCAACTTTATCTTTTATTTTGCGAGCAGTGGCAGCAGAATTCGACGCAGCGCATAAAATTAACCTACGCTCTCGTTCTGTTGTTGTTCTTGATGTGCGCCCTTTACGATTTTCTCATAATTTTCTTGATTATTTAGATAATTATTGATTGTCAAATGATTTCGACCAATTTTAATCGCTATTAAATCACGACACGCTTTAATCACGACAATACTCGCTAAATTAAATTTTGGACATCATTATGTGGTCCAAAGCTAATTTTACCTGATCTTGAAATACGAAGGTTCTATTAGTTACAGCAAAAATTCTTTATTTAAAGTTACATGTACGTGTACTCGTACACTGGGTATTTAGTTTTAACATCGTATCCTATGATCTGGCTGTGGTTATTTTTCACTATCTAATAGTCCTGTTTTAACAGTTGCGTTCTCTTTCCATTTTCGTCTGACCGGGGTAAGAACCTATATATCTGCTTCCGCGAGATTAGAAAAGGTTTGACCATCTTGAGAAGTTTTAGCAATTCCATCCATCTAATTTGCAGCTGTTTCGTTTAACACTTCAACATTACTACGAACCTGTTAACCTTAAACGAATGATATTTCTTGATTTTAGAGAACTCTCTTTAGACTTTTATTCTGTCTTCTAGACTCTGCATAAATATTTTTCCCGATACTTTCTTCTAATAGTGATGTGAGTGGATATGAGTAATGGTGCCTATTGGTTTTCTTATTCAGCGTAGTAAGTGTTTCCTTTCAAAGAAAGTGCTGGATTATACTAGTATTTTTCCGTCTCTAACCAGGAAGCCATTCAGTATAGTCAGCTCCTTAACTTAATCACAAAACTCGTAAGATATATACCAATTTATCCGCCGCCTGACTTATGCCTTGGCCAGCATTTGCAATTGGTACTCACCGCACGCTTTTTAACTAGAATCGAATTATCACCGATAAAAACTGGATGTAGTTAATAAAATGGAAAGCCCAGATCGATTAGTTGAAACACAGTTAATTTAGGAACAAGAATATGACAATTTGGATTTTCTGCAAACTTAACACACAGTTGTATTTTTACCAAAAGGACATTGATTTGTTTCTGTCTTTATAAAAATGTTCGCACAATTTTTATTTATTTATTTATTTGTTTAATTGTCAGTATTAAAATTTTTATTTACTCGTAAGTTACTTTAATTCTTGAAGGTCACGTAGCATGCAATAGCACTCAATGAATTATACAACTTTAGTTTTTTATATCCCAGCTACCGTTGTGAAAATGATTTACTATATACATTGATACATCTCTATCAGCATCAATTTTAACACAATAAAATGTATTCTCTGGTTCTAAATGCTGCGCATGAATTGATTGTGAAATTTTTGAAGACGTGTAATTTGCGATTGATTCATGATAAACAGAAAGATGAACAATATTAAAAGTCTGCATTTTTAATTTGTCGTTAATTCACGTGAAAAGCCCAAGTGTTTTTAAATTGAATACAGCTCTTTTGGATTATATCGGTTTTCAATGAACTTATTCTTGAAGTGTAAAAATGTGTAGTTTTTCTATAATTTTCCCAATTTCCGATTGAATTTATTATTTTCAGAATACTGTAACGTTACTCCTTTTCTTTTCTTAACAATGTCAAGTTTTATGAGAACCAACGGATTTTATTTCTACTTTGAGTCATTTTCGTTTGCGTTAGTTGATTAATCACTTTTTTAACTCCAGTGTTAAGCCTTCAGCATTTTCATTATGCGTTCTATAATGCTGCAATCTGTTATTTAGAATACAATTTTGTTTATCCCCAGAATAATTTTTCCAAGATCTCTCTCTGAGTTGGAAAATTTTGTACCAGCCGCAACCTAATTTAGGGATGGTACATGTTTGGAAAGGTTCCATTTATATAATAGGAGAGATATAAAAATCACAACATAAACATATATCACACGCAAAGGCGTTTAATGTGATTATGGCATATTATGTGAGCATCTAGTGCAACATATGATTCCAGGAAACCGAAAGTAAACGTAAACGTGAAATTCACACGCGGAAGAAGTCTTTGTTGTCTAAAAGAAAAAGTTTATGTCGCCATTTTGACGTTAAGACTATATTGACGTAGTCTACAAGTACGTCAATAAGATTTCTTTAGAGAAGAGAAGATTTCTTTCATTAAACAAATTAATTAACTAAAATTATTGCATCAACTGTTGAGGATACTAGTCCTCAAGTTGCTACCTTAACATTCCTGCATAAAAATTCAAATAATTGATCGAATAAAATCGAAATATGCAAGCATACTACTTTTCTTTTAGTACTAATTTGGTAATGCAGAAAGCCATGGTATTTGTTTTTGATTTAACATTTATTAAACAAATCCGCGAATAATAGAGAAACACTTTGAGGTAATCGTAAAACTTATCTCTAACACCTTCAACAAACATCACGATTACCTTGCCAGCATCAAAATCAATTATCTACACGCTATTTAAGCGGTAAATGTGTTAACGACTTTTACTGATCACCTTTTTATGAAAAGTAATCCATCACATTAAAAATGCATGATCGCCTTAAGTAACCAGAGTTAAATTGAAAATATATGCGATGCATAAAACAAAACGTTCAAAAGCTCTATTAGCCATCAATCAAAAACACTAATTGTGATCGAAAAATACGTTTACGAAGAAAACAACAATGAAATGCTTTTCATTGGTTGGTATCAAGGATTTATGTGCATACATTTTATTAAATGACTTGAAACGATTATGTACCGCATATTGTGAATTGAGATGAAAATTCATGTCTACTCTATTCCCGTGCGTACATTTTTAACGATCAATATAATTACACTGATCTGTATATGCATGAATACATTATGCATAAACCTTGAGATCAATATTATTAGCTGCCACGTTGAAGTTCACATATGCTCATAAAATATTAAATTTATTAGTTCGATTATCCATCTAGTTCGATTCAACAAAATGTAAAAGTACACTACTTTATAAATTTATGAAGTATACGTTGTCATATAATAAACAATGCTTAACGAAGTGGTTCGACCAAAAATAGAAATCTCTAGTCTTCGAAACCTGATTTCATGAACTCTGCATGAGCAATAAAAAAAATTTCCTTTTCAATTTTAATTTTCACCATCTATCTCCTTGAAGTGACAAAAAATATTATCTCGTTAAAATTCTGTTTAAAATCAAGACTGTGTCTAGTCTATATACAATATACAAAGCGAAATAAGACAACACACTTTTTTTTATTTTAAATCAGCGAACCATCCATCCATCCAAATGCAATTTGATCATATACATCTTACAACTTTTTCTTCTTGTTTCTGTTTGAAAGATGAAGAGACAGGCACGCAATAATCTGTTATTGTAAGTTTTTTTTTAAAAATATTTTTTTTTGCTCTTATTGTGTTACGTTTATTTATAAATAAAACGTCTTGTTATGATTTTTTTTATTGTTATGTATGACTTATATGTTAATGAAATGTGGTAAATCAACATATGTAAGTCTAAATTATGAAATTAATAAGACTTTTCACTTTCATTACTCGTACATATGATGTTGTAATTGAGTATTAAAATTTATAGCCGGTTGATAGCTAGAAAATATCTATGTTAATACAACATCATAAATAATTAATAATAAAAATCACCTGCATTGTTAAATCAGCACCGGTAATGAAACCTGCCTCCTCTCTGTCACATCAACAGACAAGGGCATTGGTATTAAATCACATCATCACAATTCCCTGATATACGAGTACAGTAGAAA
This sequence comes from Nephrotoma guestfalica, assembly GCA_963691935.1. Classification (NCBI taxonomy): domain Eukaryota; kingdom Metazoa; phylum Arthropoda; class Insecta; order Diptera; family Tipulidae; genus Nephrotoma; species Nephrotoma guestfalica. Next base: position 95,483,333 of record OY829913.1, read on the forward strand.
AGAACAAAATAACGAGAAGCAACAAAAGCTATGTACGGTGTGGTGTATACAATGAATTGAGTGAGGACAAATTAATTACACAAATTACAATGCTTATCTTTTAACCACAAGATAAATACGATAAAAAAAACTCAAATTTCCCGTATAGTTTTCCTATACATAATAATGGTTCACAAAGCATAAAGACGAGTACAATTAATATTTAAAACGAAGAAAATCAATACAACAACAAAGTGGTATTCAACAAGTTTTTCATTGGTGCAGGGGCATATTATTAGCATGAAGATACTCTCAATTTACTACTGGCTGTTTTATAATACAATACAAAACTTGAAACTTTTGAATTTGCTGCTTCACAAAAAAATAAATGTCATAAAATAATATTAATAAGAAATGTAGTTTACACAAAAAATTGACTTGGTGTGCTGCGAGAGAACAAGGAACATCTCTTAAAAAGATTACCAACGTCGAAATCATAACGAACAGAACAGACACAAAAAATATTTAAAAAGGTGAATTCAACTGGATCAAGAAGTATATATGTAGATGTACGAGTTTCAAGTCCCACGGGGAAATGATTATAATATCCCACCAATTAAATTGTAAAACAATCGGATGGTTATTATACCGGTGTTTGTGTGTGTGTGTGTGTGCAGTATATAAATATCCACATTATGTACATTAAAATTCTACGTGAGCTCATTTGTTGGTTGATTTTCGAGAATTTTAATCTTGAGGTGTATTTAAGGAAATATTTTCTCTTTTTGGGCATGCTAATTATAAATTAATTAATAAAAAAAAGGTTTAGGGTATTTTTTTTATATTGATATTATGTCTTCTTATACAATTACCTATCACAAACGTGGATACATTGAAAATTACTATAATTGCGCCTTTATAAACTTTACAGTTTAGTGAAATCAGTTCATCGCACAGTAAATAGCAAAGCAAAACATTACATCGTAATTCTGCGCGAGACTAATTCCATGTTAATGAATATCAGAACACTTTATTCTAGTCTAATGTGCAATCACACTCGTTTCACATTCATAGTTCATACCTCCTCCAGATGCTGCCCGATTATAGTTTTAAAACACTTCTTTTCGTTTGTTACAGAGATATACATTGATCCCTATGTGGTTGTCGTTATTGTATCGTTAAAAGATCGAGAGCCAAAATTGGTATCGTGGTAGTCGTTATCGTCGTAAAATCGGCATATTTACACGTACACGTGTTGAGGGTATGAATGGTAATTTTTTTAAAAAGCTGTGCCAAATGTACAGAGTCACAACTTTATCAGTGAACAAAGGGAAACTGCCGTAAAAGTTTTTAGAAAATGGTAATACTAGTGTTTTCCGATGCAAATCTTTATATCAGTCAAAAAGTGTAACATTTTTGTAGGTTATATTTCTCAGAAGTCATCTGCCAGTTTGCATCGCAACATTGTTTTTTATTTACTTGCAAAATTGAATTCAGTGAAAAAATGAAATTATCGGCTAACTGAACAACAGTGGTTCGAATCACTTCATTCGACTTTTGGCGACCAAGCACCATCCTTGGCTGGTGTTTATAATTGGTACAATGAATTTAAACGCGAACGACGTTCACTCAAAGCCGACGAGCCTCGTGAAGGTCGTCCAAAAACAGCTGTTCTGCCGTAAAACATCGATGCTGTCAGAAATCTGATTGAAGAGGATCGTCATGTGACTTATCGTGAAATCGAGGCATTTCAGCGTACATACGATATTACATTAACAGTGTTGACAGACGCACAAAAAAAGGTTCGTGTTGATTGGTGCCGCCAAATGCCTGAAAAATTTGTTAAACGCAAGCAAATGGTAGTGTGTTTCTGCATGAAAACCGGTCATGTGGCTCTTGAAGCTTGGAATACGATCATTTGTTTGCCCGAGGTTTTCAACAAAGTGAGAGTAAACAACTCAAAACGGCGAATCATTTTGCATCACGATCATGCGAGCTCACACACATCACATCCAACAAGCGAGTATTTGAGCACTCAAACGATCGAATTGATGGGTCATCCGTCTTACAACCTTCTTCCTGTTCCCAACAATGAAAGATAAGATGCGAAAACAACAATTTTTATCGCCTGAAAAAGCGATTGATGTGTTCAAAAACCATGTTTTGGAGCTATCATCTTCGGACTGGCAAAAGTGTTTCGATAAATGGTTTGAGCGTATGCAAAAGTGTAATATTTTGAAAAGCAATAAAGCAATTTTTGATGAACATTTTTCATTTTTTATTACTTTTTTTTAAAAATGTTTACGGCATCCTTCGTACAAATATCAGGAAGTGATTTTAAAGGTGACCTCAGAAATACTTGGCAAGATTTTTCGGATAAACTAAATATTTTAGCGTCTCCAACTCGAGAGGTGGATAGTTGGATTGAAGTTTTCTGATAAAATGGAAACTGATAGTTTTCGTGTGTACAAATTTAATTAATAGGTTTGGATCTTTTTTAAATTTTAAATTCGGAAAATTGGTAAATAAAACACAACATAAATAAAAGCAACGGGGATTGGCCCTATTTTCTAACACGTAAATCACCAATTTTCTCTGAATAAATGTCTCCTCCATGCTGAATTGGTTGCCCATTAAATCGAGATCGTACCATTATCTTCCACCTTAGCCTATTCGCCCTGAAAAAAATCCAAACTCGCCTCTGTAGGTTAGATCGTGTAACACAAACCAATTCAACTTCACCTTCGTCCCCGCCTCCCGACGCCATACTCCGACTCGGACCTCCCGAGACTCTTCCGTACTCGACACCACTTGCCCGTTCATCTCTTTATCGGTATTGTCATCCTTGCAAACAGCCAACGCACCCATTGCTAACATTTTTTTTGACCAACCTTTTCTCGGTGATCTTTCTCGTCGCTTTTGACCTTCGATATTTAGCAACAAGGTGTATAGCTCGTTCAATCTAATAGCCATAACAGCTGTCGATATGTTCCATATATCTCCCGTTCATCCACGGACCGTTGCAAAACACACACGGCCTACGCTACACAATCCTTCGGTAAATTACCAAACGTCAATCACCACTTCCGGTGTCTCATTCGGATAGTTTTCAATGTTCCAACCAACTGACTCTGATCTGATCCTAAGTGGACCACTCTGCAAGTCTTAATTTGTTCTGGCTGGTATTCGTTCAAGACGACATACTATACCGTCCAGTATCAGCATTATCACTCTCGTCAAGTTTGTTGGACAACCCTGGGTAAATATCGTTCTCCGTTACATGTCCAAACCCTGGGCCAAAATTGTCGAAACCATCCTCACCAGGTGATACTTCGTCAATCCCATTCACTATGGAAACCAACCCTCCTGGTTCTTCTGACTAATAAATTACTCAGAGTTGTCGATTCTGCATTCGGTTGCGCATCCCAACGAACAAGTACTTCGTTTCTTTTTACTTGGAGTGTGGCAGTATCCCGGTTGTTCATCATCTGGTCCCCCCTTGTTGACGACATCAATTTCGAACATCTACTTCGGGCCGTTATATGAATGCTCCAACTTATGCTACTTGATCTGCTCCTTGCTACATCATCATTTCACTTGTCAAATACATATTTTGTCTATCAATTGATTGTGTTTCTTCTCCATGTTTTCGTCGCTTTTTGTTCTCGCGTTACATGTTAACGGTTTTTATCGAATTTTTGATACATTTATTGCTTCTCTTTATTTTGTTGAGTTATGATAGCCAATAAATGCGTGATATCGAAAGTTTCAGGTGGTCCGGGAACTGCCTTAAATTCTGGATCAAAACTGTTTCACTACTCGAATTCTCGCGAACGAAAAGTTGTCGAGTTTTCGAGTGCTCTAATTAAAATCAAAGCCTACCACCAGGGGTAACTGCTTGTTTCTGCTTTGTTACAGAATGGCATGAAGCCAACCCGCAGATTCATTTAAATATGCAGAGGGCTCTTTCACGGTGATTTTGCCGACTAGATCTCAGGATTTTGGGTCGTAGGGAAGTTGAGGCTTGCATATTCCTGGCCTACACCGTGGAACAAAAATAACAGTAAACTAAAAACGGAAAGTAAATTACGCCAAAATTGTATCGACTGAAATTTGAAAAACAATGATAAATCTAATAATCACCGGGTGTGTCCACCCCAGAAACAACCGGATCTCCTCGAATGACAAGTACAATGCCTATTGATGATACCCCCCCTGAATGACCCATCAACCCCTTGAAACCGATGCCGCCTAGTCACAACGAAACAGCTTTAGAGAGTAGGAACGTCTCCCCAACAGACAAAGCCTCTCTTCACCCGGAGAGACCTCTAGGTAATCTCCCACATTACACACTCCGACAGCTTGAGACTGCCGAAGTGCCACGGAGAGACCGTGTAGAAATTTTTGTGTGAATTGAAAGTATAAATTGAAATTGAATTTACTTTACAAAAATAAAAATAAAAGTAAAAAAATCGTACCTTCTTGACCTTCAGAAAGGTTCCGCCAACAGGGGTTGCGGCGCCTCCTCATCGTTAATCCAATAAAAAATTACAAATGGCCACTTGGTTGTGGCCACTCTTAACCCGTAGGTATCGTTGCGCGTCTTCTCGACGTAAATAAATTTGCCTCGATAAGCCGATGTAATAGTTGGTCGTCTTCCCGCCGTTAATAGATTTGCGAATGGCCACGTTGTTGGCCACCCGTAACCGCAAAAGTTGGACGTCTTCTCGCTTTCAATCAAAAATGCGGTTGGTCATGTTGTTGTCGACCCATTATGAATTATGCGAACCTCTTGTTGACTGCCCGATAACAAAAAAAAAAAAAAACTTTTACTATACACAAATCAAACTAGACGAACGGCCTCCAAAATACCGATGCAAATTAATGTAGGCCGCAACAGGCAACCTTTAATATGTTGCGGCATTCACTCGCTGATATAACAAACGGCTTCGTTTGATAGCGTATATGTTGGGGTGTCCACCGGATACGATACGATATACAACTAACTGTTGTCCGGCACCGAGGTAAACTGTAACACATGGTTGATGCGCAAATATACTTTTGTTGGCCAAGCAAGTAATTACACTCAATTATATTTTTTGTTGCTTCGATTGCCAAGTCATAAAATCAAAGATAGTTTTTATCTTTATTTATGGAAAGCACATGCAAACTGAATAGCTTATAACAAAATTTAAATTCAGCTTTATTTTATTTTACATACAGAACTCGGCTGCTGCACAATTAAAACTTGACTCGACTTGGTTATGATCATACCAAATTCCAAACTTGACTAACGCAAAAAAAATTCTCACACCAAAAAACATCTGGAAGAATATTTTTCTGTTGGTGTTTTGTTGGTTTTGTTTTTTCGTGCGTGTCACTTCCCCGCTCACCCTTACCACGCATCAATTGCCCACAACAAAAATATTTCTCTATATCTCACCCGGTCGCACACACGCACACGGTGTATACATTGGTCTCGTTCTCAAAATTCTTCGACGTTTACGCGATACTGTAGAAGTGTGCAAAGCGTGAACTAGAGTATAAAGGTCAATTCACACTCGCACAAAAAAACTTTGTGGTCAATGCGGGAGAACAAATGGCAATGCCATCAAGAAAAGGCACCAATTGTTCAATGGAAACGAAATTAAAAATTTAAGAACAAAATTACATAGAGAATACTGTTATGAGCTCGCAAGGTGTCGTAACAGCTTTAAACGCGTTCTTTATTAAATTAAACATGTTGAACCTAACCTAAAAAATAAATTACAATGTGTCTATTTATGTATACATTTTTTCTTTAGCTTTCGTAACTTCCTAAGGTAGGTATTTGCATACCAAAGGCATTTGTATACCATCCCTGGCCTATATCTGCAATGAGTGAGTTCTCAAAATTTTGTGGAAATTATGGACAATCTGGTTTTATTTAACTTTTTTCTTTAATATGCAGTTAAAATATTTATAAACAAACAAAATTAGGCACGAGATTATGGGTTTAACTTTCTTATTGCGAAACAAATTTGAGTCTATTGTTATTCGCTTAGTTTGCTTATTTCGCAAATCATATAGTTTTTAATTATTTAAATTTAAAGAAATTATTTGGAATGAAGTTCATCTGCCGCAGCATCAATAGGTTCTACACTCAGCAACATCAACTGCTCTTTGCTGCTACTCATAACCTCGGTAAAACTGTCATAATTCGATTTTGCTACTAAAACAAAACAAACGCGCTGCTTGGTTTACGCACGCCCATACACAGCCGATAGTGTGGATCGCTTGGAACACGCTGTGCTGCTCTTAGCGTGTTTCCCTTTTACGCAACTACGGGTAAACAAACTCTTCCGAAAGTGGAAACTGGTAAACTGAGCAACCTCCAACTTTGAAAACTCGTCGAAGCCCTTATAAACGATTTCACCAATATTTGGGACTAACCCAGAAATGTCAAATATGTACTCGAAGGATGTACAGACAACACTGTAAACACTCGATGCATATTAACATGCAAACAAATTTAAATCTTTATTTTTCTATACTTATTTTATTTGTGCTAACCAAACAGCAGTAACATTTTTTTTTAAAAATTCGTTAATTTCACAACACTGTAGAATACACATAAAGCGAATTAAAGAAAATCTCGGCAAGCAAAAAAAAATCTTACTTATTCACAAGATGCTATATTGTATATCTTAATCTTGACAAAACACAAAAATACAAACAGAGAAATAACACAAAAATGTTAGATACTCGTAAATTAGAGATTTTTTTCTAAATTCGCGACGAGAAATTTTATTTTTTTATCGTTAATTTGCTAATTTTACTGCATGATGATGGTGACTAAAAATTAAAATAATTTCCTCGAGATATAAATTATTATTTTGTGCGGCTTTAGCTGCGGTATCGTACCGCCTGTACGGTACAATAATAGGGAAATTAGTTATACCCGATGACTTTAGTTAGGTCTGTTATGTAAATACATAGAGTTTTCGAGTACCGCGGAGCTAATTGTTTTTTAATAAAAACATTAATATTCTTGAAAGTTAGTCGAAAAATACCAGCAAAATAAAAAATTCTTAATCTATTGTGTGCGTGCTATACGGAGAAAACAAATAAAAAAATGCTTGCAAGAAGATTTACAGCTTCCGGACTGCGGGCCGCATACACAAAATTATTTTCAATTAACTTTATAATTTATTACAACTTGAAAGAATATTATTATCTCGATAATTATGTATACACTGTACAGATTTATATTCGCACTTGTTGTGTTGCCATCAAAATTAGAAATCCATTCAGATCGCACAATCGGCACCATGAATGCTAAATTGCATGACTTTTTTCATAAGAAACTTTAAAAAATAATTCTGTGTGGCTAGACTTTATGTATTGGACCATCACATGCAGCACTCACAAAACTTTCAATCAATGATGCGCGAGTGTATAAATTGAATGAAAGTAACAACTAATTATAATTAATAATCGATTTAACAATTTTGAAGATGAGCTATCTACAAGTGAATGGCACTTTTAGGTATTATGTGAATCTACAATCGAATCGTGATTTTAGTGACCGCATATTTGTACTCGTTTTATGGGTAAGAGGTTTGGACGCATTTCCACGACTCTTAATGTTCGCATATAAAAAATTATGTAATCAACTTGTTGTGCTTCTTACCATGGTTTTAACATGTTGATGTTCACCCCTGTAAACGAACAAATAAAAGCTTTTATTAAGTTATGATGATTGAGTTTGATTTTGCTTTCAGTTTTAGTTTTATTTATCTTAACTGTGTTTCCTAGTACCGTTTGCTGTGTGTTATATTTAATAAAAGATACAATAAAATTTTTATTTATAACAAAAATCACAACACGACAACACTAGAATGCACTTAAAAAGCTCCCACTTTCAGAATAGAGCAAAAATAACAACAGAGTCGCAAACAAATAGAAAATGGGAAAATAACTATGATCATTATTTATGTACATATGTTTCATATTATGGAAAATATTTACAGTCAGAAGGGTAATAATATTGTGGGAGTTATTTTGTATTTTAATATGTACATATCCATATTTATTAAGAATGTAATTGGGTCAGATGGCTATGTAAAAGTAATACAATGTAGTAATAGTTTATGGAATTGTGAATAAAGTTTTCCTTCTTACAGCCCGATGAAAAACTTTAAATTGCTCGCCTTGTCCTCTTCTTCTGTATGAATACTGCAATGTTTGATTTGCTATTTTGTGTTACTTTCACGTGTTTGTTTTTTGAATTAATTTTTAATTTTTTAATTAAATTTATATGTAATCAAATATTTATTTTAAACAACTTACTTTGTGTATGAGTATTAAAATGCATATCGACTGCTACCATATAAAAACCGATAATTCTTAAAAATGTTCAATTCAAAAGTGACCTGAAATATTTTTCTACTTAGTTCCATTATGAAATTAAATTTAACGTTACGTTAATCGTTTGTATTTTTGGCTAACACTTGGAGAAGGAGTAAATCCCATTTACATTTGAACCAACATTCCACAATTTATTGGATTTATTGCTTTATTGGTAAGACCAAGTTATCGAAATTCTGATAAAAATTATGAAAAGTGATCCTGGTCCAAAACCACTTTTATCGACGTTGTGAATGGATGGATGGATGTCTGTACCAATGATATTTGAAAAACGGCTTATGCGATTTGAATTTTTTTTTCGCTACGTCATAATAAGAAGTAGGGTAGCTTTGAGCTCACCGTTCACACTGAGAAAACTCGTATTCAAATTGGATTGACTTTGTACGGTTTAAGAATATAAAATATTTTTGAAAAGACAACAACTACAATTTATTTCCGGATTAGAAATTGTTTTATTTGCTATCATTTATATATTTTCAAGAAATATTTTTTACCTTAAGTAGAAACTAGTAGATATTTATAAATACTAATGGGGATCAAATAAATACTAATGGGGTTGGCGGAATGATATAGCCAAATTAATTACATTCCAATGACTCATGATGAGTAACGCATTTTTTACGAAGGATGAAATTCTGTATTTAATAGGATCAGTTTAGTTTAAACAATGACTATTCTTTTACAAGTTGAACCAGCATCGTCTTTATTCGAATTATAAAATAAGTTTTATAAAATATCAATTGATTTTTAAGTTTGAAAATTTCATTAGCATTCAAGAAGTTTCTGAAATAGTTTTGGTGGCTAATAATCATGGAAAATAACGTACAGACCCGCATGTTGGTATGTTTTGTCACTTAATATTTTTTATCGCATATCTGATATTTTTCGTTGTATAATTTCATATTTGAATCTATTGAAATTCTACAAAATGACAATCTTCCAACGAATCGAGACGTGATTAGGCGATTCCTTCACAAACTGACAAATACTAGTATAAGTATGCAAGCTAGTACTGTTGCGGATGAGATAGCTATCATTTGACAGAAGTTTGGTATTTGTCTGGATGGATTTGTTTGGAAAAGAGGGATATTATTAGAAAAATCATTAAATTACATGACACATATCGGAATTTCAAAAACAAAAAAAAATATTACCAGAAAAAGTGAAAAAACATGTAAAAGAGAAGTTGTCTTACAAGATGTATGGAAGCTCTTTGACATTGGTCATGGTTTTAATATTGAAAAAACAGAAGATCCGTCAAAGTTGTGGTTTCTCGAGCAACAACGAAATATTAATGCTATTAACATTCGTTCATAACGATCAATGGATGAGAGCAATTCCACATTGGCGATTGATAATCCACAACCTTCAACAAGTAAATCTTAAGAAACAGATATACACTTAATCATTTCGGACACTAGCTCACTTGCATTGTCTTCTAGCGGCAGTGAATATCAAGCACCAGAAACTAAAGCAAACATAAAATTCCGTTTCATCCCATTCATCGCTACATATGAAAAACGTGATTGATAAGAATATAGTAGGTGCGTTGGATCGATCGAAAATAAGCAATTCAGGAGCTGCAGAAATTTATTGTGGTTTGCTCGCAGAAATCATATATGTATATGAATTAATTGTGCCTGCTGTTTTAGTAGCTTGTTAAAGGAAGTATCAAGTGGGCCCGGGCAGAGATTTTTCAGAGATTTAAAAAGCAGTGGAATTCTTTTAACCATAACCAAATAAGCTCCGGTTTAGATGACGCAAATGTTCAAGAAATTGTCAGTTCACAAGAGAAGGAGAATATTTTTACCTTTATTAATGATTAACTTGGAAAAATACATAATGAGCGTGATGATTCCAAAGAATTTTTATGCTTATCACATTTCTTTCTTGGATCACTTACGTACATATATCACTATAAGAGAATTCCTTTAGCAACAAAAACAAATATTAAGGCTGCTGTGCAACAGAAAAACTAGTAAAAATCTTGTTAATTACATATGAAATGTGTTTCTATTTGAAATCTTTTACGTGGCCTTTAAGCAAAATTTAATTTTTTTAAAATATGGAACCTAACTTCTCTGTGACAAGGTATACTACTGTGGGCAAAAAGTAGTAAGAGTTTTTAATTTAAATTTCGCGTGGTAAAGCGTTCGTCGAAATATTTTTTTTTCTATGTTGGTATGACTGTCAGTGACATTTGTGCCAAATGTCACTTCAAAATAATCATTAGTGTTTAGTATACGCTTGTCTTTCTGAAGTACTTAAAGTGCATTCGGCGATTTTTACAATGAGTGAAATTATTCAACAAAGAAGTTCCATTAAATTTTGTGTGCGGAATCAATTTTGTGGTGCCGAAGTGTTCCGAATGTTGCAAAAGGCCTTCGGTGATAATTGTATGTCGCGAGCAAGTATTTTTGATTGGTACAAATTGTTCAAAGAGGGTCGAGAACGTGTTGACGACGAACCACGTCTAGGATGACCATCAACATCAACTGATGATCAACACGTTAATAAAATCAAGAAATTGGTGCTCGAGAATCGACGATTAACAGCCAGATACCTTACTGGTATCGTTGAAATATCGGAAGGATCAGTGAAAACCATTTTGAAAGATCATTTGTGCCTAAGAAAAATGAAAGCACGATTGGTTCCAAAATCACTCATTTTTTTGGAAAAACAGCGTCGCGTTGACGTCTGTGAAACAATGCTTTCCGACTACCAGGATGTCATCAAACGTATTATAACTGGCGATGAGTCTTGGATCTATGCTTACGACCCGGAAACAGACGATCAATCGGCCGAATATCGTGCCAAAGGTGAGCCGAAGCCGAAAACACCACGTCAAAGCATGTCAAAAATCAAGGTGATGTTGACAGTTTTCTTCGATTATCGAGGTGTGGTGCACTCCGAATTCCTTCCGATCGGCCAAAATGTCAACAAGGAATACTATTTGAGTGTTATGCATCGTTTGCGCGAAGCTATTCGTAAAAAGAGGCCGCAATTATGGGTCGACAACTCTTGCTTTTAGCACCAAATTAATGCATCTTCTCATACTGCATTGGTTTTACGTGATCTTTTCGCCAAAAAGTCAACCCATATCGTTCCGCAACCACCGTATTCGCCTGATTTAGCTCCGTGTGACTTCTGGCTGTTCAGCATACTCAAGCGGCCGCTCCGGGGAAACCGTTTTGAGTCAATTGATGACATTAAACGTGAATCGCTACGCGCATTGGAGGCTATTCCGGAAGTTGACTTTAACAACTGTTTCGAAGATTGGAAAAAACGTTGGCAGAAGTGTATTGAGGCCGGGGGGGATTACTTTGAGGGGGACGAAATAGATTACACTTACAATTCTGTTTATTAGAGTTAAAATAATGCACATTGTAATTTATCACTTTCTGTAATTAACAAATTATAATATATAGTTTTCATTTTGAAACTTATAAAAAGTTTTTGTTGTAAAATCTATTAAATAAAAAACTTTCAATAATTTGCTCGAAGTCTTTTTTTGTACTGCATGCGCACCCATATGTCTGTTATAAAAAGTAGTTTTGAGGTCATTGCATCTGAAATACACAATATTTTTATGGACGTAAATATTATCTATAAGGCCAAAAACAGGTAAGTTTTCGTCAAAGTCAAAATGTAAAAACACCACCATTCCAATTTTAAAGTATATAGAATCAAATTTAAAATATTTAATCTTATGAATTTCTCTCAAATTAGTAAGTTTGGTAGTTGTTAAAAATATTTTATCTTGAACCGATAATTCAACGGATTTTCCGATAATGTCTGTGATTCTGATAATGTCTCTGACTCCAGTTTAGCCGATACCTAGTGGAAATTGTGTGACAAATATTTCTTCTAGATGTTAAAGTTGCTATATTTTTCAATTCCCGATGCTTTCCTTCGAATCTCATTGTCCATTGATTGATAAGTGGACCCAGATTGGCCATAGTATTGGGGTAATGGGTCAATAGATGATGCTTCGGTTTTTATAGCTGCGTTTTTCTGAAAAACAATCGGGTTGAGTTCGCGATAGCTTTTTTCAAATTTATCTAATTTAAAATTTAATTTTTGTTTAATTAAAAAACTTAGATTTAATAGTAATCTATGTATAACCAAAAAAATCCATCGTAAAAGTTATATAGTTTTCTTGTACTATCGTTGTTCTGTATAGTTCTGTATAATAACGAAGCAGTTCAGAATTATACAAAACATCGATACTTCAAGAAAATTATACAACTTTTATTGTGATTTTTTTTGTTATACGTAGATTACTAATTAACCTAAATTATTAAATTTAAAAAAATTCATTTTTTTAATTTTAAATTGGACAAATTTGAAAAAGCTATCGCGAACTCAACCCGATTTTTTTTTTCAGAAAAACACGCCTGATGTTGGTCCATAAGAGTAATGTAAAGTTCATGATGGAGTTGAATTACACTAGCTAACAAGTCAATTGTCTGTCGGTCAATACTATTTAACTACTTAAAGTAACTATATTTACAATATCTTTCAATAATAAGTACAATTCCCAATGATCATTGTTTTCTGGAGAAAGAGACTATGATTAAATGTTGATAACGAAAATAATTTATCTTCAAAAACAAATTGACCCAAAATTAAAGCAATTTCGTAATTTCCTATCCCTTCGAAAGTGTCGTGCATAATATCGACAGCATAATTTTCTACACAATGAAAACCATCAATGCTATTCAAAATGCAAAATTTTATGTTCATTATTTATAACTAAACTATTCATTTCTTCTTTACTTCAACGACAACATCTGCAATAATGTTTCGCCGTGAAACTGTCAACGAAACCGAGTATGCAATTTAATCCTAAATTGTCACCAATGCAGTACGCTAAAACAAAATAAATTTTAGTTCTTTCATTTTGGTATATGTGGTATCTCAATCACATTTTTTTTAATTCTTTAAGATCATCGATAATTTTAGAAAACTAAACTTTATTTCCATAAAGTTTTCTGTCAATTGTATGAAATAAAGAGGCCAGAAATATGTTTTCAAGTTTAGAGTTAAATTCCGGCGGAAGACAAGAGATTGGTTGATTTATTTAGTTAAATATAAACTTTTTATAACTATTTAAAAAATAATAATAAATAATAAAAGACTTATTTTACAAAATATTTAACTACATTGTTACAGGCTGGCTACTGCCAACCTGCAGATATCACTAAGCACCTGCAGAGGCCTCCACGGTGATTTTTGCCGGCTACGTTCTCAGGGAGAAGTGCTAAGGGCGTGGGGTTTGAGGCATACAGGGCTCCTGGCTTACACCGTGATGTTACAGAAATTTAGGGGAACGCAAATAATAATAAAATGTACCCGGAGTTCCGCCGAAACTCGTCGGCCGGAACCTGAGGAACGAACACAACAAAATTATAAACCGAGAGCGGTGCCTTGGTGCGCGCATCCATCCGAATTCAAACGGGAACAAGCCCTGGTTACGGAATCGGATGCGGGCACCAAGGGACCGCAAACACTACGCCGACACAGAGGGAGTCTCCGCGCCCATCACACCACACCGAAAAAATTTAATAATTCATTTTATCTATAGGACAAAACAACAAAAGAAAACAACTTCCCCCTTCACCCGCACCAGGAGAAAACGAGAGAGAGAGAGAGAGAGAACGATACGCACCGAGCGTGCACTCGCTGTGCGGCGCTCGATTACAAAATATTTTTAATTTAATATTATAATAAAATATAAAAAAAATAAAATCAAAAAAAAAATTAAAAAATATAAATAAATAGACGGTACCTTAATATATATATTAAAATACTGGTGCGGCCTTGCGCGGCCGTCATGCCACAGGTGATGTGCCACACCCGGACCGTTGCGGTGCCTTTCACCGTTACACAAAAATACCGGAAAAACACGAGGAGCCGGTTGGCCACCCGTGCGTAGCGACCTTGTGCGGTCGGACGTTACGGGGCCTTTCCCCGATACCAATAATAGAAAAAACACGAGGGGCCGGTTGGCCACCCGTACGTAGCGACCTTGTGCGATCGGACGTTGCGGGGCCTTTCCCCGATACCAATAAACTCGAAATATTTTGTAATAAAATGTATTAACGGCGCGTTCTGCCGAGTGAAAGTTTAATTATTCTTGACCTCCAAGGTCGACCTTCCCGGATTGCGGCGTCCTTGCTGCCGTAAACAAATATCCAACAACAATAAATGGCCACGTGGTTAGCCACCCGCAACCGCACACTTCGTTGGGCGTCTTCCCGCCGTATAAATACTAGACCTCGATAGTCCGCCTTATTGTTGGCCGTCTTTGCGCCGCACCAAATTATGCCTCGATAGGCCGCCTTCCTGTTGGGCGTCTTTGCGCCGTACCAAATTATGCCTCGATAGGCCACCGCTATCGTTGGGCGTCTTCGCGGTAAATAATAAAAAAAAATTACGCCATCCGTGTAATTTTCAGCATTCGTTTAATTTCGCGTACCGTTGAAATGTGGCACACGTTAATATTTAGCGTTGAAAGGCGGTATCCGCGTAACTTTAATTTTTAATTTTACTCGCAACACAATGACCACCATACACAAAAAACTTAAAAAAAACACTTTAATACTTTTTATACAATTATTTTTCTTAATCTTTTCTCAAAAAATAATATTTTATTAAATGTAAAATCACAAGTAATATAATTTGAAATTATTATGTTTTCCCATTTCGGCCATATTGTTGAAATTTAATTTTAAATTTTTTTTTATATTTTTACCAAAATCCAGAAATGACTTTTATCTTTGAAATCCAAAAACTAGACTTAATTTTTACAAAACCAAAGCTCGACTATTTAAAAATCTAAGCTTGACTGCTGATTAAAAAAAAACTCTTACGCCGCACAAACGACGCGCAAAACATTCCAGAAGAATCGTCTTTCTTCTCTGTCTCTTGTTTACATCAATTCGCATTGATGTAAACGAGAGGCATATAAAAAAAACATTCTTATGAAATGTTTTGCTTTACACACCACTCAATGTACATTGCTCTCCCTCTCTCCCATTTTCGTACAATCACTACCAACCAAACAGAAAGAAACACACAGGAATCCAACCACCATTAACCGCGTTTAGATATAAATAAAAACGGGCTCAAGAAACGTTACGTAAACCAAACAAAGAACGCAGTTGCGACAGTACAGTCGTAACAACATACTTAAACATATATATTATTGGATGCAGTTCGCAGTGGATTCAGAATCCCTGAAAGCGAATTGCATACAACAATATTCGATTCTACACTCTACAAATAATAACATAATTCAATGATGAAAGTAAATAAAGACTTCTATGATGTTCGTATCGATATATATATTTATTAGTAAGCGCTTGTAAAAAATTAATTATTCCTTTTTTAAAATTCACATAATTTTGCTGTTTAATTTCTACAGGGATTTCGTTATACATTTTAGGGCCTATGAAACTAATTCGTTTGCGACCATACTCATTAGCAATAGTACAAGGTTTCAGGTTATTTTTATTGCGCGTATGATATTGGTGATTATACAGGTTTAAATTAATATTACACACGCTTAAAGTATCATTTCTTATCCAATAGATAAATTGCACAGTCTGCATGAAATGTAAGGCTTTTATTGGCAAAATGTTTTCGGCCTTTAGAGCATATTATAAATCTCTCGAAGAATACAGAAATGGTAATTTATATATAGCTTTGATGCAACAGTTCTGTAAAATTGGTAGCTTTCTCAATACTACGTGTTTGAGATGAGTTCCCATAAACAACGAGCCCATAAGTAATTCTAGAATGAATGAAGGCAAAGTATATGCATCGAAGTATTTTCCTAGGTATATAATGAGAGGCCTTACGTGTAAAACCAATTATTGGAGAAACTTTTGAGCAAACCGTGTCAATATGATGCTTCCAATTAAGATGCGAGTCTAAAATTATTCCTAAATATTTATAAGTTTCAACAAGCTCAATATTGACATTTGCTACAGCAAGACTAGGTAATGTAGGAAGACGTTTACAGATTGAACGGAATACCATGTATTGAGTCTTAGCCAAGTTTAAAGATAACATATTCTCATTAAAAAATTCAAGCAAAATATCAAGATCATGTGCTTTCTTTAGATCTAAAAATAAAGCACATACATAGAATTTATCATTTATTGAACTATTAATCATGTCAACTGTTTCAATTACTCGTAGAGCAACATCAGTTCCTGAACATTTTCGGAAGCCATATTGAAAGTTATATAGTAAATTATGAGTCTCTAAAAACGAATTAGGCCGCAATGCTAACAATTTATCTATAGCAGATAATGTAGATATTGGTCTGTAATTCGTTAATTTAGTTTTATCGCCACTTTTGAAAACTGGAATAACTTTAGATAATTTTAAACACTTTGGATATATTCCAGTTTCAAAAACTTTATTAAATATGCTGGATAAAATCACTGAGAAAACCTTGATGTGTAATTTTAAAACACAACTATCGAGCAAATATGGTCCACCTCCTTTCTTGGATTCCAAATCAACAATTAAATTAAATATTTCAACAGATGACGTAGGCTTTATAAATATAGTTTGGTTAACCGGGTTACAAGTATTAAATTTAAAAATATTTTTGGAACTATTAATCTGACCAGCCAGATCTTCACCAACATTCGCAAAGTAGTTGAATTCTGTATCCGTCAGATATTATTTCCCCATCATTGTCAATAACAAGTCTTTGATTGTTACTGTTAGTTCTACCCATCAAAGCATTTATATTAGACCACAAGTTACGTTGGTCGGGAACCCCCCCAAAGACCTTTTCAAAATATCTCTTTTTGGCGAAATATTTTTCACGTTTAATTACTTTACCAGTTTCGATAAGTCTTTGGTTATAATCGTTTTCATTTGAGTTAGCTATTGAAATATTACAAAATTGCCGCTTGCATTTCTTTAAAATTGATTTCTTTTTATTAATTACTCGTAATTGCCATAAATCGTACGTGATCCAAGGGCAATACGATTTTTTTAATTTTACCGATTTTTTAATAATGCGTGTGTAATTGGTTATTAGCTCTTCGTATTTCTCTGTAATGTGAGACAAAATTATATCAGGTTCAAAACAATTTACATCCAGATTTGTCAAATAGTTTTCATATTCAGTATTTACTCGATTGTAATCAATTATTTTCTTGTCTTAAGAGTTTATTAACTTTTTTTTATTTTATACGAGAAATGTGAAGCAATAAAATTGTGATCACTAATGTCAGAGAATATAGTTGAATTCGCAATCATCTGCAACCCATTACATCCACAAAGAACATGGTCAACTATATTTCCTGATTTAGATCGAGTTTCAAAATTATTCGTTGCAACTATCCCATAACTTAACAATAAATTTGTATAGTCAGTCATTAGAGGAGTTAATTTATTTATAGGTATATTAGTATCACCTAGTTTAATGTTGTTATACTTTTTATGAATAACTAACCCTAATTCTCTAAAGAAAATATCAATATTCGAGTCAGGTGGCTGTTAAAACGCAGTGACATAATTTCGTGAAAACCCGTTAAGTCTTATTTGTATAAACTGAAAATCCAATTTTGATTCGTCGGTTTTAATTATATCGAAGTTTACATCATTCCTAATATACATTACAATACCACCACCGATTCTATCACCTCTGCACGAGATAACACTTCTGAAACCATTTATATTATAAAAGTTAACATTTTGTTTTTTAATCCAAGTCTCACTAATAATAATTATATGAAAATCGGAGTTAAGATTTTCAATGAATTCGAGAATCGAGTGAAATTTATCAAAATTATTCATACTACAGGCATTTAATTGTATAACGTGTAAATCCAAGTTACCGACCAAATGGCACAGTGGTTAAAACGGTGGCGTTTGGATCGGGAGGTAACCGGGTTCGAATCCCGATAGGGGCAGGATGCAAAAGGGAATTTTCATCAACAAATTGTGATTTGTGGTGAAAAGGAACACATCTATGACCCCTGTCGGAGTGCAAAACTCATGGGCCGATCCATCTTCCATGTCAGTATAGGCTGGCATGGAGCTATGCAATGTGCAGATGGTAATAAAATCGGACCTATAACCATACGTCCTCGAATTGGCCTACACGGAAATGTAAGGACGTAAATAAGCGAACCGCGAAAGAGTTGGAGGAGCCTTGGCCCCAGAACAGATAGCAGGGATAAAAATAAAAATCTAAGTTAGAGCTTTTGATCGAATTGATATATTTATTGTAGTCGGACCCCCCAAGAAAGTATTTATTTATCACACCTAGTTTTTGTAAGCCGGAACGACTTCCTACTGGATTATTCGTCTCGAAATCATCAAAATAAATTGTTAGGTGTAAGACAAGATCATTTGGACTAAAATCTTTTAATTTTTCTTTGAATCAATCGGTTTGAATAACATTTCTAATAATTGTATTATCGGAACATAGTTCATCTTTGAATGTCAATATGGACTTCAACATATTGTTAATACTTAAAAAATTTGTGAGTGGTTCTTTTAATGAAATGTGACTTCTGTGTACTTCTGAGTGTAACATCTGTATTTTCTATTTCGAGTTTTTCAAGTTTTCAAGTTTTTTGGATCTACCCGATTACCTATTACTATTTGCATAACATTAGAAAATAATTTTGCTTCATTTAAAAATTTTAACCTTTTGTTTGGATATCAAGTCTTTATTGCATGTTGTACTGAAATCCTTATTTCTTTTAATTTTTTTATTTAAGGATGTACATATAAGTGAAAATATGGTATATGGGATGCGCAAAATATAAACAAAATGATCGTATAATATTCTCTGCTCTCTCACGGTTGTATTTATATTTTTGTAGTGGATTACACTAAGACTTCGTATTACGTTGTCTAAATGGGCGAATTTCTTTGGATTTGCACTAAATGTTCTTGAATGTGGATGATTCAATTTGTGAATTGGGAAAGTCGATTAGACTTTAATTGTTCATAATTTGTTGATTTGTTATATGTATAATAATTTACACTTTTGTTAACTTTGTGAGATTTTTTGCCGTCGTTGTGGAGAGGCGGCTGACGTTGACCTCTCCTTGTCGACCTGGGTTGGCGTCATCGGCAAGGGGTGGATGTTGTCGCAGGTCGAGATCGCGCAAAATGAATATTGTACATATAAAGGAATGTATATTTTTGGCAATTGGGAGGGGGTTATACTTTTTCTCTGTGGTGCGAAAACTGGATTAGATTTTGACGAGTGGTGTATGTGTGTGATTGGTTTACACAGGATGTGCGGCGAGGATGTGCTGCAGCTGTATTGCAGTGAATCTTTTTTTGATATTTGGAGTGATTTGAATGGGTTTCGTTCATGGTGAGTAATGGCTCGGTGTCTGCGGTTTGTGGTGGTTGTTCGTTGAACGTTGTGTTCCTCAACTTGCGGAGAGTTGTGTTCATGTGTGTTCTGTCGTTACCTGTATTTTATAAGGTATTTTTGACTGTTTTGAGTTGTTTTGTTTAGGACTTGAGGTAGTTCTCATTTGTTAGTGTATGAGGGCGGATTTGCAGTTTTGTATTTTGTATTGAATCATTGCCTGAATGTTGGATTTGTATGTCCATATTGGTTTCTTTGCTGAATGCTTCAGGTGTTTTTGTTGGAGTTTGCCGTCGATTTGGCGGGGGCTGAATCATTTTGGGAGTTTTGGTATGATCGGTCGTACGCTGAAGTTTGTGGGCTGTAGGGTTGCCATGGTTCGTTTGTGATCTGTCATGGATTCGTCACGGCTTTGTGAAGCGTGGTTTTTTTGAATGGTGGTGTTGGTAGGAGGTCGCTTGGTGGATGGTAGTGGTTTCATGGTGGGAAGATTCATACCGTCTGTTGGGATCGTTTCGAGGTAATTTTAGCTCCTGGATGGACATTGCATAATTCTCTTGATACATTTTACTACGATTGTTTGTAGAGGTGGTTTCTTCCATGCTTTGATTTCGGAGATTTTCGGAGAGAGCTTTTTTGGTGATGTTCCTTCATCCTATTATTCAGCGTTTGTGTAATAAATTGTTATATTTTTATTTTGGTTTGATTAGCGATAGAATTTTCCGTTTCCGTATTTCTTCTGTGCATTGAGAATATAGTGTAGGTAATTTATGATTAGCTGTTTTCTATATTGTATTTCGTTCATAATCCATCATTTTTGCAAGATTAATTGCAACTATGTTGGAGTTGGTAACGAATCCTATTATTTACCGCAAAATTGCCTTTTTGTGACACTCAATGGGTTACTAGTATTTTCTCACAGCTTATTAGCGATATTTTTGCTTTATAAAAAGAAATATTATTTGCATTGGATTTGGGATTTTAACAATCTTAACATAAAGAATTGTTTATCGGCAACTTCGTTATATCTATGTAACTGAAAAGCTAGAAATATTTGATATAATTAATATAATTATTCAAAAGAAAGAGAAGGTTTGTACACTTCAATACACCAACGACTGGATGTTTGTCATAAAATGCAACGTTGCCAATCTTGACTGTTTTAGTACAAGAATTATAATTATTAATTCCCAATTTCAAATCAACCCTAAATATTAATCTACATGTACAGTGCCGAGCTATTATATTAAAATTATTCGGTTCTCAGGAAATCTCATTCAAATATATTTAATATACGAGTACATATTATCCCTCTTTTAAGATACTGGTACGATTTATATGTAATTATAAAAATTATAAAATAAACTTATTTATCATTCATTTTAGAATAATTTTTTCAAATTTTATCTAGTTGCCTTTACTTAAATATTACCTTCCAGCAGGAAGGCCATTGACGACACACTAATTACTAATTTACGTTTGTTACCAGTCTGAGATGAATCGTTTATGACAAGTCTAATACGAGGTGACAAGTCATAGACGAGTCGCATGTGTCATGTCTGAGATTAATTGTATGTGATATATCCCCAGCAAGCGTAGAAGAAGTTCCAGAACTAGTGCAAAAGTAGTGTTAAAAGTATTTGTTTCCTTGTGAAAAAGGATGGGCGTCGGGAAAAATTCATCAGTTTTATAAAAATTTTTTAGTAAACATACGAAATTTTTGCGAATTCTAAATTATTTAGGATATGTTAATGGATGAATATTTTAAGGGATATTTGAATGCAATCCGGTAGTTAATCTAGTTAATCTGGTTTTTTTTTTTGCTATTTCGTGTTCGCCCAATTCAACGGTTAAATACTAATGAATTTTACAGTTATTTTGAATATAGTTCAAATAACTTTGGTTTCAGGAAATTCTACTGTAAGTTGCGGAGTTGCAGAATGATTAAATTAATAAATGTTTCAATTATTTAGGAGGCCGGAAAATATGAATTTAGAATTAAATTTCAGGAAATTTACAGATGCTTGTGAATTAATGCTTCATTGTAATTGCTGATTGTGTAGTTTAGAATTGTGTTGTCATTTTATTACTAACGACTTTACATAGGTGTCTGTAACGGGTCGATTCAACCAATTTTGGTTAGGAAGCCGAAAAGTATTAATAGAATTAAATTTCAGGAAAATTCCAGATGCATGTGAAATAATAATATTTTTTCTTAGGTTGCCGTTTTAAAGAAGCAATTGTTGAAGACCAATACCATCGTCATCCATTAACCTATTAAGCCTTTATCCTTCATCTAGTAGATTAGAATTGTGTTGTCTTTGTGTTACTAACTATCGGCTATACCTAGGTGTCTGTAACCGGGCCGATTCTGTCCCACTTAACTAACCTATCCAATCCTTCGATTTTGTTATGTGTAAAAAAGGGTGTACGGTGGACCCGGCGTCATCCGGGAACTCAAGCCTAAGAACTTGGTCGTACATTCAAAATCAATCAATCAATCAATCAATTTAAAAATTTTAACCTTTTGTACTCTGAGTTAATGCTGGATAAAGGTTCTTTAAATAAATCAAAAATGGTTTCTAATTTATTTAAATTGAACCGTGACTCGCCTACGACTTTGAAAACCAGCTTTTTTATTTTCTTCACCAATTTGTTAAATAGATACTCTTCACAAAATAGG
The DNA here is from genome assembly GCA_963691935.1 of Nephrotoma guestfalica. Classification (NCBI taxonomy): domain Eukaryota; kingdom Metazoa; phylum Arthropoda; class Insecta; order Diptera; family Tipulidae; genus Nephrotoma; species Nephrotoma guestfalica. The sequence continues at coordinate 95,505,772 of OY829913.1, forward strand.
ATGATATTTTGACTCGTTTGATGATTCTATATTTGTTTGTAACTACTATTAGAATTTACACATTTTTCTAGCAGAACGTTCTGTTTTGATTTTGAATTTAATGCTGATTCTGATAATCGCAAGACTTCTGTTGTTCGTATGGTAAATTCTGTCGTTTTCTTATTTCCTGATAAGGACAGAATTGATACATTACGAGTATTTGTAAAATGTTTTGCACAGTGACTTTTAAATGAGCCGAATTGTGAAAACTTTCAATTGGGACTGCATGTAGTACAGGTCCAATATATTTCGCTTTTGTGAAAAACAAATTTTAAACAAATTCACTTTAAACATTTATACTTAAATTATTAGTAATTAAAACTCTCAGTTCCGTTTATTTTAATTTAAATCTCTGATTAAGTTATTTACCGATATGCACGAATTATCGTAGTTAGTGTTTATTCTATAAATAGTCCAAATTGATTCTGTCCCGACCGGATATAAATTTTTGTAGCATGAAATGCTTTAAAACATAAATCTATAGTCTGGAGAGGTGAACCACACTCGTACAGATGGTTGTCAATATCTACGAATCCTTGATATTGGTTTCTCCCACAAATATAACAAATGGTTGAACCGTTTCTTTAAAGCTAAATCGTTTCAGTCTTAGAGCTTCTCTTTTCTCAGCTAATTCAGTCAAGTTCTACAAATATAATTGTTTAAAGAAATGTTTAAGTGTTACGAGCCAAATTTAATTTATTAAGATTAATTTAAATTGGGTAAAATTTTAAAGACAATACGTTCATATATAATTATTTAGTTTATCACTTAAATTAGCATTAATTAAAGTAAAGAAATATTTAAAGTATGAATTTGTAATGTTGATATAATGACTTTAGTTACAGAAACTGGGAGTATGTATCTGGACATTCAATTTTGGTTAGTCTAATAGCCTCACCACGCGAATCTCTTTTTCGAGAGAAATTGTTAACCAGATAAGGTAACCTAAAAAAAAACGAACTAATCACTATCTCCGTTTTCAAAAATTTTAGTAATTTCTGAGTTTTTGCCTGAAAAATATAAAGTAATAAATCTATCTAATTAAATAAGTTTTGTTGTTCAATTACCTGTTTTTTTTTCTAGCAATATTTATAAGTTTTTTGTTTATATTCTGCCAACTTTCGAAGAAACCGTTATAATTGTTTTCAAATATGAATTTTTAAATCGATTTCTAATAGTAAAATCCTTTTATTGGTCCTTAAATGCCGAAAATTCGTCGAAATATTCGACTAGCTTAGCCACTTTTTCCTTAGAGAACACGTTGAATCCCAATACTCTGTAATTTTGTCCCAAGGTGACACATTAGATTTTAAATATTCTAGTTTACAATCGGTGCTAGTGTCGCATTCCTCCTCGCTCTGATCTAATTCTCTGGCCGATAATGATAAACGTATTTCTTGCTTTAATTTATTATAGGCCGTCCATAATTTTCCCGTAACAAGACATCTGGTATTCGAATTGTACGGTACGTAGAACACGTTCGATTTTTCTCCCTTAAAAGTCTTTTCGATTAAATTGGCCAGGTAAGTAGGTAGCCAATGAGGATTGATGATTTCCTAGTCTATTTGCATTACTTTAAAACGAACGGATCATCCGCCCCTTAGTGCAGTTTAGGTATTCGTCCAACACATCTAAATAAGGTTGCACATCTAAATAAATCACGACATCCGAATTCTAAAAATAAATTTGCATTTGAATTTTTGACTCATAGATGGAAAATTTGTATGAATCCCAACAATCAGTTTCGAACGGATGAGATTATTGATTTGAAAAAATCAGTCTTCTCATCAGGTCGCGACGACTGATATTGTATTACTTACATTGGACTATTGTCTATATATAGTATATAGGGCAATACCATGTATTTGTAGTACTAGCGAATTACTGCTAGCCTAACGAAATTTATTCGTTCATATTTTTTCATTCTCACAATTAACTTTTCGTGTTTTTTACGAATTTATTTTATAATTTTTATTTTTGTTTTTCTATTGTAATGGGTTTTATTGTGATTGTTCCGTACAGTGGTCTATCTTCAGTACTCTCAAATTAAATACACATTCATAGGACATTATTCCATTTAGCGTCAATACTGAGTGACAACCGACTATGATAATCGTACACCACTCCTTTCTTATCCCACCAAATACGTTTTGCTGCTGATGTGGATGGTTCGCCTGAGTGAACCCGAGTTTTTGCGTTTAGGATTATTGTAGTAAAGCCATTTTTCATCGCCAGTCACAATTTGAGATAAAAAATTCCATCTTCGGCGTCTTGTAAGCAAAGAAGTGCAAACCATTAAACAATTTTCAATGTTGGCTTCAGTCAGATCATGTGGTATCAATTTTCCTTCTTTTTGAATCATCTTCATGGCATGTAAACGTTTGCTTATGGTTGCTTGATGACATTTAACTGTTCTGCAAGTTCCTTTTCTGTTTGACCTGAGTTTTCCTTCAATAATGTTTCCAATTCTTCATCTTCGAATTTTTTTGGTTGACCAGAAAGTTCTTTGTCAGTGAAATCAAAATCACCAGTTTTGAATCGGTTAAACCAGTTTTCGCAAGTCTGTTGAGTTGGTGCATGTTCACCATAAGTTTTTTGAAGTAAACGAAAACTTTCAGCATTCTTCCCACCAATGTTGTTTTGTTGGTACGAAATTTAGCGAATCGCTGTTGGTGTCATTGTAAAAGAATGTTTAGTACTAAAGTACGCCATCTCTTAGAAAATCCAAAAAACTAAGTTATTCACCCAATATCACAGAAATGGCTGTTTGTGATGCTGTATAAGATAGCGGACATTTTTCAGCGGAAAATAAGAGATTTCGCTATTCGCCGCAAGTGGCAGCACAATCACAAAAGATAAATTATTTTGTTATATAATTACCAGCGGAAATTTTTTATTCATTTTGTATCTCTTTTTTCACTAAATAAAACATCCCAGCGGAATAAAATATTAAAAGTGATCCTTAAAATGACAAATTGATTGATCTCCGAAGTAAAGGAACTCGGTAAATGAAATCTTGAAATTTAACAATATTCCGTCTTTCAGCCATTCTAAAGGAATGACGATGATATTTGGATAAAAGTATTGATCAGGGGTCCAAAACTTAGGACAACATTCTAGGATCTGTTCATGCTGGACTAAACTAGGCCATTTCATTACCATTTCATTTTTATTAGTTTATTTTCTGTTTTTGGCCAATATCTCAAAATCTTCCACTAGTAACCAATACTTTCGATTGTTTTTCTAATAGCTTAGGTCATACTGAGACTACGAGCAAAATTTGGGGAAAATTCTGATCCATCAATTTTCCCCAAATTTTCCTGTGGCACTATTCTGGTAATTCCCTGGGAATAGGGAACTGGGTTCAAATTTAAACGAAATGAAATTTTTATTTAAACATTTTTTTCAAAAAGTGTTGATTTTTTTGAAAACAAAATTAATTGGGGAATAATGTGCCCTGCCAATTTAGATATGGAAAAATTATTCCCAATTTATAAATATTTACATCAAATTTTTCTCCTCAGTAGGCCGGAAAAATAATATTTGAACAGAAATTACATATAAATTCTTTCCCCAGTTCCCTATTCCCGGGGAATTGCCAGAATAGTGCCACTGGTAGTCTCAATATTACCTAAGCTATTAGAAAAACAAAGTGTTTTTTACTAGTGTAAGTATTTGAGATATTGGCCAAAAACTGAAAATAAACTAATAAATAAATTTAAATTTTCATAAGTATTGGTTATGAAATAAGTTTAGTCCAGCATGAAGAGATCCTAGAAATTTGCCCTAAGTTTTGGACCCCTGGTTAATACTTTTATCCAAATTTCAAGATTTCTTTTTACCGAGTTCCTTTACTTCGGAGATCAATCAATTTGTCATTTTAAGGATCACTTTTAAAATTTTATTTCGCTGGGATGTTTTATTTAGTGAAAAAAGAGATACAAAATGAATAAAAAGTTTCCGCTGGTAATTATATAACAAAATAAATTCTCTTTTGTGATTGTGCTGTCACTTGCCGCGAGTAGCGAAATCTCTTATTTTCCGCTGAGAAATTTCCGCTATCTTAAACAGCATCTTTTTGTGGTCTTCTTTAGAAATCAAACATAAGTTTTGCTAGCACATTGTTTGGAATTTGGAAATCCGATTTGTAAATTAGTTTTTGAGTAGAATTTTTCCCTAATTAAACTGTCCCGAGTGGCACTATCCCAGAGGAATTATTTCCAGATGAAGTTTGTCTATAGAAATTTGTACAGTTTTTGTAATACTCGCTCCTAAATTATTCTACCCGATTTAGTCTTTATAAAAAAAATCTTCTCCATCAAAATTAGTAAAATAAACAATTCGATTTAATTTAAAATAAAATCAGTCTTATTCACTCCAATTTTCACCGAGTATTAAAAAAAATTAGTTTTACGAAATGTGATCTAAAAGTTTTTACCTCAATACACTGGAGAAGAAATCCCGTGATATTTTATTAGGAGCTGGAAAAATCTATTTTGAAATTAAAATAAAATATGGCGGATGGGGGAGCTAAGAAAAAATAAATAAAAATCGTAAAATAGGCAAGGCGAACCTCAAGGCGATTCTATGTTAACTTACGTCAAAATTTTCCAGGGAAATAATTTCCGACCTGTAGTTTATTTTGTAAGGGTTGCTGAGGGTGCAAATTTATTTATGAATTCTCCATCAATAGTTTTAAATATTTGTTATTTCTTTAATAATTTCCAGCCTAGCCTGGAACACTTACAATGAATCCTGCTGGAAATTAAACCAACTACAAGAGCAAGTCTAATCCAATACTTACTACAAGTCTTTTAACCGTTTGTTGGGCATTACAATAAATCTTCTTTACATACGATAACATCTAAAACTTATTGTAAACATGTTGTAATCTTTAGCCAATATGCTGCTTCCGTATACATTACATATAAAAATATAAATCGTATGGTCATTAGCTAATTCATTTGTGGTTTATCCAACTTACAGAAACTTTCACTTTCTCTCCATTCATCTTCAAATTTATATTTAAAAACTTTTGACAGGTGACTTAAAGGTTAACATCAAATAATTTTATAAATTTATCTGTCTGCCATTTTCGAAAATCATAATTGGTTTTCTTTCATACATAATTTGTATACATTGAACGTGTTTGAACTACCTGCCGCGATTATTATTTTGTACATCTTTAAGTGTTTCGCTCGTTTCGGATTTTTTTTTTTGTTCAAATTCCCAAAAATCATATATCGAAAGGAATATAAATGTATATTCATTAGATCATCGTTATTATTACGAAAACATTAAGAAACAAGATAATTGTGTCTTTAAACTTGTAATTCTTACAATTGTATGGTATTCCTCAGCCATGCTAATTCGATAACATCATAATTCTCCTACGCAAAAAATCTGAACTTCTAAATATTTTATTGTCCACGAGCGAACGTTTAGTATTATTATTATTCGGCTGGTGTTAGATTTTATGTTGTCTTCTCGAAAACAAATCGAAATTCATTCTCAAAATTTAATTTGACAACAAGAATGTTTCGGTATAAGTCGACGAGAATAGAAAAACCGACATACGAAAATATTTAACAAAATTAACAGAACGAACAACCAACAATGTTGGGGATACATTTTAATTTGCTCGAAGCTAACAAAATCTGTACATATCTCATACTATATATGATATGCGAAATATATACGATACGGATATAATGTAGACCACAAAATTTGCTAGATGATTATTATATTTTGGTTTAGAAAATATTTTTTTTTTAAAAAAAGGGTTCAATTTTTGATTATACAATTAAACAAGTTAAACATCATCATCCCTTAAAAATGCTTGTTTTTTTGTTCAATTTGTATTCCGATGCCAATGGATTGCTTGTATAAGACACATACGAGTGTACACATTTATCTAAGCATCTCATCTTCTTTATTTATTTTATTTTCAGTTTTTGCGTTGTGATTTACGAAAATGTCTATAGCATTTCGGATACGTACGTAGGTGGGTAGGACAATGAAATTTTAGAGGTAGATTTTAGCTTATGTGTAAACATAATAATGATATCTGAAGGTGAAGTTGTACAGTGTGTGAGAAATCTTTTGGCTTGAAATTTATGAACTTGATTTTAAGTTTAGCGCTTTTTGTGTTGGTTTTCTTTTCATTTTTGTTTTAATAATGGTGCGAGACGAAATTGTATGTTTGTGATTCCATATACATCATTGTTTTGAGTTTAATGTACTCTGAATTTTGCTGTATATTAACCTCATTTATCAACGTTATGTTTTGTATATGTTTATGTATACAATTTTATAATTGCCTATAATTTATTTGTACATACATATACAGAGAGTTCTAACACACAAATATATGAAAGCTCATTAAAACTGTTATTAATAATAATTTATCCAACAAAAAGACCCATTACAAATATCGTAAAGTAGTTAGATAGAACGACCGTCAACTGCGAAACTTATATTAAGCTACGATAACAGAAACAAAAAGTCCAAAAATTATTTCCAGTCGAAACCCGAAAGAAAAGCTGGAAATAAATTTCATGTCAAGTAGTGGAAAAAAGTTAAAATAATAAATACAAGACGAAAACCAAACAAAAAAGCTTTAAATGAGGGAAAACAATTAATTATTAATTTTTGTTTTGGGTTAATTTTACTTTTGAAGAACATTGCAATTAGTATAAGTTGGGATAAGTTTATTTGTATTTTTGGTAACTATGAACTAAGTATTTAAAACCGAAAAGTTGATGGTTTTGACTATGAAAGAAAAAAGTTTTTGCTTTGGTTAAGTTTTAACTTAGTCGTACTGTACGAATCAATCAATTGATCAAAAAACTAATTCCTTTAAAATCAATCCGTCGAAAACCATTATATCTACATCCAATTCACCTAAAATTAATTTATCTAAAACAATTCGTCTAAAATCAATTCTCTCAAATAATTTCACCAAAATTTTAAAATTATACGTCTTTACGTTTTCCTAGTCAGTTTAGGCCAGTATAAAACCTAGTGCTAGGAGGAGACTCTTTTAAAGCAGATTATCGCAAACAACTCATTGAAAATCTCATTCATTCGCAGTTAAATGAAACAATTCGATCTAAACCCAATTCGTTTAAACCGATTTATCAAAATTCTAAAATAACAAATTATGAACCAGTATCATCGGTTGGTTCCATCAATTATGTCTTGCGTATGTATTCGGTGCGTGTTAAATATTTCTAATTTCTAGCAGTTTTTCCAATAATTTAGCTCATCCCACGATAATAGTTCTATATCAGCAGAAGTGTTCCTGCGTGCTTTTATCATTATTTTTAGTGTTTTAGTCTTATTGGCGATTTCATTGTGTACTGAGCGATCTTTGACAGCGTTTAAAAAAATAGAGAGCTGAATTTGTTGTGGCCAACACCCGATTTTCTTTTACCTGCGAATTTACATAGATCTCGCATACACCACTCTTGATTTCTCGATTTTTGAATGTAGTTTTTAATTAGAACCTACTAGAAATTATAAATGGTCACCTCGAAGCAGTGTGTGCGTCTATGCGTAATCTGGAATTTTCGGGTAATATGTCATTTATTCAAGACATGTTGGTGTCGAAAATTCAATTTTTACAAAACAAACAGGTGATGCCATATGTTTTTTCATTAACAAACTCTAGCGCTACATATTACATGTATTGCTGGCAAATGGGTAACTCACGATTTCACTTTTCGTATTTGGTGATTTGTTTTCGAAAAAATAGTCGAACTGATTAAGCAGGTTGCGTGTATTGTTGTGCTTGTCAATCATATATGACAACTGCATTATTTAAATTCATACAATGGCGGTAGCCTGCAATGAATTTTGAATGAATATAGAATTTTTCCTGCTTTGCGGCAAGTAATTGATGATAACAAGCATTTTTTCCCCTTTATTAATAACAACTGAGACTGTGCTCATCTAGCAATTTATCTTTCAAATTGTTTACAAATTTTACATTTCTTAAACAATTCTGATTTGTTGGGGTGAAACCCAATGGTTAGTCCCAAAATTAATTAAACCTATTTAAAATACTAATTTTAATTTGGTATGCTTACTAGATCAAATGGCCTTGTTCTTTGAAGCCTTCTTTCAACGACAAGGTTATCTATCGTATGGCGAATATAGGCGTTTCCAAATTCCTGCAGCCTTATTTCGTGTTTGGCGGCTTTTTTATTTCATCTTTGATGTATTCCATCTGTAAGTGTCTGTGAAGGTCTTCATTTCTTGTGTATCACGGAGCATTTACGATGCTACGGAGAACCTTGTTTTGAAACATCTGTATAATTTTGGCGTTTTTTTGTTTTTTTGCTTAGTACATCCCCAGAGTTGAATACCGTAAGTCCATATCGACTTCAGTATTTTCCGATATAGCAGCAGCTTGTTGTGTATTGTAAGCTCAGAGCCTCTACCTATGAGCCAATATATTTTTCTGAACTTATTATTACCTTTTTTTTCTTTTTGACATGCTCTCTCGGCTTGAGCTTGGCATCGAGTGTCATGCCAGAATATTTAGCTTTGTTTGCATATGGCACCGGTCGTGAGTTAATTTCTATCGGTAGATGGGAAGCCTTTTGATATGTTAAGTTAATATGCGTAAATTTCGTCTCATTAAGCTTGATTCTCCAGCGCTTAGCCCTGTACTGCATTGGTAATCTTTTGGAGTTTGCTCGTTGCATCAGCGACACTACTTCCAATCGCCATGATTGCTGTGCCATCTGAAAAGGTGGCTATGGTTCCTTCATCTGTTGTTGGAATATACCTTGTATATAATAAATACAGGATTGGTCCTAAAACACTCCCCTGTGGGATACCGGCAGAGATTTTCTTTAGTTCGAAGTATTCATCCACATATTTGAAACGAAAATGTCTATATTGAATAAATAAGACCTTGGTATGGCATAGAATTTCCTCGGCAGATCCCTATGCAGCTTGAATTCCAGTCCACTGTGCCAGACTTTATCGAATTTTTGGGCGACGTTCAAAAATATGCTGGAGCATACTTTTTTACGTTCTAACGTTCTTTCAATGATGTTGGTGATTTTATGCACCTGTTTAATTGTTGAGTGCTTTTCTCTGAATCCAAATTGATGTGGAGGAATTAGTTGCCGGTCCTCAATTATTGGTTTAAGTCTTTTTAGTAATAATTTTTCAAAGAGTAATAATTGGCAGCAATAAAATTGGCCTGTTTGATTTTTTATCGTTAGATCTATCACGATTACTTCTGCTACTTTCCATTGCCACGGAATACATTTTAAACGAAGGCTTGCATTGATTATGTGTAATAGCTTACGAAATCCTTTACCTGGTAGAGCCTTGATTATTTGGCAAGTATTCAAGTCATATCCTAGGGCTTTTTTAACATTCATGTTGCTTTTTGCTTCTACTTTTAATTCTTTGCGAGTTACTGGGCGTATATCAAAATCATCTAGCTTGTGTATTGACATTATATTTTTATTTGCCGTTTGGCTTAGTAGTGGTTGGAATATATCCTCGAGATACTCCGCAAACAGATCAGCCTTCCATTTTTAACTTGTTTAAGAAGAGATTTGAGGCTGTTACCTAAATTGTTAAGAATTGTTTTGTTCTTGTTATTTGCCAGGTTTTACGTGCTCGTCGTTTTTCTCTTCACCAACTCTCTAACTTCCATTGGGTAGGATATGATAAGCTTCTTCTTATTTTGTATAATGGGAGTACTTGCCAAAGCAGCACAGTGAATTGTTTCATTCAGTTGTTCTAATTCATCTTCCAACTGGTGAGAATTTCTTATCGGTACCTGAAGATTGATTTTTTCCTCCATTCCTTCACGAAAGATATCCCAGTTTGGTTTGGAAGTTGTTAATCTGGATGCACTCTTCCTTTGAATTACCATTTCACTGACTGTCATGATAACCGGCGAATGATCCGATACTAGAGAATTACTGTCTACAATGTGAATGTAGTTTTGGGATATACCTCTTGCTACATAAAAGTCTATTAGGTCAGGTATCTTCGTTCCGTCATTTGATTATTTTCAGAGCCCATATGTTTTTTTGAACCCAAACCTTTCACTACCTGGCCAAGTGAACTTCTTTACCCGGTGTTGCTTGGTTGTGGATTTTGAATCATCTGATTTTATATTTAGAGCCTTCCATTTTCATGATTTTGCAGTTGATTTTTTGTTTTATCTCTTAATATTTGCAGTTGTTTAGCAACCTCACAGCCTCGATAATTAGCGGGATGTTGGCCCTTGCAATTTGTACACTTGGCTACCACATCTCTCCCTATTGTACATGCCTGGGTAATATGATTACCTGAGCATTTTACACATCTTGGATTTCGGCCGCCATTTCTTTGGGTGTGATTAAATGCCTGACATTTTTTGCATTGGGGTATGCGTGATGTGGTTCTCCTCATTGGTTTGATTTTCACCTTCATGTGAAGGATTCCTTTTATTGAACATTCTGTTTGTTGTCAAATACCAGCATAAAAAGGGGGAGTCCCCTTTTATTGATAATTTGGTTTGAAAACCAGGAAGGTTTTCTGTTCTCTTTTTTTTAACAATATTCTCAGCATCTAGTATTTTAAGACCTTTATTTTGTAAGTCTTCCATGATTTGTTTGATTGAGCAACTGTTTGATGCAAACCTCTTGTCATGACTTTTATAGGTCAAGCTTGTTTGTTCTCGTAAGTGAACCACTGATACGTTCCAGCATTCAATTTCATAGATAAGGTTCTATAAGTATCTGAGTCCAGAGTATTAATTTTCCAAACGTCATTGTTTAGCGCTGTTACCTTATAGTTTTTGTCAGTAACCGATTTCATCAGTGACTGAATTTCTGGATAACTGGTTATACCCACAATATTTATTGGTGGGGTGGTTTTTCTTTCGGTGGCACCAAATTTGGTGTAATGTTTTTGGTAGATTGACTACCTTTTGGTTGATTGGCTTTGGGTAGAACATCTTTTGAATCTGGACTAGATTGTCCCCTAGCATTTAAAGAGCCTCAGGTGACGATTCAGCTTTTCTTTTTTTACTTTTCCTGGACTGTTTTTCTTTCTTTAGGATCCAGTCCGCCTTTCTTTGTAATTCATCTTCATCAGTGGAGTAGATGAGTTTGTCTGGTTCAATGCTTCCTATATCGCAATCTTCATTTGAATCCCGATTCAACTTTAGGTTTTCTTTTTCTCGCTTTAGATACTCAATTTCTTCACTTAGCTTGGCAAATATTTGCTCCATATGCTCTAGTTTCGCCAAGAGGTCCATATTCTCATTTTCTAGGCAAATAGGCAAATAGTTGTTTTACTGGTTTCGGCTATTTGCAAAGTAAAATTTGCGGTGGCATCACTTATTTCGTAAAATGTTTGTCCCGTACATCTAGTTATAACGTTAGAAGTAGCATCGGCTGGGTCTAGCTGCCGAGTTGCCTTTATTTTTATTTATCGGTGATCTTTGTAAATTTGATCTTCTCTGGAACGAATTTGATGGATAGTGGATTTACCAATGTGGATATTGGTGTACCACCTTGGGTATTATTCCTTTTTGTTAGTACCATTGCATAGTTTTGGTTGACTAATTAGCTATTCCATTTCACTAGTACGAACGGATTGAGTACCGCAATTGTTCGTTCTATAGAACATTGCCCAGAGTACGCCCCTATCCATTTATGAATACTTCGTGGATGCTGTCAATCCCGCTCAATTTGGAACATCGGGCTGTGATTTTAATTTGAAAGAGAAACTCGAACTTGTGGTTCGAAGTTACTGTCAGGTGGCAAGAGCGCCCAGAAAGTGGGAGATCAGGTTCAAGAAATTAGGCGAAACAGCACAAATAGATAATGACATCCAGTAATCAAGTATCGCATATATTGTGATTCCAGTTTTACTGACCAGAGTAGGAATGGGTTTTAGTTGGTAAGAGTTCGCATTATCCATAAAGATTTTCCCCGTCCTCTAAAAGAAAGATTTTTGGAAAGGTATACCATCAGTCTTATACTCCATTAATGCTTCTATCTCTACATCCTAATGCACGTGGTTATAAATAGAGAATGGGGACCATGAATATCGTGTAAAATATAATTTTGTATTAAAATTAAGAAATTGTTGTCTTTCTTAATGCAAGTGCACACTTTCAGGATAACGTATGGTGTATTGTGTCAAGAACGAGTCTCGTCTCTTTCTGCTCATATGATCCAAATCATATGAGACTGAGGAGAATTCGGCTATATATGAACAATTCTTGCAATGAACATATCAATGACACAATCCTTTTAACTCGTTAGACTAGAGCCCGTTCCTCTAAATCGTGCAATTTTTCAATTTTTTAATTGTGTTTGTCGTTTTTTATCTTTGTAATCTGTTTTTACTCAATTATATGTTTAGTTTACGTAGTTCATGTCCACTTGACACAGTTCCATGCCAGCTTATAGTATTTTATGAAAGTAGATATAGTTAGTTGTGCACTCTGATTGGAGGAGACATAGTTGTGTTTATTTAGTCACCGATCGTAATTGCATGATGTGTTTCGTTTTGCATCTCCTATCGGAATTCGAATTTAACCTCCATGCAATTTGGTCGGTATCTTCAAAATCTTTATCAGAATATCGATCTTTTTACAAATTAAATGATATTTTCAACTTGTGAAATTTGAAATTTACTTGTCCAATTTGCCAAAAATATCACATTATTTTGCACAGGCCGTAATTTTTGGCAAAACTCAAAAAGGGTAGCTATACACACCTGATAGATTGGTTAGTTTTTCGCAAATATTTGGAAAAGTATATCGTTTACTAGGAAACGACTATAAACTAAAGGATTCGAAATTAATTTGAGGAAAGAGGAAATGACGATTTTTGACAAAACCAGCTTTTCAACAAGAATTCTGCTTCTGTACAGCCCGGACGGACTGATTCATCGGGATGATACTTCATACTTAATGTTTTCCCATAAATTAGGATTCCAGTGATGTTTGACCGATATCAGTGGAAATTATGGAAAATTACGGAAATGACGAGTTCTGATAAAAAAAACTTTATTTCATCAAAATTCGGCATCTTTACAGTCCATCTTCATTGTAATCTTTTTAATACGCGCTCTAATAATCGTTCGCTGGGACATCACATAATCCTTAAATGATATTATACATTTAACGGCCATAACCCAAGGCTACTCAAACTCAAGTGACATTCAGCTTTATCCCAATTTAACTTTGGCCTATAAGACCAAGTTATTAAAATTTTGATAACAATGATAAAAATGATCCTTGTCCAAAACCACCTTTTTTCGACGTACTGATCTCAAAAATATAAAATAAATAAGTGTATCCGTCCGTCTAGATGTCTGGCTGGATGATGGATACCTGTACCGATAATATATTAAGCTTATGCGATTCGATTTTTTTGGCGATCCTTTATTTTTAATTCGAGGAATTCAAAAGCTTTTGAGATCTTTACATCAAGGGGGCCAGGTACCTACCCAAAATTCCAACCAATATCAAAATATTGCTTTACAGTTTCCCATATATGTACTCGTGAAGTATATCGTTTGAAAGTTATGATAGTCAGGTATCAATTTCTATATTACTTTAGTTAATAAATCCGCCGTTTTGGCGCTGGTAACTAATTTTCCTTCATTATGGAATATATACTTCTCGTGTATCGTTGAAAAATTTCGTAAATTTTTCTGAAACCCGTAGTACTGAAAACTACCGTTGTGGCGCTAGAAGCAGTTACAACTTTTATTATTCCCATATAATTATGTGGCATATCATTTTACAGGTCTTGGAAAAAGTAACAATTTTGTTGTCAATGATTTAGTTTATAAACCCAACGTTTTGGCGCTGGTAGCTAATTATTAAATTATCATATAATATACACGTGTCGTATATCATTGAATAGGTCTTGAAGAATGCTGTTTCTGAAGCACCATTGTATTTAAAACTATCGTCGGAGCGCTGGAAACAGTTACAATTTTTTCATTATATAATCATGTAACATATCATTGGAAAGGTCTTGGAAAACGCTATAATTTTCATTTTAGTGCTTTGCTTTTTTTTCCTGGTTTCAAATTATTCCTTTGAAATGAAATAATACTGTGGGCAAAAAATAGTAAGACTTTCGTCATAGTTTTAAAATTCTTTATTTATTTCTCCAAATCTATTTCGTCCCTCTCAAAATAATCCACCCCAGCCTCAATACACTTGTGCCAACGTTTTTTCCAATCTTCGAAACAGTTGTTAAAGTCAATTTCCGGAATAGCCTCCAATGCGCGTATCGATTCACGTTTAATGTCTTCAATTGACTCAAAACGGTTTCCCATAATTCCGGCCTCTTTTTACGATAATTTTTACATAATGCTCAAATAGTATTCCTTGTTGACAGTTTGGCCGGTCGGAAGGAATTCGAAGTGCACCACACCTCGATAATGGAAGAAAACTGTCAACATCACCTTGATTTTAGACTTGCTTTGACGTGGTTTTTTCGGCTCGGCTCACCTGTGGCACGATATTCGGCCGATTGGTCATCTGTTTCCGAGTCGTAAGCATAGATCCAAGACTCATCGCCAGTTATAATACGTTTCATGACATCCTGGTAGTCAGAAAGCATTGTTTCACAGGCGTCAACGTACCGCTGTTTTTCCAAAAAATTGAGTGATTTTGGAACCAATCGTGCCTTCACTTTTCTTAGGCCCAAATGATCTTTCAAAATGGTTTTCACTGATCCTTACGATATTTGAACGATGCCAGTAAGGTCTCTGACTGTTAATTGTCGATTCTCGAGTACCAATTCCTTGATTCTATTAACGTGTAGATCATCAGTTGATGTTGATGGCCATCCTAGACGTGGTTCGTCGTCAACACGTTCTCGACCCTCTTTGAACAATTTGTACCAATCAAAAACACTTGCTCGCGACTTACAATTATCACCGAAGGCCTTTTGCAACATTCGGAACGTTTCGGCACCACAAAATTGATTCCGCACACAACATTTAATGGAACTTCTTTGTTGAATAATTTCACTCATTGTAAAAATCGTCGAATGCACTTTTTGTACTTCAGAAAGACTGGCATAGATGTCACAGACAGTCATACAAGATAGAAAAAAAAACATTTCGACGAATGGTTTTCCGCGCGAAATTTAAATTAAAAAGTCTTACTACTTTTTGCTCATTGTAAATGTCTTACAGAATGTAACAAGAATAGTTGCAGGCACAAATTTTTACAAAATCAATGAAGAATCAAAAAAAAATCTGAGTCGTTTTCGGAGGCTTTTTGAATGGAAGTTATCGATTTTCATTTTATGTGAAGTTTCCGAATCTTAGAAAAGTTTTACTTCATATACATATACCAAATTGTAAGTAAATCGGAACTGTTTTATTTTTGCGATTCACTATGTATCATGAAAAACTGTTAAAACTGGTCTAATTTTCAAAATCAATGATGGTCGTATATTAAGAGCATGTTATTTTTTCCCGAGTCATTTTGCGACCAATTTTCTCACTGTAAATTTGCAGTGTTTTCCAATTTTAGTGAGTTTTTCAGCCTTCTAAATCTCCAGACTGAAGTTCTTTCCCGACGAAAAATAATTCAAATCAGTTGTTTCAAGTAATTTATGTGAGTGATTTAACGTATTAATATACGTATTTTGCCAAAATTTAACGTTTGACGTTTAACGCTTTTACTCCTGGTTCCAAAAATGTAATTTTCTTCTTTCCTTCTTTTCTTCATCTCCAATTCTCTCAATTTTATAGAGTTATCTTCAGCTGATAAACTTCACAAACGCATGTTATGTACCCACTTGCCTCACGGTCAGAACTTTACAACAACTGGCGACAGTCGACCAGGTGGTAAAAACAGATTTTTATGTCGATGATCTCATGACAGGATGTGAAACGATAAAAGAAGCACTACTCGTTAAATACCAATTAACTCGTCTACTTCGAAAAGGCGGTTTCAATTTAAGGAGTGGATAATAAATCAAAAAGAGCTATTAATCAACGTAGCCGAGACCGAAAGACAGATATATACAAAATTGAAGTTGCTTTTCTGTGGCTCTATTGGAAGCCTCTTACGGATATTTTTGAATTCAACGTAGGCCTTTTCACACACACTGGATCAGTGATGAGGCGAAACATCCTGTCTGCGACAGCCACGTTATTTGATCCGCTAGGATGGTCAGCACCAGTAATAATCAAGACCAAAAATGATACTGCAAAATCTCTAGGTTTTAGGGCCCAATTGGATGGAACCCGTCTCAGAAGAATTTTCCCAACAACTGTTAATCACATCTTTATCCGTCTTCGAAGTTGATGAATTTAGTGATGCAGCAAAGCAGGCTTATGCAGCCTGTGAATTCCTAAAAGTAATCACTACAGAACTAGTAAAAGTAACATTACCACGTTTAGAGTTAAACGGGACTCTTCTAGATGCGAAATTAGTGCAAGAAGTCAAGCAATCACTAGACATACAACAGGTGCCAACATACGCATGGATAGTACTTTCATGGATATAGGGTGTAATTCAAAAGTTCAAATCTTATGTTGCCAACAGAGTGTCAGAAAAAGGAAGCTTGCTTGAGCCACATCAATGGCACCACATTAAATCAAATTATTAGCCAAGTTGCGTGAGTCGGGGTTGAAAGGCAACAGCAATTATCAGTCGATAGATAGATACAAAGAATGTGAGTAATAGGCAGCAGCAGAGGAAGCATAAAATTTTATAAAATTAAGGAGAATCGTAAACATCGTGAAGAACTTTATCAAAAAGTGCAAAAATGAAAACACAGATAAGTATCACCTGCACGAGGCAGAAAGGATCATTATAAAACAGACTCAACACAGTTGTTTCAAGGCAGAATTCAGTAGGATCAAACGGATCAACACGAAAATCAAAATTTATTATTGAATTATGAAGAGAAATATCCTGCTATAGTTTCCTCTAACCCTGGGGGAGTCCAACTTATTCTCTCATTCATACTCATGAAATATTGGAGCGCTTATGTGCTTCTGCATTGTGACTCGTCGGAGTTTGTCTAAGAAGTAATTTTATTTTTGGTGTCACAAAATTGGGGGTTCGGTCGCCCGATATTTCTTTCGGTGCCTATTTTAACTCGACCTGTCTTAATAGACGGTTTGATGAAGCAGTCTCATTAACGGACAGGCAGAGGTCTCAGCGAGAGTGATTTCGGGGTCGATAGCACCGCTCTGTGTGTCTCTGGATTCCGAATCCCTTCAGTATTCATCTTGGCTCTGACCATTTAATAAACGGACATATTTGGATACGCTAAGTTCCCTACTTAGCTGTTCTATTTCTGATGCGTGGGCCCCGAGTTAAACCGAAAACTGATTATTGAAGATCGTTTTATATTTTCTATACATCGTCGTGCATTTTATTTATTTTCTCCTCGATGTTTCCATTTCATTTCTTCTGATGTTCCAGATTTCTCGACCACTTAGTGTCACCATTTTGTTATTCTACATTTTGTATTACAGAAGTGTTTTTTTTTGTGCGTCACATAGTTTTTAAATATGAAAATCTGTCGCTATATATTTTTGTCCTAGCATACGGACAAATAATATTGCTTTAACGGAAACTGTTCCCTTTGAAGCGCTTAAGTTTTTATGTTTGGTTTAGTATATAGTTTGATTAATTAGTTCAGGGTCGAGCCCTGAAAATTTATTCTATTTCGCTGGACTTTATAAAATTCGGAATATAGAATTCGTATAATAAACTTTTTCGTTTCTTGGTCCTTTAGAACACAAACAAATTCCTCTCTGTAAAATTTGTAGTACCTGTATAAATGTGTCAACGACCATTCTAAAATTTCTTTCTTCATTGATGACCTTTCTCGTAACATTTAGCGTCTTGTAAATCACCTTTTGATTGATGATCACTATCTATGATTTCGCAATATACAATTTGAAAGTATGTTTGATTCTAATCAAAGTGTCTACAATGTCGATCGCTTAATAGTTTTGTTTGTTTATAAAACTCACACAAAATAATGATCTCACTCGCGCGCATATCCATTATTATTACTAAAAGATTCTGATCGTACATAAATATTAAAAATAATTACAATAAAATTATTAATCGATACAAGAATTTTAATGAGGCTTAAAATGATGTACCCAATGTCATATAAAATTACAAAACAGAAAATCCACTTCTTATACATAAACATTTAAAAATGCCGTGAACTTAAGACCTTATTTTCCGTTTCATCGATACTTATGCATGTTGATGGTGATGGTATGGCGATGATGAAACCGATCGATATCTACATGCACTCGACATTATATAAAAGGTCCTGGCTGGGTAAATGAGACAGATAGCAAGTATTTAATTACATACAATTCTGCGTATATTCAATGAACGTGACTGAATTATGAAATGGATGTCAGTACTCTACGTACGTAACGTCGTGCACATTGATAATGATGATGAGATGATGTTCAAGATGTACTTTTCTTGTATATTTAATTTAAATGAAAGGTAAAATAAATATTAATAATAATATGTAGTAGTAAATTTATGTAGATATATGAAGTGATGTTTATATTTAGAATTATGAGTAATTGGTTGCATTGAAATGTGATGATGAGGATGCTGGGTGCAGGGTGTGTACCTTATATATGCATCTATTTTATATTCTTTAGTTGGAAAATAAACAGTTTGCCGACGCTAAATAGCATTTTCTATATCCTGTTTTGCATTTTCTTCCCTTGTGAATTTGATAAATTGTTTATTTGTGTGCAGAAATTCTCTCAAGTTTCAAGGAAATCAAATAAGAATTTGTACGATATTCAAAGTTGTGAAAAATTACAAGTAATTTAAACAATTTTTTCCAAGCATATAAAAATTACTTTTTTTATGACAAAAGTTTGATTAAAATACCCTGCTGTAATCCTGATACATTGCGTATAAAATGAAGTCATTATGTGTAAACGATGACATAAACCCGAACACGAAATCAAACTTTTGCCATTAAAAATAATTAAACGCTAATTATCATTAATAAATTGTTAATTAATAATGAGTTTACGCGTTTTGGTTATTTTTTGAGGGGTTTTGTCGTAAATTGATAAAGTTTTGCTAAACGATGATAACGAGTAAAGAAATAAAATTATCTCAGAGTGTATCGGGTACAGTAACACAAAAACTACAATACTAATGTTCCTTAATTTAATTCCAATTATTTTTGTATTTTGAAAATAAAAAGGAATCCAAAACAAACAAAAAAATAATAAGAATTTTCAATCCATCAAAATCAAAAACAGTCAAGTCATACCCTTACATGTGTATCAAGTATAAACAAAATACATCAGATGAAGAAATGAGAACAATGAAATGATTTTCTTCCAGTTTACTTCAAATAATAAAAATATTTGTATATAAATTCGAGCGAGAGAGGGACTGAGAAAGAGACGGATAAATTATCTTGATGATTGGATGTTCACATAAAAGACGATTAAATAATGTCTGTGCCTTCAGTTTATATTGTACAAATTGTGTTCCCAGAATTATCCTTCGAAATTAATTTGAATTTTTTTTTTCGGTATGCCTATACCTTTTTCAGTCTGTTTTCTGTCTGTAAAAGCAATATTTCGGTATCGACATGTGATTGAACTGATTAAAGGAATATCGAATTCTAAGGAATATTATTGTGAAAAGCTTTTTGTACGGCAAAGCTATTAAATATTTAAATATTTTTCAGTTTATTTGAATGGAAAGCTTAGAGAACGATTTTTTTTACAAATCGTTGTTTACAGGGTGAATCATTTAAATTGAAATAAACAAATAACACTTGGAAACCAGTGACGCTATTTGGACAAATGGTCTGACGAAAATTATGATTTATTTCAAGAGGGAAATAATATGGCCCCAATATGACCCCAAACAAGACCACTTTGAAGCTGTTTCGCAAATATTCACTTTTGGCTCATAACAATCGAATTGTATGGTGCAGAGTATGCACGCATATACAAAATATAAAAGTTTATTAGTTTTCTAACACTCCTCAGAATATTACTTATTTCCGCAAATGTGGCAAATTAACAATAAATGGGTGGCAGATCTATTTCATTTGAGGCTTAAATAAATTGTTTAGCATCTCACGGTAATGAACACCGTTGACGGTGACCGCATTGCCAGTCGCATTCTTGAGGAAGAACGGTCCATTCACTCTGCCAGCCCAAAATGTACACCAAACAGTGGTTCGTGGTGGATGCATAAGACGTGGAAAGATCACTCTTGGATTCTTCGAAAAATCACCATTCACGTGTTGTGGCTGTAAGAGCCATATTATGTGAACGTTCGGCGTTGCGCATGATCTGCTGGGTTCAAATGTTTGGTCAAGTGAGCAAATGCAGATCTTTAGTTAAAATTCGATGTAAACAAACTCTGACTAACTGCTCCAATGTTTTCATTAGACCAAGCTGCACGAACACAGACAGGTTCCTTTACAATCGACCCAAATGTTTTGATTAATCGGATCACTGTACGGTGAGAAAATGCATTATGGTGACCGAAAAATTAACATTTTCGAATCGTCTCTACAAAAATCTCACCATTTCCGTAGTAGATTTTCACAATTTCTATGTGTTGTGCATCCGTGTAATTCTCCATGACTAAACCTGGAGGTTCTCAAATGACAGCTGTTAAAAAACGCTATATTACCATCACAAAAACTGTCACTAAATTCTAAATAATTAAGAGACGGTCTTAATTAATGGGACACCCTTTATAATAGATCTGAAAAATATGTATTGTGTGTTTACAAAATAACATTCATTTAGGCAAAAATTATTACAGCCATGAAGGTTTGGTGGCCCATAACATCCAATGTGGTAGGTAGAACCTTTAATTAATATTTTGCTAATATTTGTCAAAGTTAGCATGATGGTATTGAGTTTTAACATACATATTTAGTGACAGTGGTTTCTGAAAAGGTTTTGATGTATACTTTATGCTGAAAATGCAAAGTGATTGATCCTGCCATATAAATAACAGGCTCCATTTACACAAAACTTCAACGAACATTTTTGTTTTAAAAAATCAAAAGATGGCTAAATATAGGCAGTAATTTCTGGAAAGGTCTCCATATATACTTTATACTGAAAGTGCCAAGTGATCGATCCGAATGATCGGCTACATAAATAACAAGCATTATTTTGAACGATTGTTGCACAAACTTTCAACGGAAAATTTTGTTCTACAAAAATCAGAAGATCCTTAATAAAAAGACAGTCATTTCTGGAAAGGTATTGATGTGTACTTATGCTGAAAGTGCTAAGTGATCGATCCTAGAGGTTCGCCATACAAATAACAGGCTTTATTTGAAAACGACAACAAACAAGCTTCAAAGAAAAAATTTGCTGTAAAAAAATCAAAAAATCCCAACATAGTCAGTGGTTTCTGGTAAGGGGTCGCGATTGTTTTGTACAAGGTTATCCATATACGTAAATTTTGTTATTTTTTGTTACTTGTTTCCGTAAAAAAACTTTTTTGCACAAATCATTTGGATTTGAAGTTCCTGTATGTTCCTCGTGATCCCATAAATTGTACGATTCACACGTTATCCAAGATTATGCAGTGCTACTACAGGAGTTCGCCTCACCACAAACTAAACAAGACCAATCATGTATTTCCTGTAGAATTCTCCGTGTTTATTCAAATCGGCTTTTGTTGGTTTAGTTTAAGATGCTTACTCCTTCTTAAGCGCGTTCATGTTCGGTGTATATCGTTGAAAACAGCACTTTCCTTCTTTTTCTGTCTCCGACGGTCTTATTTCTTAGAGCTTCGAATAATCTATTTGAAAGTCTTGTTGAGACACAGTGGACATCTCCAGAATTGGCTAGATGATGATGCATTTTACTATGTTTATAGATGTCAGAAATTTTAAAATTTTAATGAATATTTCAAATTGTATAACGACCGAGCTAAATATATTCACGAGTCCCAGCCAATGTTTACAAATATTCATTATGATATCTGAAGCAAGCGTCCTAATGAGAAACGAGTTTCATTTCTTGGGAGACATTAATCTGAAACTAAATTATTATAGAAATTATTACTAAACGGAAAAATTGCACACAACAGGGTTCCATATCCGAATACGAATTACATCGTATTGTGTTGTCAGATGAAAAAAAAACAGTTGAAATAGCTCTCACCGAAATGCCATCAAGAAGATCAAACCAGCGGCGCCGAAACGTCACAAAAATAATAGGAGAAAATTTGGAGGATATTTAACATTGGGAGATTGAAAAATAGTGAAAAAACACCGTTAATGAAACGCTCCAACTCAATTTCCAAAATGACGGAACCGCTACTATCGGCCAAACATGGCAACCAATTGTAAAATTATATGTCAAGACTGCAACCAACACACCTGACCAAGAATTACGGTATGACAACATGTATTCCAGTTTAAATTTGGAAGAAAATTGAGGAACGCCATCAGCGGAAATTGAGAAATGCCGAGTCAGCGGAACTCTGCCATGAGTATACGACTGAAAATCCCAGAGATAAAAACATGAAAAGTAAGATTTGCTCGTTCATTCATTAAAATTTAATATGAAAAGCGAATTCATCATTCTAATTTTTCTTAAAATATGATGTAAGCTTTGTCTGTTCGGTTTTTAACGCATTTTCAATTTCCGTCAGTGAAACTATCACCTCGAAATTATCGGAAAATTCGTCTTCAGAGTCGGAATGCGCGTGGATTGTTGTGTTGGGTTGTATCGTATGTATAATATCATCATGACTTACCTGATCAGGTATAATTGTTCGGCTATCTATATTTAAAAAATCATCAATATCGACGTTGTTTGTAAGATAACAATTCCTGGATTTGACCAAAGTGCGTGTATTTTGTTTCCATCGCCATGCACATTTAATTCAGAAGAACATTGGCCATTCCTTCGTTGAGTAAAAGTGGTTGTATTTGGTGGTAAAAACACGATCTCAATGTTTTGAAGATTTGCGAAAGGTAAATGTGATTGTGCGTTATCAATAATGAAAACTAAATGTCTATTTTCGTTTTTGAACTTTGTGTCTATAGACTAGATACATTTGACTGATTTTTTCTATTCTGATGCAATCATTCACGCCTTTTCAAGTTTTTGAAAACTCGATTTTTTGCGTAATTCCCAATATCAAGAATTGTTAATTTTTCATAACCATCCGAAAGAGCTATAATTGGCATTAATTTATAAAATAGCAAGGTTTCGTCCAAATTCAGCACATATCGGTGTGCATACTATACGGCAATTTATACTTAATCTATCTGTTTCTCCAGAAGATGCACTTTCATGCACTTTATCACGATACGTTATGGAGTTTCTTTTTTACAGCGATTAAACTCACTGGCGCGGGAAATCAGAAATGTTAAGTTTTTCTGCAAACTGTTGGGTTTTCTAATTTGATCGTAAATACGAGTATTCCAAAATTATGGCCAATTAATTTTGTTTAATATTAGAGGCCACAATACACCTAAAACATACATACAGAACAAAGCTGCGTAATCGACATAGTTTTTAGAAATCTGTATAACTGAATGCAATCAACAGTAACTTTGGCAGGTCTAAAAGTGCATGTAACGGGTGATTTTTTAAGAGCTTGAGAACTTTTTTTTAAAAAAAACGCATAAAATTTGCAAAATCTCATCGGTTCTTTATTTGAAACGTTAGATTGGTCCATGACATTTACTTTTTGAAGATAATTTCATTTAAATGTTGACCGCGGCTGCGTCTTAGGTGGTCCATTCGGAAAGTCCAATTTTGGGCAACTTTTTCGAGCATTTCGGCCGGAATAGCCCGAATTTCTTCGGAAATGTTGTCTTCCAAAACTGGAATAGTTGCTGGCTTATTTCTGTAGACTTTAGACTTGACGTAGCCCCACAAAAAATAGTCTAAAGGCGTCAAATCGCATGATCTTGGTGCCCAACTTACCGGGCCATTTCTTGAGATGAATTGTTCTCCGAAGTTTTCCCTCAAAATGGCCATAGAATCGCGAGCTGTGTGGCATGTAGCGCCATCTTGTTGAAACCACATGTCAACTAAGTTCAGTTCTTCCATTTTTGGCAACAAAAAGTTTGTTAGCATCGAACGATAGCGATCGCCATTCACCGTAACGTTGCGTCCAACAGCATCTTTGAAAAAATACGGTCCAATGATTCCACCAGCGTACAAACCACACCAAACAGTGCATTTTTCGGGATGCATGGGCAGTTCTTGAACGGCTTCTGGTTGCTCTTCACTCCAAATGCGGCAATTTTGCTTATTTACGTAGCCATTCAACCAGAAATGAGCCTCATCGCTGAACAAAATTTGTCGATAAAAAAGCGGATTTTCTGCCAACTTTTCTAGGGCCCATTCACTGAAAATTCGACGTTGTGGCAGATCGTTCGGCTTCAGTTCTTGCAGGAGCTGTATTTTATACGGTTTTACACCAAGATCTTTGCGTAAAATCTTCCATGTCGTCGAATAACACAAACCCAATTGCTGCGAACGGCGACGAATCGACATTTCACGGTCTTCAGCAACACTCTCAGAAACAGACGCAATATTCTCTTCTGTACGCACTGTACGCATTCGTGTGGTTGGTTTAATGTCCAATAAAGTAAACTGAGTGCGAAACTTGGTCACAATCGCATTAATTGTTTGCTCACTTGGTCGATTATGTAGACCATAAATCGGACGTAAATCGCGAAACACTTTTCGAACCGAACACTGATTTTTGTAATATAATTCAATTATTTGCAAGCGTTGCTCGTTAGTAAGTCTATTCATTATGAAATGTCAAAGCATACTGAGCATCTTTCTCTTTGACACCTTGTCTGAAATCCCGCGTGATCTGTCAAATACTAATGCATGAAAATCCTAACCACAAAAAAATCACCCTTTATAAAGCTGAAATTTGCCAAATTTTTGATTCACATCAATGTAACGATTTTCAGAAAAAGCGACAATATTACGAATTTATTTGAATTACTTACATTTTGGTACGTATTCGTAAATTCAAAAATTACGTACACCATAAATTCAATTATAAAATATGCGTATTGTACATATTAAATATGAACGTCTGGCAACCCTAAACAACAGAATAAACCTAAAATTCCACAAGCAGAATAAATCAAAAATAAAAATTTTGAGTTGCTTGATACATTTTCATTTAATTCATGGCTTACTAGTTTTGTTAAATTATTCCCAATTTGAGAATTACCAGTTATAGCCTTTCCACACAGTGTGGTCACACGATGCGTTTTTCTTCGTCTCTTTCCTCTTCACTTATAAACGAAATTTTCAAATGGGGGTATTTTTACAGCACGTTTGTAGCAATAATTTCAAGTATGGGTCTTGTTGTATAGTCACTAACGCAAACGAAAAAACAAAAAAAAATGTTAGGGTCACAATTTTTTTTTTGTTCTGCCGCGATTATTAGGAACAATACGTATAATATGGCCGTGCCATCACTTTTGCATCACAGTATGCGTTTGCCTGTTCTCATACTACTTTAAAATTGTGCAGTGCTTCTTGCCGGGGTTTAAGTTCATAAAACTTTTTATTTTATTTCTACAAACAACTTAAACAGATGTAATTGGTTCACGTGACTAGAGCTGCGCGAAACAAAACGCAGCAAAAATCAAATCAAAAATAATAAAAATGTCGGATAAATAGGGTAAACTTATAGAAGATAATGAAATTATGAAATAAAAGCTTTTAAATTTGGATTAAAAATAGTCTGAAAGTTGTCTTGGATAAATTATGATTGTGTCATTGAAAAATCATAAGATAAACTTAACCCTATAATGCATCTGTCCGCCTAAAGATGGACTTAAAATTATCATGAATTGTGCGTACGTATTATTTTTAAAAAATTTCGTGGATTTCTCTGACTAAATGTTTACTGAAATGTTGAGTAAATACTGGAATATGTGTTGCCGGTTTGTTCAATACATCTATGGCTTCTCGACAAGTTTACAATCTTTCTAAAATGACCGATGCGGAAATCGAATAGCTTATGGCTTCATTACCATTCGATATAGAAACCACTGACGATGTGGATGACTGTGGTTTTATTGATGATAAAATTCCATCAATAAATGCTGTGGTTAGTACTGCAGACGATATGATAATTGAAAATCGATTATCCGATATGGTAAGAAGGAAACGACTGATATCAGTATAGGTGCACTGAGAGATGAACTCGAATCCTCAGAGAGTGAGTCATTAACACCATCGCCCGTATCCGATCACATGAATTGAAAGAAGAAGCAAACAAACCTATTGTTACCACAGCGTCTAAATTTTCGGAGGATGTATCAACGTTACATATCAACGAGGGGGGATTGCTTCACATATTTTGTGAACCATGATCTTGTTATGCACATAGCAGAACAACCAAATCTGTAGGCACACCTAAGGAATATCGGAACAAAATTTAAAGTCGATTTTAATGGTATTCCTAAATTTATTGGGGTCTTTATTTCTGTTTATCGCTATACCCCAATACTCGGTCATGTTGGGGAAAACACGCATTTGAAACGATCCGACAAGTAATGCCTGTATTTAAATTTCAAGAAATTCGGCTATGTGGCCTATTTGAAGAAATTCACTTCAATGGTAATTGTCTTACAACCGATAAATACCATTCAGATCATGATCAGTTGTTCAAGGTTCGGTTGCTTATTGTTACACTTTAATGAACCCTTCGGTTCAGTGCCAATGCTACAAGTTTTGTGTATAACAAGCCGCACATATGGGGGTTGAAACTGTGCTCGCTTTGTGATTCCAGTGGCTTTTCTCACGCATTGAAAATGTATTGCGGTGCATAAAATTCCCGATGGTGCATCTGATCTTGGAGCATCGTCGAACGTTGTTGTTCGTCTTTCAAAAAATATACCCAATTTTGTCAATCATATTCTATAGGGTTTTAAGAGTGTTAATAAGAGTGTTAATAAGAGTGATATGATTTCTTTTAAAAAAAACACACTAATTGCTAAGGAAATTGAAATGTTTTTTATTTAATGTGAAGTACAATCGATACAATTTAGTTCTGAATAAAACGTCATTCAAATGGCCTCCACGACTTCTTCTGCAGGAACGAATTCGATGAACCCAATTTCCGAGCACGTTTTCCACTAAATCAAGTCGTATGTCATGAATAGCACGTTCAATATTGACTTGTAAAGCCTGAAGAGAGTCTGGTTTATTGCTAAAGACCAATGACTTCAAATAACCCCACAAGAAATAGTCTAATGGTGTTAAATCACAAATTCTTGGAGGCCATTCAATATCACAATTTCTTGAAGTAATCAAATCTCCAAACTTTTCTCGCAATAATTCAATTGTTGCACTTGCTGTGTGGCACGTAGCCCCGTCTTGTTGGAACCAAATGTTATCAAGATCAACTTCTTCCAATTTCGGCCATAAAAAGTTGATTATCATCGATCTATACCGATCTCCATTGACAGTAACAGTGTTACTAGCTTCATTTTGAAAAAAATACGGACCGATGATTCCACCAGACCAAAAACCACACGAAACTGTCAATTTAGGTGAATGTAACGGTTTTTCATGAATAATTTGTGGATTTTCTTCGCACCAGAATCGACCGTTTTGTTTATTTACCGCACCACTCAGATGAAAGTGAGCCTCATCGGAGAAGATGATTTTCTTAAAAAAATCGTTATCGTTTTCAAGTTGTTCCAAGGCAAAATCAGCAAATTCACGATGTTTACGGTGGTTCAATGGCTTCAGTTCTTGAGTGAGAAATATTTTATACGGATGCAAACCCATATCCTTTCTCAAAATCCACTAGGTTGTGGCTTGAGACAGTCCCAATTCTTGAGAACGTCTTGAAATCGACAAATTGCGGTCTTCAGCAACACTTGCCTGAACGGCAGCAATATTTGCATTACTTCGAGCGAATCTTTGTCTTATTGGCACTTCAACATTATGTAAAGAAAATGTACGTTCAAAATTTTCAACAATTCGACGAATAGCGAGCACACTTGGACGATAATTATTTTGGGGGTTGTGGATTAAATGAATGGATTGTTAGGCCACACCATATACGAATGGAAACCCGAAAATGGTTGAATCAATTTTTTTTACGTTATTAACATTTAAGAAAAAATTGAGTTTCCAATATTCCGGAATGAAGTGGCTGAGTCACTCTGTTTCAGTAGAATAATGGAGAAGAGAAATGTTGGGCAATCGTCTAATGAATCTCAAACACCTTCTGCAAAATCAGCCTCGAGAGCATATCTTCCCACTTCAGATGTCCGCTACGATCAAGTAGGTCATTGGTGCATTTTTCGTCATCGGTCAGCTAAACGGCAATATAAATTTCCAAAATGTACTTCTGAAACTTAAGCATTTTGGAATGAAATGCAATCTTAGTTTATGTAACTAACCAAATAAAACATGTTTCATTGAGTTCCACAACAAATTAAAAACTGATAAAGCTCAATTGAAAACCGTCCTATATTTATTTTGAATGGATTTTATTGTTTTACTTCGCCTTGTGGTTTTGAGAATAAATGAGATTACATTCGAAAAATTTGTTTTTTTTCGTTTTACTGCATTATGCCGCCTAAAGGCGGAGTTTGAATTTTCACCTGTCACTGGGTGGATTGGCCTCAAAAACAAATTTTGGCTATTAATT
Organism: Nephrotoma guestfalica; assembly: GCA_963691935.1. NCBI lineage: Eukaryota > Metazoa > Arthropoda > Insecta > Diptera > Tipulidae > Nephrotoma > Nephrotoma guestfalica. The sequence continues at coordinate 95,534,495 of OY829913.1, forward strand.
TGACCTATTCAACACCACCTCAACCTAGTACGAGCTCGTAGTACTCATATAAACGAAATTAATCTTGCCTGACAAAAAATTACATGTAATCGAATTCCCATGTAATCGATTTTTTTTACTAAGGAGCGGTATAATCGCTGTTACCTGTCAGTCAACTCAACAATATTCCTTTTATGTTGTCACAGCCATTTATAAAGCGGCAATGGTAAGAAACAGATTTTTTTTTTTTTTTTTGTAACTATTGCCAAAGGTTTTATTCTTGAATCTTTCTTTATACGAAACTAACAAGAAGTGTGAAATTCTTAAAAACTATATATATTTTTTTTTACTTAAGCCTTAACCTATGTTAGTACTTAAAATTAGTATGCATTATTATTTTTTAATTATTATTAATTACTTAATTTAAGTGTGTTAGGTCAACATGGGTGTAATTATTAAATATTTCAGTTGATTAAATCTAGAGGATCTGCTCTGCGAAGCCGTTTGTATTTCGGTTGCCTTAGTAGTTCTCTAGCTAATTCGTTAGGGTGTGATTCCAGTTTCAGATGGTATTTTAGACTGCATGATTTTATTGTCTCTTTAACCGTTTTAATTCCTAGGTCTCTATGGATGTTGCTGTTTCGAATATACCAGGGCGCATTTGTAGTGCTACGAAGTATCTTTGCTTACGTTCTTTGTACAGTATCTATATTTGAGGCACTAGTTGAGCCCCATAGTTGGATACCATATGTCCATATGGGGATTAGGATCGCTTTGTATAGTTGAACCTTGCAGTCTAGAGAGAGTTTCGATTTTCTTCCGATCAACCAGTACATTTTAGAAAATTTTATTTTTAGTTGATTACGTTTTGTTTCAATGTGCTTTTTCCATATCAATCTTCTATCGAGATGAAGACCGAGATATTTGACGTTTGTTTGTTGAGGAATTGTGATATTAATTAATTTTACTGCCGGACATGTGCGTTTATTCAGGGTGAATGTTACATGTGTTGATTTACATTCATTCGTCCTTATCCGCCAAGTTTTTAGCCAATCTTCGATTTTGTGCAGATGTTCTTGCAATTCTCTCGATGCTGTTTGAGGATTTTTGTGTGAAAACAATATAGCTGTGTCATCAGCAAAAGTTGAAGTGATTATGTTTTCAGTTATTGGTAAGTCAGCTGTGAACAACAAGTATAGCACAGGTCCCAATACACTACCTTGCGGTACTCCTGCCTTTATCTCGGTTAAATCAGTAGTGGCCGTACTTTGTTTCACCTGGAACATCCTTTGGGCTAAGTAGTTTTCAAGAATTGCATGAAATTGTCTAGGCAGAAGAGTTTTAATTTTGTAATTTAATCCTTCATGTCATACTTTGTCGAAAGCTAGCGCAATATCCAAGAAAACTGCCGAGCAATATTTCTTTTCTTCTAAGGAGAGCTTAATTGTGTTTACAATTCTGTGCACCTGTTCTATTGTGCCGTGCTGCTCTCTAAATCCAAATTGGTGATCTGGTATAATGCGACCTACAGTTAATATAGGTATTAGTTCTTCTAGTAGCATCTTTTCAAAGAGCTTTGAAATTATCGGAAGTAGACTTATTGGCCTGTACGACGAGACTTGGCTTTCGTCTTTACCTGGCTTAGGAATCATGATAATTTGAGATATTTTCCATTTTTGGGGAAAGTATCCACATCTCATAATCGCATTAAAAATATATGATATATATTTTATGCATCTATCGGGTAATTCTTTGATCATTTTTTCAGTTATTAGATCATGGCTTGGAGCTTTCGTAGGATTTATCCTGTTTTTGATAACCGTTTTGACGCATTTCCATTTAAATTTTACTGGATTTGGGTTCGACTCGTCCCTCGTAAACTGTGGTACTACGCAGTCATTATTTTTTTCGTTTGGAGTGAACACTTTTTGTAGATAGTTAGAGAAAGCGATAGCCTTTTCTAAATCACTTCTGGCCCAATGACCATCTGGTTTCCTTACCGGTGGGTTCGATAGCTCTGGCCTTTTTAAATTTCTTGCTGCCTTCCACAGTGAGTAATCTGTTTTCTCTGTTGCTATGAGCTCACTTAGGTAATTCTGCATTCCAAGATTGTGTTCTTCCCGTATTGCTTCTCTTAGAGCTTTAATAGCTCTATTTAATTTCCATTTATGAAAAGGAGATTGGTGCAGCTGCCATAGCCGCCGAGTCGCCCGCTTATCTGCCAATAACTTTTGAATGTTACTTGAAAGCTTACTATTTTTTCCGAATTTTTGTACTCCGGAGTAGCTTTTTTTGCAGCCATTTCCATTATTTATCTTAAGTTTTCTATCGCGGCATCGATATCTTCTGGTGTTTGCAGTGGGACATCCAGATGACAATTTACGTCTACTATGTTTCTATACAGAACCCATTTCGTTAGTTTGTTTGTTAAACGTTGGGGTGGTTCAGTTTTTAATGCTTGCGTACCCTGTGTTACGATTATTGGTGAGTGGTCTGATGATAAATCATAACAGTCAACGACTTGAGCATTGGTGCGTGCTATTCCTCGTATTACACAGAAATCTATTAAATCAGGAATTTTCTTTCTAAAAAGAAAAGTGCAGCTTGTATGTTGCTAACATCTACGCAGCTTTCAATTCCTTTTAGCACAACAGTGAGCCCTTTTTGACTTTTTAGCTGGTATGTGTAATATTTTTTACCAACTTCGTCAAAATGTTTGACTAGGGCTCTGAAGCCATCGATTTCGAAGGTTTGAATCTTTGTTTCGTTTATATTACCCCTTTTGAGCGAGGCAATATACAATTTAGAGTCTGTTAATGATGCGATTTTATTAACCAGTTCATTGTTAGATGCTTCCCTTAAATAAATTGGAGGCGGTTTCTCAGGTTTCGATTTCGGCGCTGTATTGAGGTCACCGACCTCTAAACTAGAGAATCGGTTGTTAAGCGGTATTTGGTGAACACCTAGTTCAATCCGTGTCACTTTGCTCCTGCCAGCAAACTGAGCAGATCTCGGGCTACGTTTTCTTTTAGATTGAACAGTGATATACCTATCCAATCCCGTTTGCACTAGATTATTTTCAAACTGACCACGGTCACTAGAGTTCGTCGCACTGAGTTCATTCTTATTGTTTTCGTTTAGCATTGCATTTGCTGATGAATTAATTTTTTCTTCGCTGTTTTGATTTGTAATTTTAAACGGCGGTATAACTAATTCTGTCGAAGAAGCACTTTTAATCACTTGTATAGGTGTTTTCTTTGGACTATGTTGAACTTTACCCACTTGATTTACACTTGTACTTGTAATATTTAAATTTTCTACATGAAGCTGGTTCAAGTTTGATGTAGATTGTGTTCGGCTTACGGTGTTCGAAGAAGTCTTTTTTGGAGAAAAAAGGGCCTTCATGTTCACATTATCACTCACTAAATTACAATTTTATATTATATATTATAACAAAATAAAAAGCACCAACACTGCATTTTTCGTTTGTTTTATTTTACGTCCGATGTTAGTGAAATCAATTTTGCGAGAAACAGAATTTTGGTAAACAATAAACACTTGAGTTTTTCGTGGAAAGTGTCGCTTGAGTTTTGTTGGGTTTACCAGGTAAAAAAAAGTTATCCCAGACTTTCATCTCACAAAAATCAAATATACGCTTCAGGCAATACTATACAAAAACTATCGCGATATTATGTCATATATATTATTCTATCACGACATAACAATAGAAATCTAAAGTAAAACGAAATATTTTAATATAATTATTTAAGCAAAAGTTTGTTGGCCTAAGTGACGTAATTAAACTTAAAGTTCCGAAAATCATTAAATTACTCAATTTTTTGATACTCAATCGCTTCCACAGCTCATTATATAAAAGTGTCGGATTAGGACGAATGCTTTTGGATGCGGCACACTAATTTCTTCATACAGGATCGGTTTCACGAAACTTCTATGCGTCCAAGTGGTGCAATTAAATTTTAAATTCTTAAAATCATTAAATTACTCAATCTTTTGATGCTCAGTCGCTTGCGCAGCCCATTCTATAAAAGTGTCGGATTAGGACGAATACTGAACTTTCGCTCTACTGATAACTGGGCTAACTTTATTTTCTGGGATGATATTTTCGTCTTATTATAGTTTTCCTGGGATAAAATATTCTGGGATGGTAAAATTTCTGGGCTGATAGTAATATCCTGGGATGAAAATCTGTCGTGATAGTTTAGTATTGCCATTGTCGTTTTGTGGGATGAATCCTTGGTTAACTTTATACATATGGGTTTACCCAATGACCACACTGTATATAAAGAAAGTAACAGAATTGCTTGTAGAAATATTGGCAACGATTAATCTTTTCTGACGTCTTGATAACAAGTGAACAGAAGTTACATTTATATATATAATTCGATTTTCATAATTAAAATAGAATCCATTTTTTAATACAGTGCCTTTAAAAATTTCAATAATTAATTATGGTATTAAAATTGTTTTAATAATTTCAAAATCTTTAGTTCTTTTGCTAAAAAGAAAAAAATTATTTTTAAGCAAGATTCTGCAATAAAAACTACAATAAAAACAAAGTAACCTTGAAATTATGTTGACGCTTTCCACAAACTAAGATTTTCCTGCTGCTTTGCTTTTTTGAGTAATTTTCCTATATAGAAGTTCGCTGTCCTCATGTTCCACCCTGTATATAAATACCTCGCAGCTTTAACCAGTTATTTTCTATCAAAGAACGAAAATCAATATAAGCTTTCGGCCCCATTATATAAAACTCGCATATTGTATTATCATCATTGAACAAATAGTGAACGGCTAGAGCGACAATTTCAAATGAGAAGAATTGTATAAAAAATAGACAACAAAGCGAATCGCATAACAATAATTTTCAATTGGGATATTTGAACAACAAATAAAATGAAAATCCCTTCTTGGAAATTGCAGTATGTGAATATTACAATTTAAATGTCATAACATGTACATAATAAGGATATGAACTTTGGAATAATGATGATGTGATCCGGAATAGTAAGACCCAGAATTAACGCGCTCCTATATAGCTTTATGTATTTATAGTATTCTGCCGCCGGTATCTCGAATGTGTCGTCATAAATAGCAAAATGGTTATTGACGTGAAATATTAAAAATCGAAAATTTGAACAATTTTATTAACTTACATTAGATTATTGGAGCTTTTCAAATATTTGAAATATGTACAAATTGTATATCCTAAAACTGAAGTACAATTTTTATTTATCTATGTTTGTTGGTTAGACTTAAATTATCATATACTCGTATGTACATGGTTAGATAAAAATTCATAAACGAGGTTATTTCACTCATAATTTGTCATGATTTATTAGGTAATAATTTTGAAATATGTGTAATATATGCAACAAGATTTTAAAAACTATAAAATCAAATTAAATTCTTTTAATCTAATTCCTTATTGAATTCCTCTAAATATTTGTCTGAATGTAGTTGTTGCAGAGAATTTAGGTTTATATACTCGTACACTACTGCTGCAGAACTATTTACTACTCGTTCATAAAAAAATGAACACTAACATCCTTGTTAGAGAGATGCAAATGGAAAAGTTTCATAATTTTATTACATTTATTTATTATTATTTTTATTATTTTAAAGCTCTAAAAACGAAACTTTTAGCTTGCTGTTGCAGAAAAAATACGAATATAAAAAAGTTTTAAGTTTAAAAATTTGTTTTAAGTTTATTTAAGTTGATACAATAAATTTAATGACATATCTTAAAAATATATACAATGCGCGACTAATATACAAACTATGTACAGGTCTTTGGAATATATAAGGTGTACATTAAAATCTGGTTGGTTTGGGGTGATCAACGATTTTAATTTAAACGAAAATTTGACGTAGCTTTAAGAGGGTTATTAAACGCATTGTATAGCATTCCACTGGATTTTGGTAAATAAATCTCATTCATCAAGAGAGTTAGCAAAGTCGCCTAATTCTTTAGCTAGTTTATCGGGTATCCAAAGTAAGAATTAATTGTATTTAATTTTGTCTGCCTCCTATTTAAGCTTATTATCTCAGACAAGTTGAAAGAAATGGTGTTGAATCAACAGCCTCTAAGTCAATCGGATGGGTGATGCTGGCTACAATAATAAAATAAATTAGTTAATTATAAATAAGAATAGTTTCTTAGTTTTATTGTTTTATTATTGCGGGATGAAACCTATCAGTTCATCCCAGCTCCTTTGATAGCCAGTCTTTTGATTTCAGCGACTAATAGGTCCCACAGCTCCTCGTTGTCATGCTGTTCCAGTCGCAGTTGCATACACTGACATATTCCATGTTTAAGTCTCGATGGCAATTGTCATTTCTAATGTACCAAGTAGCATTCACAATTCTACGTAGTACTTTATTTTGAAATGTTTGTATGATGTTAACTCTTTGCGCAGCCCCAAAGCTGAATACCATAGGTCCAGATAGGTTTTAGTATTTGTTTCTATAGGGTGTTTCAACAGGTGCGCTTCAACTTTTTTCCGATAGGGACGGCGAACGACGCCATATTTTTTATTAATCTTTTGTCATTTGGAAACTTCATTAGTATACATTTCACCATGGAACGCTACACGCGTGAACAGCGATTGCAAATCGTGCAAATTTTTTATCACAATAATCGTTCTGTTGCTGCTACTTTAAGAGCATTACGTCCATTTTACGGTCCATTTAACAAGCCAGCCCGTTCGACAATCGACCGTATAGTGGCAAAATTTGAGTCTACGTTTTCGCTACATAATGTTCTGGTGCCCTCGAGAGTAAGAACTGCTCGAAGTGTTGAAAACATCGCAGCCGCCAGGGCTTCAGTTCAAGAAGACGCGAATGTGTCGCTCACACGACGTTCGCAACAATTGGGCCTTTCTGTGACATCATTGTGGCGAATTTTACGTAAAGATCTTGGCCTACATCCGTATAAGATCAAGCTGACACAACAACTAAAGCCGTTTGACCATTTGAAGCGACGCCGATTCGTGAATTGGGCTCAAGAGCAAATCGAAAATGATGCAGATTTTCACCGAAAAATCATCTTCAGCGATGAGGCTCACTTTTGGCTAAATGGATTTGTCAACAAGCAAAATATGCGTTACTGGGCAGAAAGCAACCCACACGTGATTCATTCAGGCACCGTTGCATCCCGAGAAAGTCACTGTTTGGTGCGGATTACATGCCGGCGGCGTCATTGGGCCATATTTTTTCATCGACGATAACGATCGCCACGTTACTGTTAATGGAAATCGATACCGCGATATGATAAACGATTTTTTTTGGCCGCAATTGAATGGAATGGACTTGGACGACATGTGGTTTCAACACGACGAGGCCACATGCCACACAGCACACGATACAATCGCGTTATTGAAGACTAAGTTCGATGAGCGTGTTGTTTCGCGAAATGGGCCCGTCCAGTGGCCGCCGCGCTCGTGTGGTTTGACACCTCTAGATTATTTTCTTTGGGGTTATGTGAAGTCACTGGTCTATGCCAATAAGCCGGCGACGTTGCAAGAGCTCAGAGCCAATATAGATCGTGAAATTGCTGGAATTTCGGCCGATTTATGCGAAACAGTGGTCGAAAATTGGGTTCAAAGATTGGACTTTGTAAAACGTGCACGCGGTGGTCATGCAAAAGAAATCGAGTTTCATACTTAAATGTATATGTTCAAATTCGTTAATAAAAAAAAGTTAGTTTAAAAGTCGAACAGTTTGTGTTTTATTCAAAAAAAAAGTTGAAGTGCTCTTATTGAAAAACCCTGTATAACAGCAGTTTGTTGTGCGTTGTCAGTTTGGAGTTTCTTCCAAGCCAGTGCATTTTTCTGAATTTTAAATTCAGTTCTTGATTTTTTTTAACATGTGCTTTCCACCTGAGCTGAGAGTCTAGCGTCATGCCGGGGTACCTAGCCCATTCCTGCTCTGCCTACACAAATGTGCAGGTTCAATATGATTAGTCTAACGCGGATGTTTAAAACTAATTTATGGATGAACTTAAACCCAAGTTACACAATATTATGCTCAAACTCTATTTCCCAAGGAAAAACCACCATAATTAGGGGTAACGCAATTGTGTAGGTTGATTTAGAGTAGCAGTGAAAACCAGGAAAATTTAATGTGATCCAATTTGTGTGACTTGACCTTATGCTAATGCTGTATAGAACATAAATTGTAATGGGAATCTTATTAAAAAAATGTTTTGTTTTGTATGGATATTTGTATTTCAAAATCACATTTTCAATTCAGTCAAGAATTGAAATTAAATAAAGATTAAATTAAACAACTTAAATAAAGAAAATTATATTTTTAAATGGAACTGTTTGAAACAGTTATTTTTGCCGAAAGGCACAGGTACACATTACATTTTTCAAAACGGATACGTGTACGATGTTTGCACGATTCTAATCGACAGCATCTGGCAGTTGTTAACGAGTGTAATATACACCAATGGTCGTATTCGTCATGCTGCTTCGAGATGCACGGAAGAGGCGAAGCCAAATTCGTTGAACGTAGTTCAAATCTTTTATTTGTTTGTTCGGGATACCGAAAGCTTTGCAATCTATACGATAAACCATTCAACTATATGCAACCGCCAAATCAATAAAATGGTGTGATACTTTTAGCGTCCATTTTCGAGTTTTAATGAAGGAGCGATAATACTCCATCATTTGATCCACAATATCAACACCACCCATATTTTGATTGTATTGGGATATAACAAAAGGGCTGCTAATATTTTGGTAGCATTTATTTTTTTTTGTCCCAACGCTCAACCATTGTTGTTGGGTGCCTGCGATAGAAGAGATTGCTGTAACACATTTGGTGTCCTTCCACTTTACAACCACAATCTCGTGAGTACCATCATTCAGAACGAATTTTTGGTTATCACTGCGTTTCATCTTTAAATCTTAATAAATATGAGAAATGACATAATATATAAAAATATTTACCTGTTGCCCGGTATTCCATATTTAGAAGCCGTCTCAAAATTGGTCTATTAGAAAAGTAGCGATTGAAGTAGATGAAGCTACTTTTTGGAAGGTTTTCGATAAATGTAATACTACCGCTGGCCCCAAGCCTATAGTCCGATCGCAAAAATTAGTTTTATCACCTTGGTATATTTCAAAATCTACAACAAGCCCCGTAGAAGTGGATACAACAAAATGTTTTAATTCAACCGGCCGTGGTCTATTCTTAACATATTGCCCCGCTGGACATCGTCCAGTATATGGTATCATTTGCTCATCTATCGAATAGTGACCCACATGTTTCGGTAGAGCGTGTCACGTATTTCTCACTGTTCGTATTAATGGTTCCACCTTCCAAAATAAATTAGTAGGATCGGCCGAAGTTTCGCTCAAATCTACATAATGAAGGAAATTTCTTATACTTCTAAATCGGTTTCTAGACATGGCAGTTGAAATGGCCTCGAAACGAAAGCCATTTTTCCAATGCATAGCGATGCGTGGGTAAGGTATACAACCCATTAATAAACTGATGCCATATACCTTTTTGATTTCTTGATACGAAGTTTTCAGCTCTTTGCCGCGAGTTCTTAAATAATAAAGATTCGTGCATCTAGCGGCTTCAATAAAATGCATTTCAGGAAAATATACTGAGAAATATTCCAATGGAGCCTTTACATTTGTGGAACTGGATGGCTGAATTTCAACAATAAATTAACTTTGTGAATTGATTAGTACAAAATATGATATTTACTCTTTAATACCAAATAAAATATATCTTTTATGGATTAATATTTGGTGTGCTACGATGAGCCACTTGTTAGGTTAGCAAAAGTCTGCTAAAAATTATTTTTCTGTTTCAATTTTACGTTAGATGGAAGCACAAATCGATAAAAATTATTTATGCCAACTAAGAACGACTCGATTGAAGAAATGTTTCTCGCTTACTCATTTGTGTTAGTCGGTGCATAATCAAACAATTGTGTGGGTTGGATTTTGGTTGTGATGAAATTATAAATCCGAGATACATTTCAATGCTGTAGCTTTGGACCAACACATTTGTGTGTGTGTTGGACTTACGTTACAATGAAAAAATGTTTTCTTCTGGAAGCGAAAGGGCGAGCTAGCGTTATCAAAATATGGAATTGGTTGCGAATCCAGCCTAATCAGAATATATTCTAATTTCCTATTTGTAAAGTTGATATGTGTTGATTTTGATTCGTTTAGGGTTATTCTCTTGTATACTCAATATTACTAACATCAGTGGTCTTAACAGCTGTGTCATCAGCAAACGTTCCTATTCTAGCTTCTACTATGTTTGGTAGATCATTTGATACAGGAAATCTAATACAGGGCGCATTTTCTTTAGTTTTGAGTATCCCCCTTCCTGTCTCACCCGGAAGTAACCTTTTAACGGTCGTTAACGCAAGAAATCAAAATATTGAAGTGTTTAAATTCCGACCACATTGCCAAATCTTATCAAATGCTTGGGCTGCGTCTAAGAATTTTGCTGAACATAATTTGTTTTTTCCCAGCGCCTCCTCAATTATAGCAGTGATCCTATATGTACCTGTTCTATCGTTGAGCGCCTTCCTCGGCACCCAAATTGATGTGCTGGTATAAGATTTCTGCTCTCTATAATTGGCTTTGGTCTCTTGAGAAACAATCCTTCGAAAATCTTTGATGTTGTTGTTAGCAAAGAAATAGGCCGATGTTACGATGTTTTGTCGTTTAGTGGTTTATTAGGCTTTGGAATCATTATGATTTCTGCTACTTTCCACTGTCTCGGAACATAGCTTAGTCTAAATATAGCATTGATTATGTGTTGTAGTTTCCTTAGTGCTTTTTCGGGAAAGCCTTTGATTATTTCTCCCGTTATCAAGTCGTATCCAGGGGCTTTCTTATCTTTGAGGTTTTTACTTTTTGTTTAATTTCTTTCAGAGTAACTGGTAGCACAAATAGCTCGTCTATTTTGCTTATAGGTGTTAAATGTTCGTTATCCGCTTGTCCAGTAGGTGGTGTGAAGGTATTTTCTAGATATTCGGCAAACAGATTAGCTTCTCGCTGCAACCTCAGGTTCCCAGTCCCAATAACTATTTTTGATATTTTGATATGACATCGATGTAAATGTTGATGTTTCAATTATTTATTGAAATGACACTTGCGGGCAACAACAGTTTTTTTATTTTATGTAATAGCCTTTTCTTAAATCCTAAAAATAGGCACAGATAAGAATACATAGCTCATTCCTTGAGGACATATTTTATTTTCTGTTTAATTTTAAATTCTAGGAATCTTAGTGAAAGCAGTCATACAAGGTAAAATAAAATTGTAAGCTGTCATAACGAAATGACTGAAGTGCATAAGACTGTGGGTTTTAAATGGAAATACAGGGTGTCTCATCTGTTAGTTTTTTTTATATTAAGAAATACACATAATGTATCTTGGAAATTCAATTTTGTTTTATCGAAAATTAAAGTTGGTTCTCTGTCATTTCTGTATGGAATACAACATTGTTCATGTGACCACCATGGCTCCTGTTACTGGCCTGCATTCTAATATCAAAATAAAATCAGTTCAGTGACCTCAATTTGAGCTTGAATTGCTGTACACTTGAATATCGCATCCCAATTGATATTACAATTTCTACCCTAATTATGTGATCATCGAACTTGGTTACTAGTAAGTTAAGTGTTTCACGATTTGTGTATCATGTGGTACTGCAGATAATATCGCTGTTGTGAGGCAAAGTGTGACAGATAATCCGAAACAATCAACAACGCGTCGATCACTTGAAATGGGCATTTCAAGGAACCACCAAAACTTCCGCCGTACAACTTGTCAGAATATTAACGAATTGCAAAGGTTCTTCGAAAATCGCTTAATTTTGCGTCGTGGAATTTTTTATGGGTTTTTTTTTAAAAAGCAAAGTGTACGTTGATGGTCCAGCCGCCATTCAAGACCCAAAAAAACCATATCATTGCCGAGATAAATGTCATAGACACGTCCCTATTGAAAAATCTCATCAAAAATTTTAACCATCGGATCGATGTCTGTAAATCCAGTCGTGCGCAACAATCGAATGATATCATTTTTCATGCATAAATGGCATCGATAAACCTTCAAAATAAAATACCCAACTTGATTTAAAAATAAATATTTGTAGTTTTAGTTTGCGTTTATTTTCCAACGTCTCAATTGGACAACCCTTTTTTTGGTTTTTAAATATTGACTGTCATATTCATATATCAATTGTCATAATAGATTTTATGTCCTTTGAATGTCAATTAATAGCTCCTTTTTATTCACTCACACACCACCCATTTACACGATTACAGTTTACCACCTGCACATTGCAAGCTTCATCTCAACCTCTACACTGACATGGACGGCGGGTCGGCGCTGAATTCTGCATTCCAACAGAGAGTCTTAGTTGTGTTTATTAACATCACCGATCGTAATCGATGACGAAAACTCGCTTTGCATCCAGCCTCTGGTGGGATTCGAACCCAGTACCTCCCGGTCCAAGTGATATTATACTGCACCGATATTATACTGCAGTTGTTTGATATTATTTAGAACTAAAAATTCTTTTAACTGCATGATCTGTGTGTTTTGTCTGTGCCGTATGTAACACTTTAGAAAAGGCTACTGCATGCAATTTGTAAAAATTAAAATTAGTTAATTTGCTTGTTAGTAGTGAATAACGTATATCATAAAATGAGCGCTTTCTCCCCTATCATGATTAGTAAACTCATCGGCAATTTGATTTTAACATTTCAACATGTTTCTAACTGTAATAACCGCCTTTGTGTTGTTTCACGAAACATGACCTGAACCGGATTAAGTTTATTGGCCCTAATGAGTCACCCTCAATACTATTCGTATACACGAATTTTCAACTCTCTTTAATTACTATTTCACCTGCATATGTGTAGACAAATTCCAGACACAATTCTGGAGGTACACAAATGATTTATACTTTACAAATAATGTGAGCTCAATTTCATTTTATTCACCTTTTTGAGTTTATTGAAATGATCAGTTCAAGTACCCAAATTACAATACACATGTTATTTACTTTCTAAGTCTTTAATACACATTTTGTTTGGTTGTTAGAATTACGAGACAACTTTATCTGCCACATTGATAAGGTACACCTCAGACATGTTGCAAAGGACGAGAAAATATTTTTTGCTAATACTCACTAAACTTTTTAATCCATACTCAGCTAATGAAGCATTTCGAAACTCTCACGAATCAGTCCTGGCATCGTATATCTGAGACACTCATTCCACTAAAACATGTCAATCAATCTCAGAGTACCCTTTCTCACTTTGGCTAGGAATTTAATTCCCTATGACGATTATTTTGGGCATTAAATCGAAGAATTGAAGAAGTCCCAACATTTTTTCTGCTTTCCGTATTCATATTCCCACCAATATCTCCACTATTGGCCGCATATCACTTTTACTCCTTCATACTTCCAAATTTAATTCTTTCCATTGGACGGCTCTTAAGTATCTTGGAGTCACACTTTAAGTCTCACTATTTAGTTGAGCCCCATTCAATTCATTCTCACAGAGAATCTCATTCATTTCCGTTGCCCGTTTACGTGAATTCGGTATTTAACTTTGTTCTGATTTATATGGTAAGAACAACTTATAATAAATGAACTTGTGCTCAAAATAAGAAGTGAATCTCACAAAATTATTAGGATGTTTACCCCATACCCTCGATTATATAAATCTATGATCATTTTGATCTTGTATTTGCAATTTGAAATCTTCGTCTTCAATATTCCAATTGATTTCTTAAGTTAACCTAATAATTGGTGAAATTTAACCATTTATTTTAAACGTCTTATTCTTTCATCCCCATACGTCTAACATAAAAATTCACATATCTACATCAAACTATTCAACTAAACTAAATTAATTTAAAAGTATCAACAAACTTTCTAAATTACGTCCAGCGGGCTTTTACATATCATAAATATCCTGATCAAAGACTGACCACACCGAGTTTTTTGTGGCTTCAGATCAGGTGAATATGTCGGCAAATGTCTTCCCACCAAAAAACGGGAAGCAAATCTTCGCACGGCGTTGGTGATTTAGGACCTAATACGCCGGTACCCTGACTTGATGATGTGCTTTTGCCACAGTTCCAGTACGTTCCAAAAACTCCATAAAGTTTGTTACTACAAAGTTCAAGTTTCCTATATACGATGTAACCCACAGTGAACTCGGATTCTGAAGTGGATATTATTGACGTTTTTCAGTGTAGTCTCAGTTGAAAATCGTAGGCTCTAAGAATGGTTCAAAATCCCATCAGTTTAAATTGTATTACAGTGTCGTTCACCATTATTCGCGTGTAACCAGTTCTTCGAACAATAATAACTATTATTTATTGCGTTTGTTACATTTATAAATTTGTTTTTGTCAATTGGCATTCCTGTGACGTTTCTGGGACAACTCCATTTGCCTCCTGTGTTTAAAGCTCCTGGTTGTCTAGATTTGCCGGCGGCAAATTTATATACGAGTCTTCATGGGTCATTATTACCATGTTCCGCGATAAACCGCTGGAAACTATTTTGCTTTGCTTTATAATACTTCATAGAAGTACTTGTTTCTTGCAAAGATTGACAATTTTCGCGCTTCTTGGTTTCTTTCGGTCTGATATGGTCTTCTTAGCTAATGCATAGAACATCTAAGTTTCCTTAGATTAGCTGCTGATATTGATTAACTGTGTTGAGATCAGCTCCACACGAGCATCAATTTCATCAATCGAATCAAGTTCCCAATTGGAAGTGCTTCTACATCGTCTCAGGAGCCAACCAAGGGTCCAAATATACCCGAGTTGGCTATCCTAATGGCAAATCTCGAAGTTTTGCTATTTGCGAGCAGACTATTCTGTAACGAGATTGATGACTTAGACACTAGGACTCTGTGGTCACTAGATTTTCAACTTTCTGTCACACACCACTCAGCTATCGAGAGGAAGCCATTCCTCGGCACGAAGTCCACTAATTTTCTTCCGTTTTCAGCAGTTAGACGGTCGTGTTTTGCACAGATGATACTCGATCGGTTGCCCACTGTATTGGACGTATATTGAAAATATGTAGAAGGAACCAATTTCCTGAAGGACCAAGTGTAGTTCTTGCATACATAGAATATCTATGTCGTGGTTGGAGATGCATTCACATATTTCTGATGCGACTAGTTTAGCCCCTGTATGATTTGAATTTTGACTAAACATCATATTTAGTATTAAATTTCAGATGTTGCACACCACTTTTGTATGCATTACGACCTACTTGGTGAGCATGTGATTTTTGCATTGCCTTGCAGCTTGTACAACTGGCAGGTTTGTCTTTATTTGGACAACCCTTATAACCGTAAGCATGTTGTGTACAGTGAGAACATGTCTCTGTGCGCGCCTTGCAATATGACCATGTCGTTGGAACCTAAAGCACAGGAGTCACTAACTCTCACACGACAATGTAACCAGTTCACGTGCAGTCTTCCCCACTTTACCATCATGTTTTAGTTTCCGATTCAACTTTCATCATCCAGTGAGCGGACTCTTTATTATTCACACTAGTTTTATATAGAACCTTAGAATTTTTTCGATCTAGTCGATTTTGATTTGCTAAGCAAGTCCTGACCATGTCACCATCAAGGCGGCATTTTAGGTACTCGTTCGGTGTCTACGAGATCCACGCCTTCCAAATCCACGTTTTAATCAACAATAACCGTAACACCATTAGGGCCAGCTTTTGTTATATAGTGGATCATTTTGCTTGATTTTTTGGAAATCCGATAACATAAATCTCACGTATGAGGAGTTATCAATCTTACTTTGCAATACTGAAGCCTTTTTAAACTCTCGACCACTTACCATATCATCATTGAATAACGACTCATATGAAGTAATCCAGGTCACTTGTGGATTGGTGCCTTCTCCCAGAACCATATTTGGAAGAAAGTACAGCGCAGTTGTTTGAAGATGTGGGCAACCAATCTTTAACAACGAAATAAATGGCAAAGCAAGACACCAAATTTGAGAATAGGTGACATCGTACTAATCAAAGAGCAGTACTTACCTCCTTGTTAATGGGCATTGGGTCGTGTTTCAGAAGCACATCAGGATGAAGATGGGTATATGCCAGAGGCGTAACAACCAGGAGAATGTTCGACTTCGTACTACAATTTCGAACTTATGAAATCTGAAAGAAAAAATTCAACGCTATAATAATAAAATTGTGTAATGTAGGGTAACTACATATGCTTATCTTTGATGGTATTTAATTGTTATCACTTTCTTTTCATAAATCTTTCTATAACTTGTAGAACAAACAGTTCAGGATATACATGTTATAATTGAAATTTAAAAGGTAAAATAACAAAATCTGAAATTTTTGGGATTATCCAAACTGAATTTATCAATTTATCAGTGGATTAAAAATTGTTATGTAATCTATTCGCTGGGGGATGACTAGTTCTAACCTTTGTGTCAAACCGAAACATCCTAAGAAGAGGAGGAGGGCTAACAAATTGAACTTGTCAGTAGTCCTCCAAAGGCGGGAATTACAACTAAAAAAATGCCAAAAATAAAAACTGTACGAATATTGGCACATCTAGAATCCTATTTAGCCAGTTACATCTTAAAATCAACACGAACACACCAGGTGTGTACGGCCGCATTCCCACAATAAATCTAAAATTACCGTTATAATGCCCATTATTTGAATAAAAAGTAAAACCATTGAGTATTTTGGCTTATTTTGGAAATTATAACGGTAAGATTTTAGTTTCATTTGAAGACCACTTTCCTTCCGCAAATTTTGCCACTTTCCTTCCGCAAATATTTAGTGGGAATTTATAGAAGAATTTTCATTCTAGACTACCAAAATATTTTAAATTTAATATTTATTCACAATTCGCTCTTAAATTATTGTTATTCATTGACGTTTAAAGAAAAAATTAATACACACCCCCTTGTTGACGAAAACGTCTTCTCGCCTACTTAAATACTTCACTCACGTTTGCAGGTTCTAGAGTATCTGCGCAACAATTATTGACATTCCCAGTTTGTCAAATTTGCGCGAAGTCCGTTTTGATCTCGTTTTGACACGAAATCAATATATGGCCATATTCTAGAACTTCCCAAAAAATTAATTTTGGCACCTCATACCACCAACGCAATTGGTAAATGAAATCAATTTAGAATGCCAAAATCTACGTCAAGCATATTCCAGAACTCCATAAATATGTAGGTCAATATAACACCTCAATCCAAATCACACCTTTGTAACGTTAAAAAAATTTACCAAATTGTAAATCTCAGTTACCTGTTTAAAGTTGTCAATTGTAAATAGATTTAATAATTATTCGTTTGCCCTGTAACAACAATTAATTTTAATAACAATGACCAGTTAAATTGTTAATTACCTCATTAATTTTAGTTTTGAATATTGATGGTGTTGTATCAATACACAAAGGATTTCGCCTCCGAAAAAAAAAATATCACAGAATGACACGAAACTGGAATTGATTAAAAAGATAAAAATTTATTTAAATATATTTCGAATATATTTCGAATAAAAACAATTAAATTTTATTATTATTACCTTTCAATTTATGTACTACACATGTACTACATACACTGTAGTTCAGTTGAATAGGAACGACTGTTTTTTTTTGGAATATTTCGAAATCGGTCAGATTTTTTTTGAAAATTGTCTTTTTAATTAAAAATGATTGTTTTTGGTTCACTTGAAGACGGACGATTTACTAAACACAATATGAAGTTGTTTTTTTTGTTGAAAAGTATAAATAAATTAAGTAATGTGTACTACTTCCTTTGTTAAAAATAACTTCATACATTCTGCTGGAAATGGAGTCATCCAAATATTTTAAATAATCTAGTGAAACCTCCTTCCACGCTTCATTTATCGTCGGCCGCTTTTGTAAACTGTCCGAGATCGCCAATCTCATACGTTTTCCATAATATTGAGAGCATTGCATCGATTTTGTACGACAACTGGCAAGCGAGGTGAGATGAACCGGAAAATATAAAATTGGTAATTGTTTGTGTTGGTGAACAATCACGTCATGATATTTTTTCTAATTTGGCATTTCTGCCCAAAACACAGAATATCATTTTGAAATTCTTTATCCATTATTAATAAAAATTAAATTATATTAAAATGAATGGCAATATTCTAGTGATTCCGTTAATTTATTATGAGATGAAAGTAAAGACTCGGCGATATAACGAGTATTTTCGTGATAACGAAATCATTGTCATTAACTTTATAGAAGAAATCAAACATACCTTGGAGAAAATAGCAACGTTTCAAAAATACTGTTGTATTTAGAAGTGTTGGCTGCCCTAAATTGTATGTCAGTGGTAGTTACCAGAGACGCTACAATGAGCCAAAGCAAGATAGCGTCTAGCATAGCCAATATTAGTGAAGCGATTGGGAAGAAATTAGTCCACAAATATGTTATGTATAAAACTAAAATAAAGAAGGACGAATTCTTGACGGTACGCATAATGCAGTTACAAAAATGACAGGAAAATTATGATATGCCTACGTGAATATAAAAATTTCCATTCAATAATCAAACATCTTTCACGAAATCTTCGATATTCTTGTATTGTTGCGCGTTTTCGACGTGCTCGTAGCACGTCAAGTCTCCGGGTTGTGGACCGGAGCGGTTTGATGATCCGCCTTGAGGTGATCGTTGTGATAAAGCCAATTCAGATGTTTGCTTTGATTGGGATGGATGCAGTGATGATGCCACAATTAATGGTGTCAATTTTATTCCATCGAAACCGTTTCGATTACTAGCGTTCGTTCGGTAGTCCCAATAGTGGAGTCCAGTGTTAATATTGGTGATACTGTGGAATACTCTGGAATGGAAGAACTGTATATCACTGATATTAAATCAACTTACACAGGCTCTTCTTCAGATTGGTATAGTCATCTATGTTATGAATACCGCATATTTCTAAAATCGATTCATCATCCTCATTTAGTCCGAGGGTCTTCGGCACAAGTTCACTTCCGGTCCTGTTCTTCGTCTTTCTCAATTTTCCAAACTTCTTGTTGGCATTTGCTCGAGTCGTACCCTTTTCGACTGTTGGGTTGAACAGAGGAGATTTATGGGTTTTATAGTGTTTGGCGATTCGGTCACCTGTCTCCACAGGTTGTTTTTTCATTCATTATCTTTAGTCGGCTCCGTTACATTATAAAAATGCAATTATTGTGAATCTATTACAATGGCCTCTGTCAGGGCACCCAACAGTTGGGAACACGTTGAATAAAATCAAAGCCAACGTTATGAAAATGTTTAGTACTATAAAACCAAATTGGCGATGATTTCATTAATCATGATGCCAACAGTGGGCGGTCCTGAATACGCCCAATTATTTTGTCAATAAAATTTACTTTACAAAAATTATTTCAAAAAAATGTTTCGTGAATTCATCGATATAACTGTCGAATTGAGTAAATGAAACTGCACATGACATTACGACTTCATAAAATTAAAAATAAAACCATTCACAGTTGGCAATGGTCATAGCAATGGCCGAAACTGATCCTTTGAAGTATGGAAGTGTTTTTCATGGACGCCCTTGTACGTGGCTGCGGTCATTTTTCCAATCTAAAATGACAAATCTCCTGGACCTTGAAATGATAACTCTCCACACCATATCGTCTCCTTCCCGGCTACGCCGTTTCGCTAAGAACTTTCCTCTTTTCGAAGGTCGTGAAAATAATAATTAACTCCATCGTAACCATCGATGTTAAATTTCTTTTTATCAGAAAATACGACAGATTTCCACTTTTCACCCCATCCCATAGGTTGTTTCGATAAATCCAACCGTTTCTCCTTCCTCTCCTAATTTAAAAGTGTTTTCTTTTGAAACTTTACTCGAATAAGGCGATCTGATTGCTAATGACTCATAAAACTGTTGTTCGGCTCGACCCACACCAGCTTTAATTTTTGCACAAGATAGTGCGCAATTGGATGCTGTCCTTAGTGTGGCCCGCGTGTCGGCTGCAGATGTAGCCTCAATACTTCGGCATTTATTGTTTAAGCCTTATTAATTTAGATTTATTAAAAAATTGAAAATTACAGTCTTACTTTTTCCAAGGTCAGGATGGTGTAAGAACTCAAATCAAGCGTACTAACGAATGGAAAAACATTTCACATAACAACAAATTTACTTTGAGGCAAAATACACGAAGTCAAAATTCAAACACATGAGACCAACGAGTATAGAGAAGTCATTAATTATTACGATGCTCACCACAGAAACTATTATCCATACCAATTGAAGCCTTCAAAGGAGTTTTCTGTCGTTATTAAGGGCATCGATGTCCAAGTTGAAACAACCGAAATCCAGGACGCGCTTGTTGAATTCGAATTTAAGAAAGGATCATGAACCGCTTGAAACAACCACAACCAATGGTGAAAGTTGCACCGGATCCATCCGTAAGCATTTGTGGTAGCATATGGCCACCCAAGGACATATTGCAAGTTGATATCAGTATGCGTCGTATACGGGAAACTACACCAAACCAAAAGATGGCCAAAACCAAAACTCCTCAAGAGAAACGAAATGCAGCACTTGCGGTGGAAACGACACTGCAAACTACCGAGGATGCCCAGTCTTCAGAAATATTAGTCAATTGTCATGTCCCAGGAGGCACTAAAAAACTACACCAGATACGCAAGCGTTCTCCAATGTGAATTCTCAAATGCTTAACCTACTCTGAATAATTGCATGCAACGGATGATGCCGTTAATAACAACAATGCAAAATATGCTACAAAGTTAAACCATTATCATCCAGAAACTAGAATTTCTCCAATAAATTATCTGAAAATATGCCATTGGAACGCAAACGGTATAAGCCAACACAAACTCGAAAATTTTTTAACAGAGAAACGTCGTTTAAGACGCATTTGGCAAATTAATCGATCACCAGATGCTAAACATAACTTTAATCAGGCAAAAACAAAACTACAAAGCGTACTACAAAAAAACAAAACTATCTTAAGGAATTATCTCCTCATTCGGACGCAAACTATTCATTATGGAAGGCCGGCCACTAAACGACCTCAGCAACCAAACCCGCCAATTCGTCTTTCTAATGGTGAATGATCTAGGAGTGAAGAGGAAAAAGTTAAAGCCTTTTCTGAACTGCTTGAAAGTGAATTCATTCCAAACCCTGGATTATCGGTGGGTCAAACAGAAAATGTAGCAATCAGATCTGTGAAAATTTAAGATACAGAAACCACTAATAGAATTTATTATTGCACATCAAATTCAATTAAAGAAAGCTCCTTGGTATGATCGAATTACAGGTGAAATACTTAAGCAACTGCCTGAGTGTGCCTTGGACGAATAGCTTAAATATTTAGTTGAATTTACGAATCAAAATGATCCCCGAAGATCCCTGGATCCTAATAAAGTCTCGTCATATAGACCAATAAGCTTACTACCAATCATCTCGAAAGTATTGGAAGATAAAGGTCAATGAAGAGAAATCGACCCACGTAACATTCACATTCACATCCACAAAGCGGTTAATCAACATATTTAATGAAACTGGTTCACTTGTTAGTAAAAACTCTGATCTGGTTGTTGGCCAGGGCGATTTAAGGCAAATTTCTAAAGTGACGGAAGGTGTTGCTATATATATTTAAACAAAGTAGCAAAAGCTTGCCAACAAGATTGTGGCGGCTATTTGATTTATGTTTTGTTTCATTTTTAATCGGAAACTATACAATAATTACTCCCGTGATTGGAGGGTGCGTCTAGAATTCAACCACAGCACCCTCTACTTTTCGTAAGAGGCTATTAAAATGATTGGATTGTTGGGCCCCCACCAACATTCGTAAAATTTGTTTTTTTTTTTTTTTTGCTTTGTAATTGTTATTTCACCGAATAAGCGGCTCAGTTTTGGTGTTTGGATTGGGGTACTGGGCAGGCAGGATGAATGCAAAAAGCATTTTTCATCCTGTGAAAACGATCGGTAACGAAAATAACATTGACGAAGCGGCTGGGTTGAATTACTTTGCAACAAGTAGCTTTGATTGAATTTTATTCGAACGAGGAATTATGGGAGTTTCTATTGAGAGTTGCTCCTCTGCAATTGGTGGTGAATACAACGCTGTCGGGGTGTAGTAGAGTATTGAGTATGTTATGGAAGGTTGGTAAAATGGTGCTGGCTAGGAAAGATTACATTACTGTGAATTTACGTAAAAGGTGCATGTAATCTTAATTTAATTTTGCTTAAATGAAGAAATATTATATTTTGTACCAGACTTAAATAAAGAATCGCCACAACTTGTTTGTGACACCAGAGAGGGGAGGTAGGAGATTATGTTATCACTCGAGTGAGGAAGTTGACACCTGGGGCCGTAGCACAACCGACTTTGTTTTAGTGGAAATGCGATGTTTCTGTCAAGTGGTATTGTGGGTTTATTTTATCTTCCATGTTCCGTGTAAATTCGTTTTCAAGGAACAATTTTGGCTTGTGTTTGTGAGTGTTGAGTTGCTGTTTTTGTTCGAAAGGGGTGGAGGTGATGTATTTTAGTTCAATGGGACTGACTTTTTCTGTCAGGGAGGTTCATTAGGGCCAACCA
Organism: Nephrotoma guestfalica; assembly: GCA_963691935.1. Taxonomy (NCBI): domain Eukaryota; kingdom Metazoa; phylum Arthropoda; class Insecta; order Diptera; family Tipulidae; genus Nephrotoma; species Nephrotoma guestfalica. The sequence continues at coordinate 95,557,133 of OY829913.1, forward strand.
GATAAATTAGAATTATACTTATAATGCAGGTTGCGTGGTATCGGGCTTTTCAATAAGGACATAACAACACACTCGTTCACACATATCGGCCGGAACGTTAGCAACTTCGTATTCGATGTTGTCCCTGGGCTCCTGTAACGTTGTTGCCTTGTTGGCATAAACCAACGACTGAGCTGAACCCCATTAAATCTAACGGCGTTAAATCGCATGAGCAAGGTGGCCATTCGACTGGGCCATTTCTCAAGATTACACGGTTATCGAATTTCCCCTTCAATAGATCAATTGTTTGACCAGCTGTGTAGCATGTGCGGCACCATCTTGTCCAATTTTGACCACAAATGGTCTTCCAACATGGTACGATAGCGAAATCCGATCGTGGCGATCATGTACATCGACGAAAAAATATGGTCCAATCACACCTCCGACATAAATCCACACTCGGTCAAATTTTGAGTGAAGCACATGTGGGTTTGTTGCTGTTCAATAACGCATATTTTGCTTATTGCCAAAGCCGTGTATCCAAAAATGAGCTTCATCGAGATGATTTTTCGATGAAATTCAGGATTTTCCTCCAACTTTAGCACAGTCCAATCGGAGAAGTTTCGGCCCTTCAAATGATCAAGAGGGTTTTGTTCTTGAATTAATTGATATTATAAGGGTATAAGCCTTTACGAAAAATCCGCCACAATTTGGTTCAAGAGATTCCCAATTTCTGTGAACGGCTGCGATGTTTTCGTTACATCGACCGGTGCGTTGTCTCACTGACACAGGAACATCCAATAGTGAATATTTTGATTTCGAAATTATTCACTATAATTGGAATAAGTGTTCTTAACGTTGCGACCACCGACTCGAATTGCTGTAGTAATTTTTAATAATTTCCAAACGTTGCTCGTTCGTGAATTTCACCATGATAAAAATGTTAACCTTGACTGACGTTTTGACGTTGACAGATCATGAAAAACATTCAAGAGTGTGTTCGTATTAAAATACAAAATGGTTATGTTCCTATTGGAAAATCCGATATATTAATTTCATTTACGTTTTTTGTTTTTAAGCTCATCCTGTAGGAATTGGAACTACACTGTTCGTCAAAAAATTCGTGACACTTGAATTATTAATGCATGACAACGTCAGACCCCACGTTGCAAACGTTGTCAATAATTATTTGGTTGCGGTGGGAATTGATCGAATTATTTGACCCGCTCGTAGCCCTAGCCTTAATCCCATTGAACGGGTATGCTAGGGCGTCGATTAAGGCAAAAGGAAATCGTTTCAGAAACCTTAGATCATCTTCATTCAGCTCTGCAGGAATAATAGGAATTGATACCTCAGAAGTTCATTGCAAACCTGGTGCACAGTCTGCTAAACAGTATGCCAGATGTGATAAGAGCTCGTGAATGAAATACTCGCTATTAGAGTACCGACTGCTGAGATTGATTGTTGATTTTTATTTAAATAAAGATGAAGATATTTCAATATCCGCTTTTCGGTAAGTTTGTTTTTTCATCTGTTTTGATCCTGTGGCTATTTTTATTAAACAAAAACGTACTCCGTTAGTGCCTTTGGGCGCATATCGAATAATGCGAATAGTTACCGTAAACACAAATAGTTACTGAAAAAATGTAATGTCAGAAATTTTTTGACAAGAAGTCTACATAGTAAATATTTGTAGAACTTTCAGTACCATAAGCATTTCTTTAATTTGATTTAATTTCAGTAGCTCGGTAAATATTAAATTATAAAATTTTATAATGTTTTGGGAAGCCGAAAAGTATTAATTTGGAATTCAATTTCACGAAATTTTTACATCCTTTTGACATCATAAAACATATTATCATTAACTGTGAGTTTATACTTGTGGAAGCGATTGAGGAAAAAATTTTGCAGAATCGTACTTAGGGGTACATGCTCGTACATCTCGCATGTTAGCAAATTGCAACAGGTAAAAATGGCTGGCTTGCGATTCAATTTTTGATTTGCTAGAAATGACATTCTCAATACAGCTAGCAAATCCGCCATATTACTTAACATTCAGCACATTGCTGAATTTTTGTGACATTTACTAAACAATAAAATCAAAACATAGCCACAAAAATATTGAAGCTGTGTGTATATCGCCGTTGATTTGAAAAAGGCGAACGCCCAATTTTAGTGATAGTGAAATAATGAATTTTATAAAAAAAATTTAGACAAGGAGAACTTTGATAAATGGTCTGTTTAATCTGTATGCTGTACATTTTGTGTGATACACATTTATAATAATATCATTTTAGGAGAATTAAATATGTTTGGCGAGGCCTTAACAAATTCCTGGAAGGAAGTGGCAGACAAATATTCCGCAACGGCTCCTATTCCAAGCTCAGGTGAAGAACTGAGAAACAAGTTTATTATCTTAAAAATCCGAACGAAAAAACGTTTGAGTCAAATTAAAACACACCAAAACGGGACGGGTGGAGCGCCGCCTCTTCATCTAAAACCGTACGAAGAAATAATTGTACAATTAGCGGGCACAAATACCATGTACGGGTTTAATTATAATGTGGATTCCAACAATTTGTCTTTTGATATTCAGAATAATACAGGCTTATATATTTTAGGTCTCAATTGTAACTGTAGAAACAGAAGCTGAATATTTAATTGAAGAGGTAAGCCCCTTAAATGTGGATTCTACAATGAGAGATGAAATAATCGCAAATACACCATCCTTTCAACCCAGAATAGGACCATTAAGGTGCACACCACGGTAAATAAAACAACGGCGACTTGATGTTGATGAGTTTGATGGACAGATACTACAAATCGCCAAGAAGAATTTATTGATTCAACAGCAGCGAGTAAAGGAGTCCCAATTAACAAATAACCTCCTAAGTGAAATTAGCGAGAAACTCGGCTGCCAAAGCCAACATAATACAGTTCTTCAGAATGTTTCATTAGATATTTAAATTGCTTTTATTATTATATATTACGTTTATTTATTTTCAATTACGAGTATGTATGTACCTATCTGAAATTTATATTTTTTTAAATTTTACCTGAAATAAAAATTATGATTTATAATTGATTGCCTATTTAAATTACCGCGTAATTGGCTAGGCAAATTTTCATCAAATTATATATATTTGATAATTCTATTTCTTCTCCATCGTCAGTTTCAAAATTTGTCATATTGTGTAATTTCGCAATATTGTGAAATATAAAGCAGATTTGCATGCATTTTTTAACGCCATAGCACATAAATCCTCCAGTTTTGCAAATAATTCGAAACCTGCTTATAAGTACACCAAATGCCTGTTCGACAATTTTTCTGGTCTTTTTGTGGTAAGTGCTATAATTTATTTCAGACTGATAATAGGGGCCATCAGACAATGCAACAATGTGTATCCATTATCACCCAAAAGCCATCAATTTTCCGGAAGGCGGCGATATCAGTAAACTCATAAGCTGCGTTGCACACCTAAAAGATATTGTTAAACCCAATTAGTTTAGGCCTCTTTTCGTTTCATCTTTAATAAACTTACCACTTGAACATTTATGGAAAAAAATCCTTTCCGATTGTAGAAAGAATATGCATCCGGAAAGTGCGGCCTATTTATTGGAATATGGGTTCCATCGATGCAACCGTTACATTTGGAAACCTGTATTTTCTGTAGAATTGCAATTTTGTGGTGGTTACATCCTGCATTGTGGTTGGAAATTTTATATATTCTTTAATATGTATTAACATCGCTTCTAAAAACTGGTGATAGTGATCATTGCGCCAGTTACAAATTAGAAACTTCCGGAGCCAAATATGTTTAAAGCGGTAAGCACCTAAAATCAATGAGTACATTATCTATATCGTTCCTCAATAGAAAAAAAGAATATCTTACTGTTAGGTGTGGGGAAATTGATTTACTCCTCCCAGTAGTTCTTTGAAGTTGGATTGCCAATTTGTCAATTATAAACTCAGCTGCTGATTCCGTCAATCCATATCTATTAAAAAATATATCGGTTTCACATTCAAATGGATTTCCCCGGCCTTGGAATACTTTACGAGGTATTCATCTTCGACGCCTAACACCCTCAACAATTAATTCCATATTATTAGAATTTTAAGAGAAACTTAATCATTTTTATTCTTTGTTTTTAATTTATTTATTACTTTTAATTTAGTTATTAAAATACAAATTACATTAATTACACGCACAACAAAATATTGCTTTCAAAAAATGAGCAACCAATGACAAACGTCACTTTAATATTTCAAGCAGAATTGTTGTTGTTTTTTGTATTGCGACCTCAAAATGTTGGTCGCAACTTTTTTAGATTTCCAGATCCAGCATGCCAAAATGTCATTTTCAGCTCGCAACTTGCTTATTTGCTTGCTAGAATGTATCGAGCATGCACCCGTTAATGTATTACAACAACAACAAAGTTAAAAATATTTCAACTCGAGTGTAGAACTAGCAGGCAAAGCAATTTTTTTCCGCAAGTATAAACGCACAGTAGATCAAATATAAGTGCTCTTAACCTGCACCGACCAAATTAGCCCGCCCCAATGAAACCTGTACTATAATTTGTTACACGTTTATTACAATTTATTACAACAAATCCCGATTTTATTACAGCTACCGTTTTCGAGGAACGAGTGGTCGGTTTAGCTTACAATTAAACCTGCACCGCCAAAATTGTAACTTTTGATGTAGCTATGATATCGGGATGATTCTTGAACCAGAATTTATTACAAATTAATTACATTGAATAAGTTAGTTCAAGACCACCCCTATAACTATCCTAAGGGTAAATTTCACCCCAAAACGATTATATATTTCAAAAACGTCAATTTAACCAAATGTAATAAATTTTTTTACACCGGACTGCCACAATATTTTAGGAAAAATAATGCAAGAAGTCTTGTCGAGAGTAGTTAAGCTCTATCCAGATGTGTAATAAATTATTTTTGTGTCAGGATACGCGGAATTCGCTCCCAACGGTAGAGGCCTCGAATAGGTAATTTAAGAGTCGATTTTACCACCTTTAATAATTTATTACACCAGACCGCCACCACATATGGGGTCTAATGTTACTCTGTGGTCGTTGTTAAGGGTAGGTCAACCTCATACAGGTGTGTAATCAATTGTTTTTGAGTCAGGATACGCGGGATTGGCTTCCTTTTTACCACTAGTTTCGGCTAAGCTAATAATTAGTATTTCTCTAATTAAATCTTCACAGTCTTTCTTATTATCAATTAATATTAATTGGCCAATAGATGCCAAGTATAAAGTTTTAATGTTTTTTCTCGAATTTTTAAAAAACTGAGTATTTTCGTATAGTATTTTCGGTAAAAAATTAAAAATCTATATTGGTATTTAAACACTGTAGCATGTATCTAACATCTAAAATAGTGTTAATCTTGGATGTCGGAATATATCACATTTTTTCTAAACCGCGCCTTGCGTTAGAAGCACAAACCAATTGAATTTTATCAAATTTATTTCATTTTCAATGATTTATTAGATACAACTTTAATTTTGTCATTTATTAAGTAGAGCACTTTTTTGAACCATAGTTATTACCCATATATTTTGAAGCTAATTCCGTAATCTGACACAAAAATAATTCATTACACACCTGTATAAGGTTGACCTACGCTTTACAACGACCACAGAGTAATATTAGAACCCATATCTGGTGGCGGTCTGGTGTAACAAATTATTAAAGATGGTAAAATCGAACTTTAAATTTCCTATTTGAAGCCTCTACCATTGGGAGCCAATCCCGCGTATCCTGACTCAAAAACAATTTATAACACAATTGGATAAGGTTGACCTGCCCACCACAATGTCCGAGGAGTAACATTTGACTCAATATCTTGTGGCGGTCTGAGGTAATAAATTATTAAAGCTGTTAAAACCGACCTTTAAATTAAAAATTTCAAACCTTTACCGTTGGGAGCGAATTCCGTGTTTCCCGGCACAAAAATATTTTATTGCACAACTGGATAAGGTTGAATTGCCCACCACATTGTCCAAGAAGTAACATTTGACTCAATATCTGGTGGCGGTCTGGTGTAATAAATTATTAAAAGTGGTAAAATCGACTCTTAAATTACCTATTTGAAGCCTCTACCATTGGGAGCCAATTCCGCGTATCCTGACTCAAAAATAATTTATTACACAACTGGATAAGGTTGACTTGCCCACTACGATGTCCAAGGAGTAACATTTGACTCAATATCTGGTGGCGGTCTGGTGTAATAAATTATTAAAGGTAGTAAAATCGACCTTTAAATTAATAATTTCAAACCTTTACCGTTCGGAGCAAATTCCGTGTAACCTGACTCCAAAATAATTTATTACATACCTGTATAAGGTTGACCTACCCTTTACAACGACTACAGAGTAACGTTAGACCCCATATCTGGTGGCGGTCTGGTGTAATAAATTATTAAAGGTGGTAAAATCGACTCTTAAATTACCTATTCGAGGCCTCTACCGTTGGGAGCGAATTCCGCGTATCCTGACACAAAAATATTTTATTACACAACTGGATAAGGTTGACTTGTCCACCACAATGTCCGAGGAGTAACATTTGACTCAATATCTGGTGGCGGTCTGGTGTAATAAGTTATTAGTGGTGTTAGAATCGACCCTTAATTTACCTATTTGAAGCCTCTACCGTTGGGAGCGAATTCCGAGTATCCTGACACAAAAATATTGTATTACACAACTGGATAACGTTGACCTACCCACCACAATGTTTAAGGAGTAACATTTGACTCAATATCTGGTGGCGGTCTGGTGTAATAAATTATTAATGGTGGTAGAATCGACCCTTAAACTACCTATTTGAAGCCTCTACCGTTGGGAGCCAATTCCGCGTATCGTGGCACAAAAATAATTTATTACACAACTGGATAAGGTTGATTTACCCACCACAATGTCCAAGGAGTAACATTTGACTCAATATCTGGTGGCGGTCTGGTGTAATAAATTATTAAATGTGGTAAAATCGACCTTTAAAGTACCTATTTGAAGCCTCTACCGTTGGGAGCGAATTCCGAGTATCCTGACACAAAAATATTGTATTACACAACTGGATAACGTTGACCTACCCACCATAATGTTTAAGGAGTAACATTTGACTCAATATCTGGTGGCGGTCTGGTGTAATAAATTATTAATGGTGGTAGAATCGACCCTTAAACTACCTATTTGAAGCCTCTACCGTTGGGAGCCAATTCCGCGTATCGTGGCACAAAAATAATTTATTACGCAACTGGATGAGGTTGATTTACCCACCACAATGTCCAAGGAGTAACATTAGACTCAATATCTGGTGGCGGTCTGGTGTAATAAATTATTAAATGTGGTAAAATCGACCTTTAAAGTACCTATTTGAAGCCTCTACCATTGGGAGCGAATTCCGAGTATCCTGACACAAAAATAATTTATTACACATCTGGATAGGGCTTAACTACTCTCGACAAGACTTCTTGCATTATTTTTCCTAAAATATTGTGGCAGTCCGGTGTAAAAAAATTTATTACATTTGGTTAAATTGACGTTTTTGAAATATATAATCGTTTTGGGGTGAAATTTACCCTTAGGATAGTTATAGGGGTGGTCTTGAACTAACTTATTCAATGTAATTAATTTGTAATAAATTCTGGTTCAAGAATCATCCCGATATCATAGCTACATCAAAAGTTACAATTTTGGCGGTGCAGGTTTAATTGTAAGCTAAACCGACCACTCGTTCCTCGAAAACGGTAGCTGTAATAAAATCGGGATTTGTTGTAATAAATTGTAATAAATGTGTAACAAATTTTAGTACAGGTTTCATTGGGGCGGGCTAATTTGGTCGGTGCAGGTTAAGAGCACTTCAAATATATTAATTTATGTCTTGTGCTTTACGATCGCTAGGTGTCTTGAATCGCATCGTTTCTAAAAAAATGAAAGTGCCTTTTCAATCCTTCCTTCTTGTTATGTGTAAAAAGGCTGTAGGAATAGCGTTATCCGGCACATGTTATCCAGGTCCTACAGCCCAATCAATCGGTTTTGAACAAGTGCTATTCCTGAAAAAACGGTCGTTCCTATTCAAGTGAACTGTAGTGTATATTGTATTAACACTCAAACACCTCGCTCTCGTGCCACTATAATGAAAACCCCTAAAACAAATTTATTTGTGCAATGCATTCCTACAAATTCTTTTATAATAATATTAAATCACACAATAAATAAAAATGCTCGATTTGGAAAAGTGCAATTTATATAAATTTCCATTTCCATGAAAATTAATAATGTTTTTTGTTATTTATTTATTATTATTTAACAATATACTCCCACTCACACACATACACACACAAAAATAGGATTCGTATGATTTATTAACTAGAAACAGAGAACATTTTTAAAATTAAAACTTAAAAAATTTCACATATAATAGCTAACAATATTGTAATTAAAAATATTTATTTATTTATCATAATTTTTTTTTATTTATTATGCAAAAATATTGTGTTTCGTATTTTTTTATAAAATTTTAATTTATTTGATAACATTAAAAGTTTTTAGTTTGCTTCTGTAAATTATAATTTATATTTTCTGCTTTTCGTATGAAAAACTAATATTGTGCAATAAATTCTTTTGAGAACAAAACAAATTTGATGTAACATTTATAATAAAAAAATAAATAAATCTAATATTTAACTTTTGCTAATGTTGATTACGAGAATTTTTTCTAAGAGTTATTTTTACAATGGGAGGTTGTTCTTATTTTTGTAACGTATGAATTGTCTTATTTATCAATTATTACATTGATTTTTTTTTTCTAATTTCAGGTAAGTGCGCATCTAAATTTAATATAAGTGAGTATTCTGTTTTTTTTTTAAAATTGTAAACGCACTAGTAAACATATCTAACTGCCTGTAGAACTTTATATTTTTGAGGTCTTGCATTTCGAGAAAACAGGACTTGCCACCCTAATTGAAGTCGGTCTAACTAATTGAGAACACTCTTCAAACTACAAAAATTACTCCGAAACTGATTTCAAGAATCAAACTAGTGTGCGCAAGGTTGAAGGAAGATTGCTTTAAATTATAATATGGTGAATAAATTCACTTAACGTAAAAACGTTTGTTTTGCTATAATTTGCCGGAAGAATTTACAAAATGTGAAACATTATACTAAATTTTACTATTTTTTTTATGGTGCCAATGGCTTTATGCTGGAATCTTTCTACATAAGAAACTAACAAGAAGTGTTCAATTTTTAACCTAATTACATTTTTTAGGTTTTTACCAATGTTATTACTTAATTAGTGTTCACAATTTAATTTAGATCCTACTTATAAGTGAGTGAGTGGATCTGCTCTTCTCAGTCGTTTAAATCGCGGCTGTTTGATCCCTGAAGTTTTGAGTAGTATTTCGAACTGAATTCCTTGATTGTTTCTTTAACGGTTTTAATACCAAGGTCGTCGTGTATGTTAGTATTTCGGAGTATTTTCGTTGCAGGAGTTCTCTATTAGTGCATCAAATAGGATCCCCATAACTGAATACCATATGTCCATATTGGCTTGATTAACGCGGCTTTCGACTTATAATAAAGTAAGTAAATAACTTACTTTATTTTTCTGCCAATGTGGCCGTACTTACAAAATGTATGCCTTCAGCTTGTTAAGTAATGATGTGCGGTATGCTTCTGTAATGGTCTTCCTTTTTTGGTGACAATCGATAACTTCATGACTGCCCCAGAAAACAGTCGCCATCACTTTCTCAGCCGAAGGAACAGCCTTTGCCTTTTTTTGGGGCCGATTCCCCTTTGTGGTCTACTGTTTTAACTTTGATTCTGAAGTGTAATGATATATCCATGCTTCACCAACAGTAATTAATCGGCGTCAAAACCTTGATATATTGTCATAAACTGCACCAACAGTGCGTTCGAAATCTTTAACTAGACAAGCTTCTGGTCCAAAGTGAGCAAGCACGGCCCCAACGCGCGGACAGCTTTCTAACGCCTAAATCTTTACAATATGTGGCAAACGCGTTCTTTGAACATATTCATAGCCTCGTTTGTCTCTCTAATTTTAATTCTACGGTTGTTTAGCATCATTTCTTGAACTTCCGATATCTTATTGCGTCAGTGGTTGGAGTCCCGCACGTTCCTCGTCATCCAAGCTGGTACGGCCACGTGCAAACTCCCCGTACACAATGTTCAACTCGTCTTTGATTTGTGTAGGCGTATTACCTTTTAAAAATAAATGTTTAGTGACAGTTCGATACTCAATTTTTTCATTTTCGCAAAACCACTCACATCGACTCACGCAAACGATTTCTAAACAACAACTGTGCGTCTAAAATAGTTGTTATTTCGGTTAGTACATTTAACGCATGCGCAAACATATCTCATACTTTTGTTGACAAGTGCTGCCATCTTCATGTTGAGGACGGAAACTTTTCTGACAACCTTCTTGTGATTTTACGCTTTTTCTTTACCGATCTGTTGCTAGTTGGAACCAATTTTTTTATAAAGCCGACCACTTCATCGCGTGACACACATTTAATTTTTTTTTGTGCTGAGACTTTGAAAGAGAAATACTTTGAGTTAGTTTTAAGTTTGTATGTTACGGTAATTGATTTCGTTTACCTATTAATAGTTTTAATATTTCATTTTTTTATTAACAGCGATATTACCATGTTGGCCAAATCGTGAAATCTGCGTTGCAACATTATCTTTAAGTAAATTTTACAATTAGCCTTTGGAAATTTACTCGTATCGTGGTTCTGATAATAATCAAATATGGTGTTTGTAATATAAAATTATTAACAAATTATTTTAATCTTTAATTTCATTGACTTTTGCGGTGTTTAAACGTTTAGGTTTTAACATAACTATAGCTCTCTTAAAATAGTTTTATGCGTAATTTTTAACTCAGCTCTTCAATATTTTAAATTCGTCGCGCCATATTGAACTGTGTTGCTAATACGAAAAAGATGTTCATTATAAATGATAGGAACACAATCCTGATTTCGTTTTTTTTGTCTAAATTTCCGATGATCATTAGTTCAAACCAGTCGTTCATACAGGGTGGCTGACACGAAGTGTTACCAAAACAAAACGCCACAGAATTTTTATTTTTTGATGAATTTTATTGAATCAAAGTAATAAATATTCACAAATATTTAAATTTTCGAACTGCATTAGCAGGTTTCGATTTGGCCACACTTAGCCGCGATTATGGCCTTCAAACGGCCGACAAAGCTATTGCATGCAGCACGAAAGTGGCTCTGCGGTATTATGGCCCATTCCCGGCGAACCGCTTGCTTGAGATGATCGACACTTTGGTATTTTTTTGTCCCAACCTGGCTCTTCAAAATACCCCAAACCGAGAAATCTAGCAGATTTGCATCCGGTAAATTTGGTGGCCATTGGGCAGTGGAAATGAACCGTGGAACGTTGTTTCTCATCCAATCTTGATTGACGCGCGGTTTATGACGGCGCCGAGTCCTGTTGAAATGTCCAGGCTCTGCGGCCCAAATATTTTTGTGCCCTTGGCTTCAACGCTCCCTCCAACACATGATCCCGATAAATTTGAGCATTTATCTTGATGCCACGGTCCAAAACACGAGCGGTGAACGGCTTTCGACGATCGGGATCGGCCCAAACCATCACCATCGGCGGCGCTTGGCTTCGAGTGGCAATCCGTTGGTCCAAATTTTCAGTAGAACGGCCGGGCAAGCTAATCCGGTCGTTTTGCTTGTTCACATATTGCTCAATAACGAACGGTGACTCATCGGAGAAAACCAAATTCGGCAAATCGCCACTTTCGTGCAAGCGTAACAACTCCTTTGCTCTTTCCACTCTAATTTTTTTTTTGAGCATCGGTGAGACCATGCGTTTTATGGGATTTCAAGGCCTTTAGTCCAAGATTATCTTTCAATATGTGCTGCATCTATTCAAGCGAAATCTTCACCTCAAGAGCCATTTTTCTGCCGCTACGGCGCGAATTCCGAGCCAATTTGGCCTTCACCTTCTGAATGATATCCGGCTATGTTGCAGTGCATTTTGGTCCATCGCCATGGCGTTTTGCAATGCTGCCAGTCTAGTTATAACGATTTATGGTGCGATACACAAGCATTTTATTCACATGCAGATGTTTTAACTGGTTAACAATCTGCGGCTGTGGTTTTCCAGCCAACTATAGAGCAATCACACTATTACGCTTGAATTCCATTGCGGATAACTTTTTTCTGAATATTTCCCACTAAAATGCTTTTGTAAGCTTGTAAACAATGGAATGAACTGTCATTAGTGTAAATTTGAGCGCTCTGTCATCACTGGTTTGACAGCAATGACAGTCTGAAGTTGGTAACACTTCGTGTCAGTCACCCGGTAGATGGCCTTAAACAAACCACCTCTGATATTTAAATACAATTTACTAAATAAATCAGGATTTATCAATTTCTTAGGTATTTAAAATCTGCAATTGGTAAATCTAAACTAAGGTTTCAGTTTAGAACTAAATATCAGGCACATTCTGATTTATGAATCGCAGAGACATCTATCAATAACTAGTATAAAATAACCACCAATTTAGTTATTGGGAAATTTAGGAAATAATAAGCATCCGGCACCCATAATAATCAAGTTTTTAAAATAAGCTACAATCGTTTCTCTTGAGATTATGAAATTTTCACTTTGATATTGGCTCCATTGTGAGTTCGTGAAAAGGCAACATACATTTGACCGGTACCGAATACTATAAATACGAGTAGTGATTATGTTTTTGAAAAGTTGCTCAACCACAATTGCATGCTAAACTGTTTCAAAAGCCTGTTTCTGTCTGTCATTGAGTTTTTCGATATTGATTTGCGCGATGTATTCTCTACTGCTGCATTTCCGTGAGGAATGGGTAGACCATAATATGCACAATTAAAGCCATGCTGTTTAAGAGTGCTTTCGATAGCATGCATTTCATAATTAGAAGCTATCTGTAATCAAGGTTGAAGTCATTTTTAAACTGTCCGAAGCAGAACTATCTCGAAGCTTTCGTGGTATTTTATACGGTACTATGGTATATATTGTTGGGTAAGACAGACCAAGACAGTTGGGACAAATGATCTTTCACCTTGGCGGCGTCTATAGGCAGGATAGCCGCTCACATTTGGGATTGTTGTCTCGTTGAATTATTTTGGAAATTTCCTTTTGCATGCTAGATTTTCGGTGCACGATTCGTTAAGATTAGTGGCATCACATAATTCGAGCGTCATGTTTCGCAGAACAATTTTTCGCAGTCAAAAATGTGGTTTTAAAATAATATGTATGTGGTTCCGCCGTGCAGACTAAATACCGGGATGAAACTTTATACTTAAGCTCTTTTCATAAATTAGGAGAATCCGATAGTTTTTGATTGAAATCGGCTCACCGGTACTGGTGCCATTTTCATATTCTATTCAAAATATAAATTATTCAAAATATAAATTATAAATCAATTTCATTCAAAATATAAATTAGCTTTGCAACTATGTCGGCTCAGATCAGTTTTCCAAAATTTAACAAGATATGCCGATTTTTGACAAAAATCTGTTTTCAGCTAATATTTGGTCCCTGTACAGTCCATTCGAATTGATTTATTGGGATGAAATTTCATATTTAAACGGTTTCCAAAAATTGGGAGATCCCAGTGATTTTAACTGAAGTTACCGTTTAGTTTTATTGAGGGCGTCTAATTCAACACCGAGTACTACAAGGTGACGCAAAAGAGACCGTTCTGGTGTGAATGTTTAATAACTTTTCATTTATTATTTGATTTTTTTTTTAAATACAGTAATGAAAATTTTTGTTTATTTATTAAATTTCAAAAATAAGAACTCGTAAGTGACGACCATTTTCTGCAAATAAGCCCAAATAAAACAATCGAGAGCGGTTAAATCTGGTGAAAGCCGCCGCGGCCAATTGCAGTTGCTTCTTTTCGAAATTATGTGCTGGCCAAAGATGTCCCACTGTAGCTCCATGTTGTTGGAACCACAACTCTAGACGATTTTGCGCACCATTAACGGTAACTGTTGTGCCGACTTCCATACCAAACAATACACTTAAGTGAGTGTTTTGTCGCTGATGAATTGATCTGCGATTTTATGTTGCCCAAAACCTATAGTTTTGGTTGTTTTCGAAGCCATTTCATTGAAAATGAAATCGGGATTTTCTTCAACTTTTCCTCGTAGCGAAATGAGTCTGTCGCTCTTAATTCTTACACAAGCTGAATTGTATATGGGAACAATCTTAATGTGGCTAAAATTTTCTGTATGGCCCTTCGCGATAGTCGCAGTTGTGTTGAACGTCTCATTGTTGACGATTCTGGAGTATTCCGCACACCGGAGAGACTTGTTGCTGGAAATTTGCAATCAAATGGTTCATTATTTGTCTAGATGGTACAGAACGCACATTAAAATACCGTCGATAATCACGCTGCGTCAAAATAAATTACCGTTGGTTTTCGTTGAAAACGATCTTTTTGCGCCACTCTGTATATTGAAAATGTTCTTCAAAATCAGTTGATTCCCCAAGTCAGGTGATGTACGGGAATGAATGCTACTGCTTCCAGTAAGATAGTGCTTTTCACATAAACTAAAATTAACTCAATAATGGGGTCATACCAGTTTACCTGGTTTATATGAAACGATGATGTTTTAGCTTATGACAAATTACACGAATCTCAGAGATTGGTTCCAATAGTGGCTATGTAGGTTAGAAATGACATTCTTTTTGGAATGAAAAATCAAATAATGTCAATTCTTAATAAGCCGCCTTAGGGTTCTTGAATAGAATTTTTGAACGTTAACGCTATCCTCTTTTTTATATGGCATTAGATGATTTTAATTTCACAATGTATCTCCTTTCTAACCTAAATAGCGACTATGGGAGCCGATCTCTGAGGTTCGTGTAATTTGCCATAAGCAACAACGTCAACCTTTCATATAAAAATCGCAGATAGCGATGGGCCTAAATTATATGCGAGAACCCTACGGATTATTTCGAAATGGCATGATGTGATTTTAGTTCCACAATGAATTCCTTTTCTAAACTATATAGTCACTATGGAAGTCAATCCCTGAGCTTCGTGTAATTTTCCATAAGTTTCAACGAAGTACTTTCATATAAAAATCGCGCATATTGCTAATGACCTACATGAAAATGAAAACAACTACGATGAAAATGCACACAACTATAACTCCCTGTTGGAGTGGTGAACTCATAGGCCGACCCATCCTCCATGTCACTCCTATAGGCTGGCATGGAGCTATGCAATGTATAATTGGTTCTACGAAAATTGGGCCTATAGCCCAAATGTCCTCGAAATTGGCTGGGGAAACGGTGAAAAAACAAAGACGCGAACCGCGAAAGAGTTTGGAGTGCCTACGCCCCAGAATAGATTAAAGATAAATAAAAAAAGACGTTGTTTCTAAAAACAAGATTGTGAAATATTTTGTCCAAAAAGAATAGTTTTGGTCGTCTAAATTCATGTTCAAAATTTTAAAACTATGTCCAATATTTTGAAAGTGTGCAGAAACTTCGCACCTGTAAATTGGAAGATTACGTAAAATTATCAAATTTATTGGAGAAAAATTTAGATTTGATGAATCAAATTTAAAAAATTGAACCATATCACAATTTTATTTAACTTTTTCGATAGACCAATTAATCTGAAAATCCCTATTTTTAGGTTAAGTTTTCTGCTTTATAATTTATATTATACCGACGAGTATAATTTTTAACTTTCATTCTCCAAAAATGGCCAAAACGAACTTGTTTCAGCTTTAATATAAAACCATTCATTTACTCGTATTAAAAGAAAATAACGAGCATCGAAAACCTCTTCACACATTTTATTAGCAAATGTATATGTTGTATTATATTCCGACTCAAAAAAATCAAAAATCGGTATGTGAAAGTAATAAGATTAGGATAAATAAACCGATAATCCTAATATAATTCAAAAGGGTTTAGGAAATTTTAAAATTCGCTCGACTAAACGCAAGTCAATCAAAATACTGTTTTAAACTAATAAAAATTGATTTTCAATTTGTTAAACCTTTGTGCCTCCTAACTAGTTCACAACCAATTTTACCTTTAAACTATGGGCGAAATAAATGGAATAGTGAATTTATTCTATATAATCCCTTTACCGAAACGACAGCCCAAAAAAATCCATAAAAATGGCTCAACATTACACAATAAATAAAAATAGGGTGAGAGGGGCGGAATAACAAAAAAAAACGAAATCAACTATAACCAGATAGGAAAAATGTCGTGACATGAATGCGTGAAAACTGAAATGGTCGATATATTTTTTACGCAGCTAACGAATAAAAGTAGGGCATAGTCCAAGCGATTTATTACCCAGGGTATTACACGAGTATATTCGCCAAAAACATTTCCAAACCAAAATTTCAGTTTGTAGATATTAAAGATTGTTTCGTGCTGACACACACAATCGCATATAAAATTTTTGTTTGTATAGGTAAAAACAATTTGCGACGTTTATAAGGAAATTATGAGTAAGTTCAATCCTCAGACAACTAAAATTGCGACATTTTATAAAAATTTCCATTTGGGAATCTTTGAGAACACGAGACATTTTTTTAAGCTGTAGTTTTGTAAAACAGTGGTCAATTTAACATAGAACATTAGTTACACCTAATTTCGGTAGTTTTTGGTAGATCTTTTGAAGAACAGCCAATAAAGCTTGCTAGCAATGAGTCAGTTTCTAGAAGAAAAACTATAATCTCAAACGTTTAAGAGCGACGGGCTGAAACAACAAGAGCCCGTTATACTCGTAACACGAAGTGAAAAAGAGAGTAGCTTAAATCAGAACAATGATCTGAGTCATTTTGTCAGAAAAGGGGAATTTGCAAGACAGATAGTCAGACATCCTCTTCGTTATATGAATGCACTTGTAGGTATATAATTATTAATGATGTGCATTTTGATTTGGATATTTATTTACTTTTTACAACATAAAAATGTGAAAAATTTTAAAAGCCTGACATATTTTACGCGTGTACTTTAATCAACTAAAAACGAAAAAAATTAAAAACTAACACAAAATTTTCTCAACATTTTAGATGTGGGATATTTGTACAACACCCAACAAACCAAAACAATGCAAGTGCATTAAAAAATCGCCACATTACACCCCTCCAGTGAATTTGTCACGATAAAAATCTACCAGGAACTTTAATTACGCGCCCTCTTTTGGTTAAATGATGTGGAGGTGGTTGCTGTATCTCTTGCATTGCTTTGATGACTCTGGGTCAAATTCTCTTCATTATTATTAATTTTTATATCGTGATCTAATTGTAAACCGTTATTCTCCAAGAAATCTACTTTAAGCCGATCTATAGCATCCTCCTAATACTTTTCGTCGACTCGATTAATATGATAAACGTTATATGGTCCTTTATATGGTGGGGTTACGAAGGTAATACAGCGTCGACGCAATGGAAAATATGAGGACTACACGATTTCAGACCCCTTTGAATAAGTGAATTGCGACGAGCGTTGTGATTCGAAGCTTCAACTGGTTTTAAATTATTGAAAATATTTCTTAATCTGTTAATATATTCTGATTGAGAAATACGAGAATCTGAATTACCAAAAAAATTCACCAGGCAGACGTAGTAAGGTGGTACCATAAACTTATTCTCTTGGTGTTGCCTTAATATCTTCCTTAAAAATCGAGCGATGTCCTAATAAAATCGTAGGAATAGAATCCACCAAATCGCTCGCCTTGTTGCATTTAAGGGTAGATTTAATGATTCTATGTAATCTTTCTATCATCCCGTTGGATAGCGGGTGATATGAGGTTGTGCGATAGTGTTGGGGACCTGAAAACTTAGCCAATTCGTTAAATAATGATGATTCAAATTGACGACCTCTGTCAGTTATTATATTTCGAGGCGTACCAAAAAGTGACACCCATCCGGTCATTAATGCACGAGCTATAGTTTCGGCCGAGATGTCGGATATCGGAATTATCTCTGGCCATCGCGTGAATCTATCAATGCAAGTTAGACAATACGCGAATCCTCTTGAGGGTGGTAAAGGGCCAACCAGGTCGATATGACTAAAGCGTTCACCAGGAATTAAGAATTTAGATAAGGGTAGCTTGTTATGGCGAATAATTTTACCTCTTTGACAAAACACGCATTGTTCTGACATGATTTTGGACATGGATGTGATAAATTATGAATTGATTTGAAATATGTTTCTCTCAATGTAGATGTGATATATGGGCGAATTTTACTTGTCGAAGTATCGCAATATACAGACTTGGTACCTGGAATATCAATTAATTCAATTTTTAAACTTGTTTCATTGTTCCGTAATAAATTTTGTAATTCAATGTCATTATCTTGCTCAATTCTTAATTGAGGATAGTCTAGAAAATGGATTTCGGAAACTTATTTTTCTTCTAAACGCGATAGCATATCTGCAAAGATATTATCTTTGCCAGTTATACATTAAATATCTGTACTAAATTGCCCAATAAAATCAATGTGCCTGAATTGACGTGGTGAAGTTTATGATTTTGTTAAACATGAAAACCAATGGTTTATGGTATGTAAAAATTGTGAAATTTCGACCTTCGATTGAAGTTCGGAAATGTTTTACAGATTGATAGATAGCTAAAAGTTCGCGATCGTATTTACTGTATTTTTGTTTCGCAGTGGTTAACCGTTTTGAATAGAAACCTAATGGTTCTAGAATATAATCATTAGGTGCATCGGCGTGCAAACATATTTTTCAATTTTGAGAAGGGTGAGCTAACAAAATTGCATTTTTTAATTGGTCTTTACACCTTTCAAAGGTGTTAATAGAATACTCCGCCCAAATGACCGGTGTGTCGTTTTTAATATTTCCTATGAACAATTTTTGTAATATGCCTTGTGACTCGCCAGCATTATGGACGCAACGACGGTAAAAATTTATTGAAACTATGAATCGACTTAAATCTTACGCGACTTGTGGTAATGGAAATTATGATGTGATTTCTACTTTTTCTGGATTGGGTTTGATTCCAAATTCGTCTATTTTAAAACCAAGGAAATTGATCTCCGATTTTCCACACACCGATGTATTTTCACGTATCATGACTCATCGTTATTTAAGTTTCGGCATCAACTTTTTCCGAATTTTCCAAAATAATTATTTCTCGTGTATCACTCGGTAAGTTGGTGTACACCATAGAATTAGCAGCTCGCGCGATTTGGTTATCGGTAATAAGCGTGCATCGGTAGCCCCCTCAATTTTAAGCACAGGTTTTTTGCACGATCCGACTTGCATTTCTTGATACGTTATTTGTAGTATCGATACTACACCCTCGTCGGTGTTATCCACTTCAAGTATAGTCAAGGAACCCGGAAAATAGTAGCATCTTTCAAGAATTTTTCAGCATTCTGTGCTAAAAAAAATTAGAAATTTCAACTCTAGTCGAAATCGGGTTCATCAAGATATACAAGTACCATAACGAAACCAAATAAAATATCGTTACGTATCGGCTTCGTTGATAATCATGACGCCGTATGAGGGTGAACTCGCGCTATGAAAGAAATTCTAAAGCAAAAGTGTGGCATGCATAGGCGCCATACGAATATGTTCTGCGTTTGAATTTTTTGCCTGTTGGATTTACAAGTTTCTTATAAATATTAGGGTATTAGAGTGATTTTCCGGAATAAAATTTATAACTGTCTGACAGCTGTTATTAATTCTTCCATGAATTTATGCTTTAACATTTTATTGAGTGTTGATAATTTGGTTCATTGAAGTATCGTGGCTTAAACTAATTTATTTTGACAGCTCTGTATTTGGTTTAACAATTTACTGTGCATAAAGTGCTACTGTTTAACATAGTCCAGTCCTATTCCGTTTTTCGAGTGTAACAACACGTATTATATTCATAGTACTACGTCATTGCTATATAAACACTTGGGTTCGAAATTTTCAATTGTGAGGTAGTAAATGAAGGTCTTTGAAGGCGAAATGGTTGCATCAACAAAGAAATCATATAATTTTAGTTATTGCTAGTCATTTTCTAATTGTCTACATTGGTTCTCTACACATGTAAATCAATAATTATCTATGCGACGTAGGCAATACGGCAGAACGCTGTCCATTTGGGTGGTTTCGTAAAAATAAACGTCCCTGTAATTTAAAAGGGAATGATAGGTTTCCAACCCCACAAGTCGAGGAAATCCTAGAAAGATAAACCACTTTTCAATATTAGCTTTTAAATTGGGATTCCATAAGATGATTTCAACGGACGAAAAGTATCAGAAAAAACTCGTGTTTACAAAGGATGAGGGACAACTCGAGTTAACCCGCAGGACTTTTGAACCCATAAAGTGGTCCCGCAACATTCCAAAGAGCAAGGAATAGTGTGCTCTATATTTAAAAGATTGCATATTCCAATTAACCTTAAAATTACAATTAGACAACTGTAAGTTTCTAAGAAAAACCGAATTTCTGGGACATACCATCACCGAAGATGGAGTGATACAGAACTAAAGCAAAGTAGAAAAAATATTAGAACAGTCATTACACATTTCCTTTCACCAAAAAAAATAAATCAGGTTCTTAAATTGTCTGGCTATAAGGGGGTTCTTTATATTGCTGGAAAATAGACAAAATACTTACAAAATGATGTTCCATTGAATAAAGTAGATCCGGGCGCATCGCATCCTAAACTCGAAATACAAGATAGTCAAAGTACGACACGAAAGAAAAAGAAGCATTGACAATCATTTAATCCGGGTCGTTAAGAAATATCAAACCTAAGTTTACAGGAATAAATTTACATTCGTCACAGACCACAAACTCTTAAAAATTTATAAAACTTCTGAGATTTTGAGATGGCGATTAGAATGGGAAAATTACGACCTCGATGTTATTTATATAGGTATATTAAAAAAGGGTAGAGCCAATGTCGTGGCGATGCACTTAGTCGAATAGCCGCATCCAATGAGAAACGAGGAAATGGAAAGCACTGCACCGATTCCAAAAGCTCGAACTAGAACAATCAGTAGCTTGCTTTTATAATAAACCTGTGAAATTTTTTCTTTGATATGTGAATTTTAAACTAATTCATACAGAGATCCTTCAATAAGTACTAACCAACCTCAATTACGGCTGGTATTTGAAATTGTTCAACTCGTCTCATTACAAATTGCGGAAAAACTAATTTCAAATTTTTAATCGACGCGACAGATGGTAATGGCTCAAATATTTCATTGTACGGACGTCCCGAATTTCTAACAGTGTTGAGCGTCTACACGTATTTTCGTATTGTCTACATGCTGATGTCGCAAATTGTGTAGACAATTTATTTTTGAGTATACAATGTCAAGAATTGGTAGAATATGTAGACAATGTAAATTATTACTTTTTTGTTTTTTCCATTGTTTTTCTATATAAAGTCGTTAACTTTTAGTTTTCCATTTTAAATTGGGTTTTACCTATATATTGCCAGATAAAATTCAATTTTTAATAAACAAATAAGTGAAATTGAAAATCTTGATGAATCGATGTCCTCAATATTGGTACAATCATAAGTAATTTACGAGACTAAATTCGATGGTTTCGCTGTGTCAAACGTACCGTCTGTCATGAACATTTTCGAAAGAAATTTTTTATTTCTGATTTTATGTACGGTTTTGAGCAACGTAGTTGGGGTTACTACAAGGTGGTTGGATTCTGATCAATATTAAATACAGAAAAAAATGTTTCTTTCCGATATTGTGGTTTTCCAGACTAAAATTGTCTGATAGCTGTCATGATGAACTTGTCTTGAACGAGAATACAGGTGGGGATTTTTTAATGTAAGCGATATGCATTTTGCTCAGGTTAGCTCAGGAATTCATTTAGCCCAGAGATTCACCAACTAATTTTAAATCGACGTTTGTATTTCCTGGGGCTCTATTTCTGAATACGATATACGAATCTGATTCAATTCAAATATGATTCTAGTACACTCGTTTTCGTTTCGTATTCAGAAATAAGGCCCCTGGTCCTTTTTCATTGGAGTTCTCTTTCTTGAAATTGGGGGCGAGTGGCAGATATAGATGGAATAAAACCAACTTCAGCACCAACGTCAAGCAACCATTTCTTGGATTACTACAAGGTTGGGTGACCGCTTGGCAATACCACAGAAAAAACTGAATTATGAAATGGAATAAAACTCAGAAACCCTAGAAACTGGCTAGGATTCATCAGATCAATGATTCATTGATCCGTATTCAAAATGATTACAGAAAGCTAGCTATTTAGCTATTCTAGATAAATAATGCAAACCGGCAAATTCCCGACACGACTATCTCGCCCACGGATACGAATCAGAAATTGAAACATCAAAACTCTCCTCTATCAGAAACGTGAAGGCTTAGCAACACAATTAGAAAAAGAAGTGAAACGAAATTCTCAACCTCAGTGCTGTGTTATAAAACAGTGGTGGCCGACCATGCGGCACCGTGGTTAAAGCTTTGGCGTTTGGCTCAGGAGGGGTCCCGGGTTCAAACCACGATGTAGGGAGCAGTATGCAAAAGGGAATGTTCATCATCAGATTACGATCTTAAAAAGGAACACATCTATGACCCCCGGTCGGAGTGCAGAACTCAGATGGGCCGACCCGTCTTCCATGCCAGTACAATTTATTATCGGCTGGCATGGAGCTATTCAATGTGCAGATCGGCGTTGAAATAAAAATAAAGGAAATTACTTAATATATTCTTTGGACGCGATGAATAAGGCGTGTGCACACATGTTAACAACAGGCGCATTAATGGAATAGAAACCTGCAAAATCGTAGCATCGTAACAGGATTTCATTCAAAAATGCAAACACAACCTTTAATATTGATACGATCCTACAAAAGACGTAGATGAAACAATCAAGGAACCTACAAGCCACAATAGCAAAGGAAGGAGAGATTTCAATGCGAAAATTGGAATAAATAAAACCGATCTGATAAACCATCTTATGGTTAAACAAGCAATATAGACTCTGGGCGTAATAATAATGGAGCACGACTCATTGACTAATGCGTCACAAACCAGATAATTTAGAGCAGGCAGTGAATTTCCACACAAAAATATCAAGTCATTACAAGACGTCAGGGCAACAAGTGGTGCATATATTTACAGTAACCACCAACTGATAAAATATCATAATTCAAAATTAAACCTGTCGCTATAAAACGCATCAAGACAAATCGGAAAAAACTAAACATCGACAGTGTAAGGCATTAGTGTAAAACAACAGTGGAAACATATCTAAACCCCCTGAATCAAAACATGCGCGTACTGCATCACTCAATGCGTGTGCAATAATCATTAACGATTCTCAAGAAATGTGACCTAACCGAATGTATAAATTGGCAGGATATATATCTCTCTTCAACATAACCATAAAGATATTACCAATGGTCATCCTCTAAAGAAATTCACCGAAAAACAACCCGAAATTAAGAACGTAACAAGCTGGCTGGCTTCATACCAGGGCCAAGTTACACCAATGTTATCATATTGAAACAAAATGTATCTTCATTGAGCAGTCTATTGAATGGAATACACCACTGCACCTACTCTTTGCCTAGCAAAAGAAGTTGGCCTCAAAATAAATATCAGGAAAACCACTCTAATGAAATAATTTTTTGTACTTTAGCCAAAAAGAAGTCACATATGAAAAAGTTATAAAGAAACAGATCAACAAAGCCAGTTTGGAGCAAGTCTGGAACACATCTGTTCTATCCCGCAAATGCCAAACTAAGAATGTTTAATTCGTACGTGAAATCAGTGTTGCTTACGGTAGCGAAAGCTGGTAGCGTACACATGTACGATCAACAATAAGCTACAAGTGTTTGTAAATAAATGCATTAGGAGAATACCGAGATTCTACTTCTGGTACAACAGAATAACAAATATTGAGCTCCTTGAGAAAAGAGGTCGGACGACCTGCTCTACGGTCGGAGCATCTCGGAAAGTCGTGGGTGGAAAGAAGCAATAGAACCCAACGGAGTTTGATAATCCAGCTCAATAGACTCCCTGTGCTCCTAAATTGGAGATAAGGGGAAACAATATAAAATGAGCATTGGGCCATATTTTGATATTCATTAGGATTATGAACCCGAGGAATTTGTACTCGTATGGTCATTATTTGTCTCAAATTTTTTTAATGTTTACCATTTTATTGCGTGGTTATGATGATGTACATTGTAAAGGGTCTTTCAATAGGCACGCTTGAAATTTGTTAGGTTATAGCGGCCACGTTGTTAGATGTTGTCAAATCTGTTGTGAATTATTCAGTAGTGTATGGCAAATTACCATGGAAGATGGTAATCGGATCGGCCGACATAACTTTGACGAGGATGCGGCAAGTTCCTGCACCTCCCTTCCACTATTTAACCCTCCCAACATAGGCCCTGTTTACAACCGATTTTTTACCGTGTAAACGATTTTAAATTTTTTTAACTTTTCTCATTTGACGATTTCGCACTTTAACCGTAACATAAACATAAGTGTGTTTCATTACCATATAAGAGCTTTGGGTCAATGTGAAGTACGAACGAACTGCATCTTGAAATAGATTGAATTTCAAAGAAACAATAGGATTTTGATAGTTGCTAACAGAAATAATAATTTTCGACATTGTCTACATTCTCTACATTGTCGACGCCATTTTCTTAATTTTCTACATACATTATCTACACAAGTAGAATATTAATTATCTACGCGGTGTAGACAATACGGCACAACACTGGTTTTTAATCAAGAACTATCAGTTGACTGAAGAATCAAAGATTAAAATATGATCGAACATTGTTTCATGTCACAGCTATTGAAGTTACAGAAAATTTATTTTGAAAGTTATTGTAAAAGCTATGTATCTTTTCGAATTTCTAACGGTTACACAAGAACCCTGGGACGCGGTATTTTTTAATGGATTGTAGAATATTTTCAAACATTTCGAAACCGTTTAAATTTGACGGAGTGGTTGAGATGGGAAGAGTATATGTACGAAGGGTTTATTTTATATTCAACCCGAGCAAATTATACTGTGCATACTGCATTTTTATTTGTGAACTTGTTTACACCGTGTATACTCGGTTCTTCAAATTTTACTCTGACATAAATGTCAGTGTACGAAGAGTGTCCAAAGTAAACAACAATTTCTTAATCAATGCACACCGGTCTATTTGACACTGCACAACCTTCGCTCGAAGTACATTACCTGGGGTAAATTAAAAAATAGGTTACATTACATTACAATTCAATTTCTACCCGTAGTGAATTGTCGTATAAAAATGCTCGATCATGAATAGTGGTCGGGAAAAATTTAGGTGTGTGATTTTTCTTTTTTTCTTTTGCAATATTCGAGCCAACTTTGATAATTTTTCACAATATTTTAGAACCAATAATGTTTTCCCATTCAACTTTGTTTCGAAAATATTTACACCAAACTAATTCCATCAGTAGGCCGGAAAAATAAAATTTAGAGAAAAATGCTATGCAATTATTTTTTCCAATTCACTAATCCCAGTGAATGCCAGAATAGTGCTACAGGTATAATACATATTGGTACCGAAAGAGCTAAGAACAACTTATGCTTCAACATAGGGTCCTTGTTGACGATGGTTACGAATTTACTCAAATGTCTTTTAGTTTACTTACGTACGTCCGCTCAATCTTTTCGAAGAATTATCGACTAAGGTACAAGGGGGTCAGATTTTATTTACGTATATATTGATGATGATATTGAAAGTCACGTATACAATGTCAAATCGCGTTTACTGACATTAAAAGTATCATGAAGCCGTGTGGTTGAATTTTTCATGCAACAAAGCCGATTTTCTTTGAATACCACTGTTTTTAGTTTAGGATGTGATAGGTGAGTGCTTTCACCAAAAACTCTCAAACTCTGAACACAACTCTTTCAAGTGAGTTTACGATTCTCACGGTTCACAAACCACTGGCTTTATAAGCTAAAACTAATTATATTCCAATATAGTCAATATGAGTCAAGTAATTAATTGCAAATTCCCTCTGAAGGTGCTTCTTTGGAAGTTCTTAACAAAATCGAAGTACTGCAAAATGCTAATAGAAAACAGGAGTAAGAATAACTCATCTAAAGCTCAGTTTTAACCAATTCTCGACTATATTTCAAATTTAAATGTCTGTTGTGAAATATCAACGAATTTAGTGCCTTATAATTCATTAGAGTTATACAAAGAAAATTTTTAAAGTTTTCCAAAATTACTCCAGAATAAATCCAACTAAAAATACTTTACTAATGATATACTAATGATATGATGAATGGCTAACATATACGAAAACATTAGAAATTATATTTGCTGTCAAACTTCGAAAACTACATCGCGTACAAATTCGAAATTGGATTTTGTTACCATAAAAAGGTTTTACGGATATGTTAACAAAGATTCACCGTTTAACTAGCGGTTGTTTACCAGACAAGTGGTGCGTGGTTAAAGCTTGGGCACTTGAATCGGGAGGTACTGGGTTCAAACCCCACCAGAGGCGGGATGCAAAGCGAATTTTCGTCATCGATTACGATCGGTAATGTTAAAAAACACCACTAAGACCCTCTGTTGGAGTGCTGAATTCAGCGCCGATCCACCGTTCATGTCAATGTACAGGTTGACATGGAGCTTGCAATAGTGTGAATGGGTGTTGTGTGCGTGAATGAAAAGGAGATATTAATTGACCTTCAAAGGGCATTAAATCCACTGGATAATCATTACTTTCTTTCTTTTAAATAAAAATAAAAACAAAACTAGATGTTATAGACAGTGTTGCAGGTATATTTTTCGTAGCAGAAGATATTTGTCCATATCGCACAAAACGTGGGTTCACCACCCCGCTATTGTAAACCACTATTACAGGGAAAGACCGTACCACCATACTGTATATAAAGCCCATTATACCAGTAGTATACATCTTAATCCATAAAAATATGAGTACACAAGACAGCAAAATGTTGTTTTTCTCTAAACTCTTTGCACGATACTCAAAAGCTGTTAAAAAATTGTGTAGAGCTTAAAGTTCAAAGTGAAATTTAATTCAAGTGTATAATACTAACATCCTTAAAATATGACGCAGGTCAAATTTTAAGTATTTTCTAGGTTTATTGATGTTACTGATGGTGTGTATACACAAAGTATATACACACACACACTCTTGATTCATCAAAAAGATGTTTTCTATTTTATTTTTGGGGTAACAAGAAAAAAATAAATCTTAACATTTCTTGCTTAAAAGATAAAATTATTTTTAACAATAAAAGATAAAACATAATAAAATTATTTTTTTCGATGGTTGATCAATCTAATTGGATTTGATATGAATTGATTGTGTGTGCCGGATAACGGTTGAATACAAAAGTAACTTATGCAGTTGAACCGTCGTAAGACTGACATTAGCAAAAAACTTTTGCGAAAGATAATTTCAATTTTCTGACAAATCTTTTCGTGATAAATCAAATCGGAGGAACATACACAGATGTGGCCAAATTATTATCACCCCATACGAAATGCATGGTAATGTGATTTTTAAAGCCCGAACTGCAACCTTTTGTATAAAATAAAAGTTTAATATATCCTGAAATTATGCCTTTTATGAGTCATTAATACCTGAGAACCCTTTTCGACAAAACATGAATTCTGAGTATTTATTGTTCTGTTAATTAGTTTTGACTTCCGAATTGTATTGATTTTTAGACGACTAGGTAGTATTTAAGAATTCGTATTTTACTGAAGAATTTCAGTTTCGTTTGTGACTTTGAAAAGTGAAAGTGAAAGTGGTTTTGATGAGTAAAGCAAAGAACATCAGTAATGTAACGGGAGCCAAAATTTCGACGTATTTGGAAGTAGGCCAGTATACACATACACAAATAGCCCAGAAAACAGGAGTGAGCCGATTATTCGTCAGCAGACTTTAACAAGTATCAGAAGAAGAGTAAAATGTGGTTGCAATCGTAAAATAACAGTCTACCAGGACAGATTTTTAATACGGAAAGCTAAAGAACGAACGTTATTCAGTAAGTCTCTGAGGGCATAATGCGAAACGTTAGTGCTGAAATATCGGAGAGAACAATGAGACGTAGACCTTTTCAATATGGGCTATGTACAAGACCTCGCAAGAAGCAAACGTTAAACGCTAGGATAATACAACAAAGAAAAACATCTCTAGATGACTGGCGAAAGGCACAAACAATAAAAGTCCTTCTTTTAATAATATTTTATACTTTGTCTTTTTCTATTTCTTGATTATGTTGTATTCAGTGACGAGACTATGAAGGCTTTAACACTACCAATGTCCTGGACCGTTCGCAGATCAAAAGGAGAATAATATTTACCTTCCTGTGTCCAACAGTAGGTAAAGCAACCAGTTAGTCATGGTTTGCTCAGCAATATCACCAAAAGGAATCTTCCCATTTTATGTTGTATTTAGCTGTTCTGCAATCACAACTGGTACCGACTTGAATGAACAATTTAATGGGGATAGAGTTTTATGCATGGCAAGCCTCCGTGCGATACGGCGAAAAAAGTCAACGAATATTTAAGGACCAGCGACATTCAAATCCTTGATTGGTCAGCGAATAGCCCGTTTCTTAAAGAAAAAGCAACAGAAAAGTGCCCGCGCATTTAGGTACTTAAAAGGTATTTAATTTCTGCCGCCTTATGGCCATCCCCCATACCTAAAATCTAATGTCGTTTACATGGTTCATTGTGGCCAATCCATCTCTCTAGGCAATGTTACCGATATTCAACATGTATACGATAGGGTGTCGGACATCCCGCGAAATTTTTTGGTACCTCCTTTGGTATAGAGCTCGTCAAAATATTAATACTAAATTCCGACTAAAACACGCATACAAGCTAAAACAGAATTAGGATTTATTATTTGATAGCAACGAAACCAGTAGTGTTCACGATTCTCTTTGCAGGCTTGATATTTTATGCAATTACATGAAAGTTGCTTTGTTGCCTTAATTCTGTAGCGCAGACTACGAAATCGAAATTTTTAAACAGATAATTAAAATGTAATAAACTCAGAAAGAACGATTTTCAGAGTTTGTACTCAGCATTCAAAAGCTTAATTGACGATTGTGAAATAGATTATCTGAGGGAGATTTACTGTATCATATGTTTCAAAATACGCAACCCGCTCTCCAAAATATGACTTTATCCAGTCAAAACTCCATTAGGTCTATAAACGATGTGGCATAAAAGGAAGCAATAAAAGGAAAATGATAAATGAAATTGTTTACGGTTTCAGTATAATGGATCTGAATCCAAATAGCTCTTCATCATCGTTTGTTATGCCTGCGACGCGTCATTAGTCTTCCCACCTATATTTAGTACAACTAATGATAGTCAAAACGTCAATAATTATAAAAACCAAAATGTATGTCCTAGCACTTCTAAAATCGAAGCTCACCATCGCACATATCAACAATAAAATCCTGATACACAGATTTGTAAACACGGTCCATCGGACAAATGTTGGAATTGTTGGCAGGAGCATAAAAATTAAAAAACCGTTTATTTTGCGCAAACAGAAATAATTCGGGAAACTTCAAAATGAATGTGAATTTACCGAGAGGATCACATCGAGAAGTTAATCAAAACGCAAAGTAATTTCTCTGGTGTCACACAGTATCTACCTGATTTACAATCACACCTATAAGTTCATCCGTACCACTTCCAAACGTACCTGATTTGTCAAAATCTAGTATGAATTTCTACTTAAATTGTGACAAAATCTTTAAGAAATTTAAACGAGCTCAGAGCTATTTGCTAACGTGACTACCTTATGCCTCCATTAAAATTAAAAAAAAAAAGATTTGGTCGGTTTATTAGAAAGCGGAGCCTCAGTTAGTGTCAAGTAAAAATGCGATAGAATTTGTAAATTTGTGGTTAAATTCCATAAATTGGAGTCTCATGTGACTACGGTAGGTAGCTCGAAGAATTTTATGGAATTATATATTGGCTCTTTGTTCAATTTGGAAATAAAGTGGAAACTAACGGGTTATCCAATTCGAGGTTGATAAAGTAGAAATCTGTATACCGACATCTGTCAAAGATAAACGTCAAGTACGCTGTCATTTATTTAGTTGACATTCCGCCATTTAAGAATATGGAGCATTTAACAATCGACCAACGCGTTAAAATTATTAAATCTTATTATAAAAATAGTGATTCTGCCGTATCCACATTTCGCGCTTTACGAGCAGATTATGGTCGTCATAATCGTCCTACAAAGCAAACCATATTGAATACAGTGAATAAATTTGAACAAACTGGATCTGTTACTGATATTGTAAGGTCTGTGCATCATCGAAACATTCGCAATGCTGAAAATATCGCTTCTGTAGCTGAAAGTGTGGAAGAAGATCCAAATTTGTCAATTCCTCGTCGAGCTCAACATTTAGGCCTATCTTATGGCTCATTATGGCGCATTTTGCATCTGGATTTGCATCTTCATCCGTATAAAGTCCATTTGACACAAGAGCTAAAGCCTGCTGACCATGGACAACGAAGAACATACGCAAATTGGGTGTTGGAAAAACAGGCCGTCGATGCTGATTTTTCGAACAAAATTTTCTTCAGTGATGAAGCTCATTTTTCGCTTGGTGGATACGTTAATAAGCAAAACTGTAGCCATTACACCCGGAAAAAGTCACTGTTTGGTGCGCATTGTGGTCTGGGGGTGTGATTGGGCCGTATTTTTTTGAGAACAACCATGGACGAACCGTTACCGTCAATTCTGAGCGCTATGGCCGCATGTTAACCGATTATTTTTTTACGAAAATCGAAGATTATGATCTTGACGATATGTGGTTCCAGCAGGATGGAGCAACCAGTCACGTAACACGAGCAAATCGAGATCTTTTGCAAGAGAAATTTCCTGGACGTTTGATTTCGCGATTGGCTGATGTCAATTGGCCTCCAAGATCCTGTGATTTAACGCCTTTGGATTTCTTTTTGTGGGGCTACGCGAAATATCGTGTTTACGCAAACAATCCTCAAACTCTTGACGAATTGAAAACTAATATTCGTAAGGTAATGGCCGAGATACCGCCCGAAATGTGCCGAAAAGTCATTGAAAATTACCGCAAAAGAATCAAGGCCTGTAAGAAGTCCCGTGGAGGACATTTGAATGATATCTTGTTTAACTAAAAATGGCAAGGATCAATCTGTAAAATGAAATAAAAATTACAATACATTCCGAATATTTTGTGTGTTTTTTTTAAGTTTACTTTATCAAGCTTGAATTGGATAACCTTGTATAAAATGTTATGTGCGTTCAAGCTGAGATTTTATGAATAATTTCAATCTTACTCCATAAATAATTTCTCAAAACAACTCTGTTCAAATTTCAACTCTTTCTCTTGATGATGATTTAATCGCATAATTTAATCAACACTTACTTGGTCAGACTAGCATGAGGATGAAATTTAAAGCCGGATTTCAAACCAATAAAACACGTTACTTGTCAGTTTCGCCTACTGCTGGCGTTAGGTGTTATTGAAGAGCACAAGAGTCCTTGGTCTTCCCCAGTAGTAATATAGTTAGAAAAGGAAACGGAAAGGCTAGACTTCGTCTAGACGCATGCTTACTCTCTGCCGATTATCGATGGATTGTTGGGAAGGGAAACGCGATGTATTAAAATTCCGCTTTGTTCGTCAGCAAGAAAAACGGCTGCCATTACGGTCTTTTGTCGTTTTCTTCGACACTGGCCTCAACGACAGCAATATTTTCTTCTGTACGAACTCTTCTCATTCTTGTCGGTGGCTTGGCATCCAAAAGAGTGAATGTAGACCGAAATTTGGTAATTACGTTCTTTATGGTGGTCTCTGACGGACGATTATGTGCACCATAAAATTCACGAAGTGCTCTATAAACATTTTTAATTGAACACTGATTTTGAAAATAAATTTCCACGATTTGAAAACGTTGTTCTGGAGTTAACCTATTCATAATGATTTGCCAAACAATACTGAGTAGAAATGCCACTTTGAGCTGTCAAAACAACTGTCATAAAATAAAACGACATCTATCGGAAAAACAAACCTCCTAAAAAAACACCCGTTACTTTGCGAATCAACAACTGGGTACTCATGGAGATTCATAGCGTATACCGAAAAAGATTGTGAATTTACGTCACCTCTCATTACGCCAGATATGACAATTACCCACAAACTTGTTCTAAAGGCCACATTGTGTGGATGGACAATTTTTTTAATTCCGTAGAACTGGCGAAGGAGTTGAAGACGTGGGGTACAGATTGTGTGGCAATGTTACGGCTAAATAGGAAAAATATATCCCCTGTACTAAAAAAACACAAAATTACGAAAAGGAGAAATTATAGCCCAACACTGTGCAGCCAGAACCATATTAAAATGGATGGAAAAATAACCCGTTACTATGATTTCGACATATCACGGGTAAGAAACTGGTGTTATAATAAACAAGAACCAGGAAGTTACAAGCCTGTGTCATAGATTACAACAAAAATATGGGTGGAGTGGATGGGAGGCATCAAATGTTAGAAGGCTTATATATAGTATTTAGTTTCATCATTTACAAACGCAATAAACAACAAAAAGTCGACCATTCCAAATTTCGAGTTCAACTCGAAGGAGAGGAAAAGGCTTCACAAAGACATGCTCAAAATAAAAATTTATCAATACTTAGTGATCATCATTTTATTGAAAGAATTCCTCCAACTCAACAAAAAGCGAAGCCGCAAAGAAGGTGTTCTGTTTGCTACAGACGTGGATACAGGGAGGAAACAATTTACTGGTGTCCTGATTGTGAAGTTGGACTATATTTACGAGTAGACTCGTGTTTCAAGATATACCACACACGAGAAAATTATTATTAATGAAACACTTGTTTGTTTTATTAAAAAAAACTATTTATTAAATAAATTAAAAACGATATGACACACATTTAAAAGTTTACGTTTAATTTCCTCCTCCCGCAACTCACATAGTAATTGAAACTTTTAACTCCCACGCAGAAGGGTTAATGAACTCGAATACTAGATCTTAAGTGACAAGATTTCCCCTTCAAAGTCGAAGGGAAGCGAAATATATTTTTATATGTTTAGAACTTCTTAAAGATCAATCTTATAGAGATTTTGTTTCCCCCCCATTTGGAAATTATGTGTTCCAGAAAGTTTGAGATACGAAATCATAAGAGAGGAGCACGATTAGCCTGAAAGTTCCCGACGATGGAGTTCCCAAAATCCTCAAAAAAATACATCTCTTTTATTATGGGCTACCTGTAAGAATTATATAACTTATTTTTCACATGTAAAATGACGAAAAGCCCATACAAAAATCTGACCCCATCTCTAGGTCAGCCACATTTGGTAGAGCGCGCTTGGCAACGCATTTATGTAGATTTACTGCGTTCATATCCCAGATCTACTAAAGGAAGCCCAATCATATTAATTATTCTTGACCATTTCTCAAAGTTTGTTCTTCTAAAGCCACTAAGTAGGAGAACTGCAAAACAAATTGCTGATTACGTTAGAATTTAAATATTATGTGCCAGATACACAGTGCCAATAGAGCTCAATTAAAATAAATAATAAATGATTCTACAACCGCATCTTATACGCCCTGATCTAAAGCCGCAGAACGATTAAATAGTTCGGTGTTAGTAGCTATTGGCGCTTATATCGAAGAGAAGCACAACAAAAGGTCCCACAAAGTGATGCTACCAAAAAATTGTCTGTTAAGTTCGCACCTTTGTTTAGTGAACTGGTTCGTAAAATGGGAACAGTAAATTGGGATTGAATGAGATCATTTAATTGTGTATTTACAATACAACTGTAATTTCCTTTTTTGCCAAGGGTAATTGTTGAAATTTATTTTCATGTTTTAAATTATTTGTATTTATTATTAAAATTATACTTCTCGTTTACATATTTCGATTTTTAAATTGATTTAATTTAAATATCATATTTATGCCAATAAAATCACTTTTACGAAACGTTTTTAAAAAATTATTCTGTGTGTTTTAAATAATAATTGTAATAAATAGCAATCGAGATATTAATTTGCGTTGAATTATTATTTATTTAAATATCTATAGTGTTGTTGTTGTTTTTTAATGGTTTTAATGATAAAAATATTGTGCCAGCTTATTTTTGGTCATTATGTGTACGTATTGTGGGCATGCGGATAGTATACAAATGTGATTACAAAATTAATAATGACATGAAAAATGATATAGTTTATTGGGCTGGAAAATTAATACAAAAAAGCAGCTCTCTTTTGTTAACAAAAAAAATTAATATTCCATTGTTGATGAAGTAATTAAATAATAATAGTTTCTTTTCGATTTGTTGGTGGGATTATTGGTTTTCTACTTCTTCGGGTGGGTGATTTTGTCCGTCAAATATTTATATAAATACGTTTACTTGAAATCGATTTCATACTACCGATAATTATTGGTATTTAGATGAATTTGACTTGTTTGGCTATATAATTTCAAATTTTATATTTAACTAACAGTTACCCGTCCAAAATGATGGAAGTATTTGTAATTTTTTTTCCATATTAGAGAAATCATGAGTGATGAGTTTTTTTTAATTTTATTTAAATTATTACAACTGAATACAATTCATCTCGTAATTGTTCTTTCTTAATTTAGTCACTTGTGAATGGCCCATTGGCCAGCTCCATTTATAGGTTAGGTCTCTGCAGTCGCCTTACTACATGTGAAGTGTCCAACATACCACGAAACTCTTCATTTACGTGTTGATAAATACGTTGTCCATGGATTACTGGAAGTTTTTTTATTTCTTCTTGAACTGTCTGGATATTTAGGTCCCTCTGAAAGTCATCATTCCTAATGTACCACGGAGCACTTTGTTCTGAAAAGTTCTGGTGTTGGTTTTCTTTGTACAGCCTCAGAGCTGAATTCCGTAAGTCCATACAGGCACCTGTTAAAATCGACAGCGAGAGGTGGCGGAGTTCTGCTAGCGGTCACGAAAGATATACGTGCGGATATTATTGACCTTGGGAGTAACGAGTTGGAGATTTTGGCTGTTAAACTTGCTTTCAATGGAAAGCTGGTGTTGATAGTTGCTGTTTACATACCATACGGATCCTCAGTTAATATATATGGTGAGCTATCTTTATTTTTCTCAAACCAACTAGCAGCTGCAGCTCCTGATTTTGATTGTGTGATGATTTTGGGAGATCTTAACTTACCGAAAATAAAATGGCTTACAGTAGATGATGAACTTCTGCCATTCAATGGTGATCTAACTTCAGATCTGGTGAAGGACTCAATCTGTTCACTCGGGCTAAGACAGATTAATAACATCGAGAACCAGTGCAGCAATATCCTCGATCTGGTGTTCGTTCCAGTAGAAGTACATGGCACAATCATTGCTTGTAATGATCTCGGCGGTTCTTCAAGTATTTTTCACATACCACTACATATCCAATTAATATTTGAAAATTGTGTTAATGTTAACGTAAATTTTAATTCTAGTGAGTCTTTCAATTTTAATAAGGGAAATTATAGTGCTTTAAATGAGTTTCTGGACAATATTAATTGGGATCAATATATAACGGGTAGTTTAGACGCTTATATTGATCATAAAATAATGAACTTGGCAATTGAACAATTTATTCCCCGTTCACCTGTAGTTTCGTCGATGCGCGAGCCATGGTTTAATAGTCGCCTCTCAGGATTAAAAAATCGGAAATCTAAAGCTCATAAAAAATATAAATTAAACCCATTCGCCGTAAATTATGAAATATTTAGCGCTCTCAGATCTCAATTTAAAATTTTAAATCGTTTCTTGTATAATTTATATATTGTCGAGATCGAATCGAATATTAGAAACAACCCTAAATGTTTCTGGAGTTATGTTGATTCGAAACGGAATTGTAGAGGTATACCCTCGCAAATGTCTTTCAATTCTTTGACGGCTAGTGATCCACAAATTATCACTGACATGTTTGCAGCATTTTTTGAAAATGTGTATGTCCCGTCTTCGAGAGGGAATGACGATCTTGTTTTTAATAATAATCCAAACATTCAATTTCAATTTACTACCGATGACGTTCTGCACGCTCTTTTGAATGTAAATGTGAATATGAGTTGTGGCCCGGACAAAATTCACCCGCTTGTGTTGAAAAAGTGTGCTTCGGTCTTAGTTCAGCCGCTGACGAACATCTTCAATTTGAGTTTGAAAAGTGGGGTTTTCCCTTCAATTTGGAAATCCAGTTTCATTAAACCAATTTTCAAGAGTGGACGGAGAACGGATATCGAAAATTACCGCGGTATTTCTATCTTATCGGCTATTCCTAAATTATTTGAATCGATGGTCAAGGACCGCATCTTTTTCTTAATTAAAAATTCCATCTCAGTAAACCAGCATGGGTTTTACCCCGGACGGTCAACTGTTACAAATCTTGCTTTGTTTACAAATTTTTTGACGCTAGCATTAGAAGGTGGTGATGGTGTTGAGGTAGTGTTTACTGATTTTAGCAAAGCTTTTGATAAAATTGATCATGTTTTATTGGTAAAGAAACTGGGACAGCTCAACAAGTGTGATGCCCTTCCTTTAAAGTGGATTTTTTCATATTTGACGAACAGAACTCAAAAAGTTTTTTTAAATAATATTTTATCTAGAGACATCAATGTTTTGTCTGGCGTCCCACAAGGTAGCCACGTTGGACCTATATTATTTATTGCATTCATAGATGATGTGAAGCGGTGCTTCAAACATTGTAAGTTTCTGATTTACGCTGATGATGTAAAAATCTTTTGTAAGATTAGAAATGATCGCGATCTGCTAAATCTACAACATGAATTAAACGTGTTCTGCGACTGGTGTAGCTTGAATAAGCTTTGCCTGAACGCTTCGAAATGTAAAGTTATGAACTTTTCTAGAAGAAGTTTTGGACGTAATGGACATGATAATAGTTTATTCTTAAATGGCGTTATGATAGAGCGAGTTCATTCTTTTCTAGATTTAGGGGTTTTGTTTTCAC
Source organism: Nephrotoma guestfalica (assembly GCA_963691935.1). NCBI lineage: Eukaryota > Metazoa > Arthropoda > Insecta > Diptera > Tipulidae > Nephrotoma > Nephrotoma guestfalica. The sequence continues at coordinate 95,594,215 of OY829913.1, forward strand.
GAGATTTATCGTTTAAGGACCATATTGACAGATGTATTAATAAGGCTAATTCAATGTTAGGGTTTTTAATCCGTTTCTCCAAAGACTTTCATGATCCATATACTCTAAAAGTCCTCTTTGCTTCATTTGTTCGATCGCACTTGGAGTATGCGTCAATTGTCTGGAATCCGTACTATATCAATTCCTCTAACCGTATAGAATCAATCCAGAAGCGATTTATGCTGTTTGCCTTAAGGCGACTTCCTCGAGAGGTAAACGCTCCTAAGTATGTGCTTCCGCCGTATCTAGGCCGTTGCTTGATATAGAATATTGAACCATTGTTCGTTCGAAGACAAATTTCTTCCGCAATGTTTGTGCGCGACGTTATAATGGGCCGAATTGATTGTTCACAACTACTATCCTTGTTTTCAATACGTGCCCCAGTGAGATCACTCAGACACCGAGGCTTAGTGATTAATCTGCACTTCCATGGGTCTAATTTTGGTATGTCGGACCCGGTTTGTAATTCTAGCCGTGTATTTAATAATGTATCTACCGTGTTCGATTTTAATTTGTCCAGAGATGAATTTAAAAGAATTCTAAAAATTTTTTTTATTCAAATTTGATTTATATAAATAAACCTAATTTTAAAAATACCAGATGTAAATTAATACTGTTGGTAAAATAAATAAATAAATAAAAATAAAAAAAATAATAACAATTTATTTTCGGGTGACAATTCCGAATTTTTCCCCAGCAGCCAATACAGTTTTTCGATATTTGATATTAAGTTCATCTTTTTTCTTTTTAACGTGCTCTTTCCATCTGAGTCTGGTATTTAAGGTCATCCCTAGGTATTTAGCCTTATTTGCATACAGAATCTGCTAACCTTTAATGATTACATGTTTGTAGCTGACTTATAGATTAGTAAAATTCACATGCGTGGATTTCGATTCATTGAGCATGATACGCCACATTTTTGTTCATTTTATGATTTTATCACATGCTTCTGGAAGTTTCGTTGTCGATTCCTCGATAGTGACTCCTACTGAGAGAACTGCAATATCATCAGCAAATGTTGCAATGGTAACATCGTTTAATTGAGGTAAATCTCTGGTTTAGAGCAGGTAAAGAATAGGTCCTAAAACACGACCCTGCGGGACTCCTGCCGAAATCTTTTTTAGTTTGGAGTATTCTTCTTCATATTTCACCAGAAAGTGGCGATTCTCTATGTATGATTGAGTGACCTCTGTGCACACTTTATCGAAGGCCTGCACCACATCTAAGAAGATACTAGAGCAAAGCTTTTTCTTCTCTAATGTATTCTCAATGACATCTGTAAGCCTATGAACCTGCTCAATAGTTGAGTGTTTCTCTCTAAAACCAAACTGATATTCTGGGATAAGGTTTCTTTGTTCTATGGTTCTTATCAATCTTTTGAGCAACATCCTCTCAAATAATTTCACTAGTGTTCGTAGAAGTACCGGCCAGGTAAGATTTTCTATCATTCGGTGGCTTGCCCAGTTTCGAAATCATTATTACTTCTGCTACTTTCCACTGCATTGGCACATATTTTTCCTGAGAATCGATTATGTGCAATAATTTGCGGGTGCCTTTTTCCAACAGCTCCTTATATTTGCCCTGTTATCAGATCGTAACCAGGAGCTTTCTTTGCTTTTATGTTCTTAATGTCAGCTTTTAGTTCATTTAATGTTACAGGACTGATATCGTCGAAGTCAAATGTTCTGGGCATATCAGCAGTATTTTTGTAACTGGTCTGCCGACCTAGAGGTTGAAATGTTTCTTCAAGATGTTCAGCAAACAGGTCAGCTTTATCTTTCACACTTCTAGCCCATTTCCCATCGATTGTTTTGATTGGCGGATCTGCGTTTTTGGTCGTTTCAAAATTTTCCAATTGTTTCATTTTTAACTGCTTTTATGAGAGCCTTAAGTTTGATGCACAAGTTGTTTAAGGTGGTTTTATCTTGCGGCGCTCGCGTAGTCTGCCATTTCTTTCGGGCTGTTCGTTTTTCCTGCACTAGTTCTCTTACTTCTATTGGGTAAATTACAGAGTTTTCTTTCCTGGATGATAATTTGGTAATGCATTCCCAAACCGACCATTGTATGACATCAAGGAGCCTGTCCAGTTTCTCTTCTATTTCATTTTCACTTCTGACTGGCACTTGAAGTTCTATTTTTCCTCTACTTGCTGCTTAAACAATTCCCAATTTGTTTTGTTGTTTGTGAGTTGTGGTGAATTGGTTTTTTCTATTACATTTTCACTAATACTAACAGGAGGATGATCAGATATTAGACTTTCATCATTTTATAAGAAGATGTAGCGTTCCGTTATGCCTTTAGTGATGTAGAAATCTATACGGTCTGGGATTTTGTTAGGATCAAATGGCCAGTACGTTGGTTTCCCTCCTGAGTAATATTCATAATTTGAGTATTGGCCAGCTGCAGGTAATTCTTTGCCTTTTGAAGAGGCTCATCTTTAACCCCAGAAGGTATTTTTTGCATTAAAGTCACCTCCGATAATGAAGTTACTTCCTAATTTCTACAACAAATTTATGTAGTCTTCTTTCTTTGGGTTATACCGTAGGGGATAATATATTGCAGATATATTACAGGTGTTGTGATAACCAAACCATCACAGTGGTTACTTGCATGGATTGTTTTCTAGTCCTTCCCTTGCCCGTTCTGCTGGATGTGCGGTATGGTAACAAGTATATCTCCGGATTGCTGATAATCCGCTTACATTCCATGTGGCTATTCTTAATGAGTAGTTTTGATGTCAAGTTTCTGCTCCGGAATTATGAATTGAACTATGTATTGCCGATATTATTTATAATTAGATATTTTGGAACTTGATATTTCCAGTAGATTCAGTTGATCCAGAATTAATTGATTTAGTTTATTCTGTTTCTTAAGGCTATTTAAAATTGTTTGGACAATGTTTTTGAAATTTTCGGTACCATTGGTGTCATTTTCTTCCGAATTTGAAGAGGCCTGCGCATATGTATAATTCTCCCTACGCATATGTACTACTTCAATTCTTGCTCGATCCTTGTTTGGATGACTTAGAGGGGGTTTGCGTAACCTCACATCCTCGGTTGCTGGCTGGATGCTGCCCATTACAATTTATACATTTTGCTGGTGCTTCTTTAGATAGTTTGCAGGTTTGTGATGGGTGCGTTCCAGCACATTTGACACATATTGGTTTGCGCGCGCATTATCTTTGCGTATGGTTAAAGCCTTGGCATTTTGTACATTGTACTATTCTTGTACTGCCTCTTTCAATAGCTTCGATCTTCACTCGCATGTTGAGTATGCCAGTTATATTGTAAATTTTTTCTAAAGTGGATTCTAGTCGGTTCTCTCCGATACGTCTCTCTTTTTTAATAATAATTTCCCGACATCAAGGATTTTAAATCCTTTATTTATTAGGTCCTCCATTATTAAATTACTTTTACAGGTTAAATGTAGACCTCTTGGCATGGCCTTGATGGGACGATCGTTTTCATTTTCGTACGTGTACCACTGGTATTTTTCCATATTCAGCTACATTGACAAGTTTCAGTATGCGTTTGGATTGGAATTGTTAATCTACTCAATACACTTTGGATTTCTGAACAGTTGGTTACACCTACTATAAAAATCGGCGGAGGGGCTTTGCTTCATTTTGCTGTGATGGTTGCCGTTCGGGTGATTTTTCTACCTCTAGTGAGGACTCAGCTTTTCATTTTTTATTACTATTGTTTTGTTTAGCTTTTATCTTCTTCAGCAACCAGTTAGTTTCCCTATCGAACTCTTCCTCGTCCGTTGAGTATTCAATCTTCTGCTACTTGTCTCTTTTAGGTTGTTCTTTGTTGTCTGACGTTTCTTTGTTTATGGTTTTGTTTTCCGTTTTTTTATTAACTCGCGTTGAAGATTGGACATTAGAAGCTCCTTGTCTTAAATTTTTTGTTTTAGTGCTTCTTTTTTGGAACGGATTCGCTGGTTCCCCCCAGAATCCAAGGAACCGGCCTCCGACGAGTGTGGATTAGCCAATTTGAAAAATGGTGTACCACCTGGGGTAAATCCTTTTGTGTTTTGGTCCATTGCATTGTGTTGGATTGACTATTCGCTATATTGATCCACTATTATGAAGGGATTGGTTACCACAACCGGATGCGCCCATATCCGAGAATACTTCGTGGATGCTGACAATCATTTGCACCCCTAATGAATGATACAGTTTTTTAAAAATTAAAATAAAATTTTAGAATGCATTGTCGTAGATAGTTTTTCCCAGAAACAGCACACATCAAATTATTTTGCTCCCTAATGAACCCAATTTATGTAAAAGCGTAAATATATTTTTTTTCTCGACTATTAAAGCTGGCAATTTGCAATTTTGTATCAATTTGAAGTCGATTTTCACCGTTGAGCTTTGGGTGTAATTTAAAAACTTTAATTAAAATGTAGCTCCCAAATTTCGGAGCTTTAATAAGAAAACTGCCACATTCGGTGTGCTGGTAAGATCTATAATCTGGGAATTCTAATGTAAACAGCTTAATTATGAATTTTGATCACAAACAATTAAGTTAAATACAAGTAACTAACAATCTAAGAACCACTTAGTGGTAAAAAGTAGATTTTGTCAAAGATTGAAATAATCGCAATACTATAAAGAACCTGCGTCTTCGAGCTTCGAATTTAAATGTTGGTTTCATCCTTCAGTTCTACAATCATGTTGAGGTTTGTGGCGTAGACCTTACTTTCCGATCCATTGCTTCTTGTGTCCTGCTTGAAACCACATGAGTACAAGAGTCCGATGACCCCATCAGCATAAAAGACACACCAATCAATAACTGGTAGTGGACGCATATGTTTTACTTGAATCACATGGATATTTAGTATTCCTAATACAGCAGTTTTACGTGTTACCGCATTAGTTATGTGGGATTTTGTATTATAGCTCTTTAAGATTTAAAAATTAATTAATTAATCAATAGTAAATAATAAAATAAAATAATTTATTTACTGACCTCTCGATGTCTCAACGACACCATTTTCAAAGCTAATGAACATTTTTTTATATAATTTTTCTTACAAAATGTACAAATATTTTTACTAGGTTGATCAGTAAGTTTTGTCGTTCGATATTATTAGGTTCGTTGTTTTATTTTTCTAAAAATGGTAGTACTTTTTTATGAACACTCATTCGTTCATTAACAGCTGGTCAAAGTGGTCGTGTCACAGTATTTTTTTACAATGGACAAAATTGAATGTGCAGTGATAAAATTCTTAGTTTTGGAAGGTGTAACACCAAAATAAATTCATGAACAATTGTTAATAGTGTATAAGGATGGTTCACCTTCTTGGGTTGCTCAATTTAAATGTGGTCGTACAATTCTTGAAGATGATTCCCGTGAAGATCGTCGATTAACCGAGAGAGATTTAGTAGAAGACCTAGAGATATCACTAGGCAGTGTGAGCAATATTTTGACTGAAGTTTTGGGTTTCAGAAAGCTATGTGTACAATGGGTACCGCATTTACTAACACATTCGAATGCGACTTCCTCAGCAACATGTGGAGCATTTTAGAGAGGTTGGAATGGATTTTGTGCATCGCCTCATCACTATGGGTGAGACTTGGGTCTACCACTATGATCCTGAATAAAAACAAGAGGCTAAGGAGTGGTGTGAACCCGGTACTTCGGCTCCGAAGCGAGCTAGGGTCCATAAATCGACCAGGAAGGTGTTAGCATTTGTTCTGTATGTGGATTACTTTCAAACAGGTAAAACAATAAAATCAGATTATTATTGTGACCTGTTGGGCCAGCTGGATGTAAAAATTCTCGAGAAAACATCTGGTTTACCGAAAAAATAATAATTTTTCCTCAAGACAACGCACCTTCTCACACAGCTCAAAAAACAATCGCGAAAATGAGTGAATTAAAGTGCGAATTGTTGCAACATATACCATATTGGCCAGCTTTAGCTCCCTCTGAGGAGAGGGGAAAAATGCGATAACATTTTCTGCTAAAATGCCAAATAGAGAAGGTGTGCCCAAAATAATGAACTTTTGACCTGAAGTCGGGTGAACCAATTCCTATTTGGTCAACGAGGAGAATAAAGTGACAATAAAAGTCAGAAAATCAACAAATTTTGACATCGATTCAACAAAATTTAGAAGATCTGCAAGCGTAATTTGTTTTTAAATACCATTTCTATAAAATAAAGGTAAGGCAGTAAATACGGCGGTAGTACATACGTAAGAGCGTTTACCTCTCGAAGGAGTAGAATTAAGACAAACAACAGCAATCACTTCTGAATTTATTCTATACAGCTAGAGGAATTGTTATAGTATGGATTCCAGACAATTGAGGCGTACTCGAAGTGAAAACAAACAAATAAAACGCAGAGGACTTTTAGAGTATGCATTACGAAAATCTTTTGAGAAATGGATCAAAAACCCTGACATTGAATTAACCTTGTTTATGCATCCGTCGATATGGTTTTTAAACGATAAACTTCCAGAAAATAAGACACTTAAATCTATAAAAGAATGGACTCGACTCAGTTCCTACAATCACTTTGGCTGATATGTTCCACACGTCTCTCTTTCATTCATGGTCCGTTGCAAAACATATATGGCCCACGCCAATCACGGTTCCGATTACCCTTGCTGCCATAACAGTCACAATTGGTTGACTTTCTGCAATGTCAATTCGCCTTGGCCGGTATCTGCTTCAAATAATTTTCAATATCCTAACCAACGGACTCCGATCCGCTCCTAAATGCATCGCTCCATAAGTTTCAATTTGTTCCGCTCGGTATTTATTCGACATATGTCATTCTGTGCCGTCTAAACTAAGCTGCCGCAAATGCTCTTCGGCATCATTCGATCGCCGCACCTCCAACGAGAGTTTCATTTTTCTGTAAGTGATATTTGAAGGCATCATCCTTGCGTTGTAATCCATGTTTGATATTCTCGTTAACCTCAACACCTCCAGCTCTCCAGCTTCAGCATTATCAATTTCATCAAATTTGCTGCACAACCCTGGGTTACTATCCTTACATAACCAATCACTGCAACAAAATCGTTGGAACCATACCCACTACATGATCCACCGTCAACCCCATTCACCGTGGACCTCAAATCTCCCGGTTCTTGTTGACTCATAAATGGCTCACTATAAGTCGTCGATTAACCATTTGCTTACCTTGTTCTTGGAGGGTTACATGTACAGAAAATTTGATGGGATGACTTTAGGAGCGGAATGTGATTTCATTCCGTTACCCTTTAAAGCAGAGTACGATATCGAGATAAAACAAAGTGCACATTTCTATCGTGATTGAAGCTTTTGTGACTTTGGCGTGAAAACTGTATAACGAAACTGATGCGAAGAGATGTAGGAAATTCAAAAATAGTTACTGATTTGAAAATTACAGACAACCACACCAACTTATTTATGTTTATAGATTATATCATCGACCCCGCGAGCTTTTATGACCGACTGGTACAGTAACATGTATAATTACCTGTTGAAGGATGAAGGAATGTTGAAGGAAGTTTGAATATGTAAAACTGAATTTAGGTTTGTCAATTAATATCCTGTTACCACACAATCACAAGTATTTTGGTCAAAGTGATCAATCATGCCAATTATTAAAAGACGATGACAGTGAAAATTAATTGATCCAAATTTAAATAATGGCGCAATTTATTGTGTTCGCCACCTCACAGTATTTCAGAGCACATGTTCGTATTTAAATATTTATGCCGCATAAACTATTTATGTATTGTTTAAACGTCTACATAGGATACGTACAACATACACCGCAGATGTGAGTCGTGGATGATCGACGAATAACGACTACCTCTGTTTTTTGTTTTATTTCACAAAAATCTACCAAATAAATCAACCTAATATTTAACCGAATCGAACATAAACAATTTCTACTTCATGTGTACATATGTGTTTGATAAGAATTTGTGTCTTATAAAAAAAAAAACTGAATCCAATTAAGAAAATGGAATAACAGAAAATCTGATTTGGTTTTGGGAAATCCACATATCCAGACTCTATGTATGATTTAAATATAGAATAACCATATGTTACTGTAAGGCAGTAGAAATGTATTTTTCAGCGGTTTTATTCTCCATGTCTTCAATTATTCTTTAGACGTGCATGCTCCTTGTTGCTACGAATAGTCAAATCCAGAATCTATTATAAAATTTATTTATTACATATTTATTTTTAACGTTAAAAATTAATAGAAATATTTAGTTTTATGTGTGTCTGCTTGTTGTGTGTGTGTACATTTGAAGTAAGTAAAATCGATGCCAAAAACTGTAATGGTGTCTAGCGTGCGCCGCCCGCCTTTGTAAATGTATGAATTTTTTAATGTACATTATTATTTTATTATTTTCAAGATGCACAAGCAAAACGAAAATAAATTTTTCATCAATTTTGACAAGACAGAAATAATTTATAAATGCTTTAAACAATTATAAATAAGAAAATGCAGTTTTTAACGTATGTGCTCGGCGATGTACAAACACAACAAAAATTCAATGATATATACATAATTATGTGACAAGTATGGATCGTGCATTGTAAATTTGATGGATTTATTCAATTTAAGTTTTTAAGTTTTTTGTAAAGGCTGTATTTTAATACAGGGCTGAATACGATGGTCTACGAGAGCTAACCCGGAAAACATTATACGCTCGATCAAGGTGTAAAACGGCCCGAGCAGACGATTTCTGTCCTCCAGTTGTAAATCGCGTTACCTGTTTATACGGTTCTCTGCACAGGTTGATCATCACTTCTTTAACTCAGGAAGCAGAGACAACCAACTCGTAAAGGACTCATTCTTGTTCTAGAAACTTACCAGATTCCAAGGCACCTATTCTGAGGACACATGGAATTAATACCAATCGCGGTGGTGGATCGAGATTGGTAGTAGCTCCTCCGTCAATGCGACGAAAATCCTCCTCTGCCGACGCGTTTAGAATCCTATGCAGTCCTGGGATATTCTAACATCACATATTGAATACATTATCGAAGTTTATGTCTCATTTTACTAGAAACAAATAACTGTAGCGAGAAATAGAGTCTCCAATTTGTTTGCCGATTACTTCACTGGCGTTTTTGTTAAGGATATCTCACAAACTCCAATGATGCCTATGTCTGATAAACAAAAAACTGTTTTTTCTGAGCTTGATGTGGTGCATTGATGAATATGGACGCGTTAAATACGGTCCGAGCTCTGATTTACCAGCATCTCTGTTGAAGCTTCGCGTAGTTGGTTTGCTCCCTTTTTATGCCAATTGTTTAATATGAGTCTCAGACAAGGCGTTTTCCCTGATGTTTGGACAATATTTAATCTTCGGATTAATCTTCGAGTCAATGGTCAACAACGTAATATTCTATTCTAAGCAATTTATTAGCAGACGTCAGCATGGCTTCTTTTCGGGCCGTTCAACGATCACTAATTTCTCAGTTTTTCAGAATAGGTTAATCAATTCCATTGCTTCAAAAATTCAAGTCGATGTGGTTTATACCGACCTCAGTAAAGCTTTCGATAAACTCAATCACCGCTTATTGTTCAAAAAAGCTTAGCGATTTTAGTTGCGATTCCTTTAGGTTGGCTAATGTCCTACTTATCAAATCGTAAACTGTGTGTCAAGATTGATATTACGTACTCAGAGTATTTCGTTCCTTCGTCTGGTGTGCCTCAAGGTAGCTACTTGGGCCCACTGTTATTCTTATTATTTACTAACGACCTTTACCATACTTTTCATGCGAATTAGACCCTGTTCTATTCGAACGGGACTTGAACATGTTTTGCGATTGGTGTGTTACAAATTATACAGTGCTGGGAAAAAAAATTGGGCAAACATGTTTTATTGCAAATTGAAGTCTTTTTTTGCTAAAATTACAAAACTTGAACGCAATTGGCTTATTGTTTCATTTAAAATACATGTGTGACGTAATTTTTAGAAAAAAAAAATTTACCTGCAATTTAGGGGAAAATCCCCGAAAAATGTCAAAATATTCAAAATACGTTGATTGGAGTTAAAGTAATGGTATAAATTAAACACCCGTTTTCTAATTTTTATTTTTATTTTTTATTGATTTATAGAAGTTCAATCTTTAATATTAATATTTTGTTAGACCGCCATTTACTTTTATTACAGCGATACACCTCCGATTCACTGAATTTGATAAATTCCTCGTAGGAGGTATGGATTCCCAAATCGTCATGAACAAACTTTTTAAAGCTTGAATCGATTCTGGTCGCTTTCTTGCTACTTCTAGCTTCATTATAGGCCAAATATTTTGAATTGGATTTAAGTCTGGACTATACGGGGGCCAGCTCAATACATTGATACTTCTTTCTTCGAAGTACTTTTTTATCTTTAAATTATGTTTATCTGAAAGGCAATTATTCTATCTACAATTCAAAATTAATAACTCATAAGTTTGGCGGTATGGCACGGAGCGTTGTCCTGTTGAAAAATAAATTTGCAAGTCTCGCCAAAAAGCATTAACACAGAAGGCTCCAATTCGTTGTGTGGGATCTGCAGATAAACAGCTGCTGTAATGCTGGAACTAAGGAAGCACAATCGACCGGTTTCATTTCCAGAAAAGCATCACCAGACCATAATTCCTTCATTTTTCGGTGGAAGTCTTAAAAGACATTCGTTGCTAAGCCTCTCGCCCGGTTTTCTTCTTACGAGAATTCTTCCATCTCCGACATGCAGCTTGAATTTTGATTTATCGGAGAAAATCACACCATTCCACATCTCTGGAGTCCAAGAAACATGCTCCTGGGCCCATAGAAAACATTTTTTTTCACTAGTAATGTGATCTCAGGCTTCTGGACTGGTTTAAGTGCTCTCAAACCAGCTTTAACAAGTCTTTTTCTCACTAAGCTGGCTGAAATTTCTTTTCTCGTTGCTCGCTCAACATCCCGTCTTATGTTCCATGAGGTTTTAAAATGGTTCCAATGACATTGTAATATTACGAAACGATCTTTCACTGGCGTTGCCTTTCTGGGCCTTCCAGAACCTTTCTTTCTTTGTGTACTGCCCATCTCTCGCATTTTTTTAATATTTCACGTGACAGTACTTTTAAGAATGTTTAATCTTTCTGCTATTTCACGCGTGGCTAAATTTTCTCGCGCCAAAATCAACATATTGCTTTTACACTGCTCACTAACTTTTCCCATTTTTTCAACTAAAATTGAATTTTATTCTTTATTTGACTAGGATCACTTACAGAATAACTTAATCTTACAAAATATGCACTATTGTACTCAAACAAAAATATTACAGGCAATACAACATCTGCACCCTACTGACGGCCAAGAACGATAGGCGTAAAATAAAATAATTGCTTCACCAATTTGTTTGCACATCAGTTGCGGGGTTGTACCGGTATAATAAAAACAAAAGGCGGTCCAACAAAATATTAATATTAAAGATAAAACTTCTATAAATAAATAAAAAACAACAAAAATTAAAAAAAAAGTGCTTAAATTATTCTATTACCTTAACTCCAATCAACGTATTTTGAATATTTTGACATTTTTCGGGGTTTTTCCCCTAAATTGCATGTACATTTTTTTTTTCAAAAAATTACGTCACACATGTATTTTAAATGAAACAATAAGCCAATTGCTTTCAAGTTTTGTAATTTTAGCAAAAAAATACTTCAATTTGCAATAAAATATGTTTGCCCAATTTTTTTTCCCAGCACTGTATGTTTTTGAATGTGAATAAACGCCGAGTAATCACATATTGTAGATCCAAGTCTCTAATAGTCTTTGCTTACTCTTTAAACGATTGTATTTTGCAGAGAGTTAATATGATTAACGATTTGGGGGTAATTTTTAGATCTGATTTAACGTTTAACTTGCACATGGATGCGATTTCTAATAAAGCCTATTCAATGTTGTGATTTATTAAGCAAAATTCTAAAGATTTTTAAATCACCTTCTTTACAGCGCGACGATTATAGTCTCTCATCTTACCTTGATCGTTGTTGTTTCGTGGGTCTTCAATCACTGGTTTCTAGGCATACATGTGCCAATGCTACATTTGCACGTGATATTATTTGTGGTAAAGTTGATTGTGCTGACATACTTTCACTCTTTAATATTTACGCTCCTCAAAGCACGTTACGCCCACGTGAGCTTCTTCGTACTCCAACTGCCGACAGTAACTACAGCTACCATGGTTCTGCAATGCGCATCCAATGAGATTTTAACACCGTTGCTGAGTATTTTGATTTTCACATTTCTCGCAATGCTTTTAAGAGGGCAATCGCTGCTCTGGAGTTTTGACTTGGTGCCACCATTGTTTGTTGCTGCTCATCTTAATAAATAAATGAAGGCAATTAGAAATTGTAATTTATAATTATTAATTGTTGTTTATGGTTTGATTTTAGCGCCATTTTTTGTTTTCACTTTGTTAGAACTTTAACTATTATTTTATATATTTCTCTAAACAATCAATTGCATAGACATGTTATGGTATGGTAAATAAATAAATAAATTATCGAAAAAGTGATGTTTGAAGACCTCTGCAATGGTTTGATGCCCGGACGGATAGCTAACGTAAAGGCAGTCGGAGTTCGTAGGATTTGCCAAGAAACCCGTAGAATGCGGAAAGTACCTAGATAGAAACATCATATCAAAAAGGCAGAGGTGCCAGGATGAAGTAGAAGTGATTAATAGTAAAATACCCAGAGTACACAAAACCTGCATTTAGTGCGTTCAGGACTCCAAAACTGTTCCCTGACATAATAAAAGAACATGCTCTGACGCTAGATGGCTAACTAATAAAGAAAGGAGCACCACAATTGAAAATTAGAGTTTGGTGTATAACTCCATCTTTATGCAGGAACTGAGAGTTAATCCGAAACCTCCCCTTATTTGCGCTAATGTGATTGGGTATCAATGGCGTGTAAAACCGGCGTGTAAATATTGTTTAGCAGAATATACAAGAAGGCAGTAGTTGAAAAGAAGAAAGAAAGAGAAAATAAAATTCGTACCAACCAATGAGGAATCCAATAAGGAATAAACAGAGTTATCAGCTTTACACGGTAAGATCCTCTGAATAATCCAAATCAGTCTACATCATACGAATGTTGCCTCCGTAGCTCTCGTCAGACTGACAAAATCGTGATCTACTTAGTTTGTATTTAAGAACATATGGATTTAGAACCATACACCCAGCTAAGAGGCAGAAGATTAGGTAACTACAAAATCTGGCTGTTATCAGAGTATAGGGACTGAGAAAAGGAGGCCACCGTATAACCCAGAAGAGAGTTGTATAAACCGAAAGGAGGAAAATCTAAGGAGATGAAAGCACATCACACAATCTCTCTGCTTGCAATATCGGGCAACTAACATTTGTCACGCAAAATAACGGGGAAGTGCTAGACGTGCATCTCGTCTATGTCAATATCATTAATTAATAAATGATTAAGGTTATAGGAAAGTTTTGGGAAAATCTTACTATGGAGATCCACAGTCCTCGAAGGTAATGGAGGAACTGGAACCGATTTATGGAAGCGGCTTGCCTTTATTAAAGTTTAGAGGTAAGCTTAAACTAATAAGATTGACTTGGAGCCTTCAATAGTGCTTGGCATTTTGATAGACGAACATTTAAATTGTAACGCGTATATTGAGGGTTCGAAACTAAGTTTTATTTGAAGCAAGTAAAATGTACGTTTTGCATTCATATTATCCACTATATTTACTTAGAATTGTGTATTTCGCAACGTATGTGAAGCTGGCTCGAAAACCATCCTGAAAACTTTTTTAAAATGTAGGCGTGTTTCTCCACTAAATTTATTAAAAGGTCCTTCAGCCCAAAAAATTAAAAAAAATCTGCAGAAAATCAAATTTCATCCCGAGAAAATAAAAACAATCTCAAGAGATTTACTGGCCATCAGCATTAAACACACAAATGCTCGTTATCTTACAGTGGGGGCAAGGGGCTTCATATGAGCATGGTGGCATATCAGCATAATTCCGATACCTAATCTAATATAAGCGAATATAACACCAGCTGGGGAGGCCCCTTATCCCCACTGTTAGGTAATGAGCATTTGTATGCTTAATGTTGATCATCAGTGTATTAATTTGGCATATACCGTTATATCTGCCAAACTCTATGAACGGAGAAATTTATGATGACACATGAGCATAATTCCGATATCTAATCTAACATAAGCGAATATAGCATCAGCTGGGGAGGCCCCTTATCCCCACTGTAAGGTAACGAGCATTTGTGTGCTTAATGCTGATGGTCAGTACATTAATTATCCATATACAGTTATATCTGCCAAACTCTGAACGGAGAAATTTATAGTGACGTATGAGCATAATTCCGTTACCTAATCTAACAGAAGTGAATATTAAATCATCTGGGGAGGCCTCTTATCCCCATTGTAAGGTAACGAGAATTTGTGTGCTTAATACTGTTGGTCAGTACGTTACACAGTTATTACAGTTATATCTGCCAAAGTCTGTGAACGGAGAAATTTATGATGACGTATGAGCCTAATCCCGATACCTAATGTAACAGAAGCGAATATTAAATCAGCTGGGGAGGCCCCTTATCCTCATTGTAAGGTAACGATAATTTGTGTGTTTTATGCTGATGGTCAGTGCATTAATTTGGCATATACCGTTATATCCGCCAAACTCCGTGAATGGAGAAATTTGTGGTGACATATAAGCATAATTCTGATACCTAATCTGACAGAAGTGAATATTAAATCCTGGGGAGGCTCCTTATCCAACTGTAAGGTAATGAGCATTTTTGTGCTTAATGCTGATGGTCAGTGCATTAATTATCCATATTCCGTTATATCTGCCAATCTCTGTCGACGGAGAAATTTATGGTGACGTATGAGCATAATTCCGATACCTAGTCTAACAGAAGTGAATATTAAATCATCTGGGGAGGCCTCTTATCCCCATTGTAAGGTAACGAGCATTTGTGTGCTTAATACTGTTGATCAGTACATTAATTGTGCATATACAGTTATATCTGCCAATCTCTCTGAACGGAGAAATTTATAGTGACGTATGAGCATAATTCCGTTACCTAATCTAACAAAAGTGAATATTAAATCAGCTGGGGAGGCTCCTTATCCCCATTGTAAGGTATCGAGAATTTGTGTGCTTAATGCTGATGGTCAGTGCATTAATTTGGCATATACTGTTATATCTGCCAATCTCTCTGAACGGAGAAATTTATAGTGACGTATGAGCATAATTCCGATCCCTAATGTAACAGAAGCGAATATTAAATCAGCTGGGGAGGCCCCTTATCCCCATTGTAATGTAACGATAATTTGTGTGTCTTATGCTGATGTTCAGTGCTTTAATTGGGCATATACCGTTATATCTGCCAAACTCCATGAATGGAGAAATTTATGGTGACATATAAGCATAATAGAAACATACCTACATTTTAAACGCGTTTTTATGGTTTTCGAGCCAGCTTCACATACGTTATTTCGCACTAGATGACGTCTGCAATACGTACTCTCCTGTTGGGGTAGTGCGTGAAAAACCATGCTAATACCATTATTTAACAGACAGAAAGACATTACTCGAATCATGAGTTTTAAAGAAATGTGTTCACCCTCCTGGCCCAGATTCCACAATCTCGATATTTTGCCGCTACGTCACATGTTTGTCTTCAAGGTTTTAAGAAAGGTTTACAATATTATCGGAAACGCTTTTATTAACTATTCAGACTATAGTCTTCGACCTAGTCTTCTATTCAGAAAAAATATTCCAAAATATAATTCGCACCTCAGAAGAAGTTTTTTCAATGTAATTTCATCTATTATCTTTAACAAGTTACCTTGTAAGATTCGTAGGTGCTGCGCTTTATCATTATTTTCAAAAGAATTATAACATTGGCTTAGAACAACCAAGAATATTGATGAGCTCTTCATCTTTTATATTTGAGTACGAGTAGAGTTACACTTTCGTGGTGTTTATAATAATTGGATTCAACTGTCATAAGTTTTTGTACTGATGCGAAGTGGTGATTAGGCCCTGAAATGCTCTTCGCGTTGCACTAGTAAATACATTTCAATATTGTAGAAAAATATGTTGTGACGTCAATGATATCGTGTTACCTATATAGTTCAACAACTTACCAGTGACTAACCTCGACAAAACCCCAAAATAATTCATAATGGCTTGGACCACCTAAATGGAATACAAACTATATAATATATGAACGAATCAAAACACAATTATATTTTATACCAAAATATTAATTTATATTTCTGACCTCTTCAAAGAGAAACGACACGGCTATAAATAAATTGAAAAATATTTGTAAAAAATAAAATTAACCACCAAACGAAAAATACTAAAAATTATATTCCAAGTCTACACTTTTGTAAGGATTACACAGAACGACAAAATAACAAACCAAACCAAAAAATGTTTAAAAAATTTTGAATGTCACCTAATAATAAATTAGTCACGCTATGGATACAAACTTAAGAGCTATACGAGTACATACAATAAAAAACGAAGCGAATACTTTTGGAATAATTTAGAAATGAAAAAAATAGTTTGAACAATAGAGGAAACTGATAAAATAATAGAGTTTAGAAGTAATTTGATACGAAGAAAGAACGCTAATGAATCAGTTTGTGTGGAAGGATATAGGAATCAGACAAAAAAAAAACGTTAAATATAATGAAAGTACAAAAGGACATTCTGTATAAATTCACTTATGTATGACAAAAATAATTTATGATGATACAATTGGTGTTGGTAATTTGTTGAAAGTTTGGCTCTCTGTATGAAAATGTGGAAAACGTAAATACCGCAGTGCAGAGATCACCACCAAAGATAATTATTTACTTTGGTGGTTGGATTTTTGTTTATATTGAATAATTTAATTAAATATATTTATTTATTTCAACACTTGGTCAATTAGCTGTATTATTATTACACATTTGTGGTTTTTATGTGATTCGATTTAAATTAAAAGCTTAAAAAATTATGTGGGCATCCACATGAAATTATACAATAAATCGGAATCCAGATTATTTTGGCCCCAATAAAATAACTTTCCTTTCAATAATTTTTTATTTTTTTCTGTTCGATTATGTGACAGCAAATAAAATTTACTCGTACCACATATACGTGCACTATTTCTGTATATGTGAGTATGAGTATGTGTTTCACATGGAAGTTAATCAAAAAAAATAAGATGTGGTAAATTTCCTTGTGTGACTGGGAAAAAAGTAGTTGTGTGTACTTTTTGTGATTTATGTGCCACAACAGTTTTCCAATTCTTTGTATCCGGAATATTTAATTTTGTTAAATTGATTTTTGGTTTGGCTTTTGGTTTTCAATTGGAAATGTGTAAAAATAAAATAAAATCTAGAATTGGGAATGAGTCGTTCAACTATTTATGAGTGAAGTTTGCTAGATGCGAATATTTTATTAATTCTCGTATTCACAATACAACAGAGCACTCGCCTCTTAGCAATTTCACACACCGCTCATTCTAGGCTTTATTCAGAACGTTAATTTTCGATTTGTTTTTCACATTGTTCATTTGTTCCCCAACACTTCCGATGTGTGCAAAGAACCACTGATAATATTTTGCTCAAATAATGGATCTGTCTTAGAAGGTGTTAAGGAAGCTGGGATGATAGATCGGAGAGGTGGCCATACTACAAAATTTTATTGTAAGCAGTTTTGTTTGTTGAAAAAATTTAATTTCAATGAATGGTTTAAGTTTCATATATGTTAAAATTTTCTTAACCAACGTTCGTAGCGCACTATGATTTTTTAATATACTAACAGGAAATTCTTTTGTCTTTTCAGGTAGGTTAAAGTATGCAGTAACCTTAAATATATGGTAAGATCACTTTAGTAAAACAATTAATATTTTATTTTATAACATTGAAAAACCGCCCACATATAAACGCAGTTATGGCAATACTAAAAATAATAAGAAAAATTAATTTATACAATTTTTAATGAGGTCCTCGCCATTTTAAATAACTTCAAAAACTCTAGAAGGCATTGAATTTTTTCAGCTTTTAAGAGTTTCAAGATCAATGGATGTCACTTTAAAGGTGACTATCTGAATTATATTGCCGTCAATTTCCATATACTTTTACGACCAAGCCAAGAAATATTATTTGCGATGGCAGTGAAGTATGTCCCAAATAACAAAAATAAACAAGTTTAGTAAATACACTGTTAAAAAAATGCTTATAAGAATTTTGAGTGAAAGCTAGAAAATAAACTCAAAAATTGTATGTTACATTATTCATAATAGCCTGGAAAATCATTTCCTTTTTTCCTCATTTTAAGTAGTTTTACAGAAGATAATATTTCAATATATCGAAATGCTGGGTATAGAAAATTTATGTATACAGCCACTACGTGGAAATTAGACGATAAAAACGATATCCAGAAGACAGACAAGACAATCAGATAAGCTAAAGGGTATTTTCCTAAAAATGGGCTACTTCTGAATTTTGTCTAGCAAATTAAGATAAGGTGACACAATGAAATGACTCAAATTTCCAAATTGAGAGTAGGGGTACTCTTTTCAGTTCTACTAAATCAAGTCGATCTTATTAGTTTGCGTAATTTTTGTTAGCTTTTGGCTGGCACAATCAAATAAATCAAAAACCATTTCCATATCTAGGGAATAGGTATTTACGGAATTGGGTTTATGATAAATTCTGGATATCGTAGAGTATGTTGGAAAATTCCACCATGTGCAAATGTTAGCTTCAGGTTGACACAATCAAATAAATCACGAGCCATTTCCATATCTATAAAATATGTATCATTTTTCGTTCTCACAAATCTAAACGATTTTATTGGTTTGAGTAGTTTAAGTTTATCATAAATTTTGGATATCGTAGAGTTTGTCGGAAAATTCCAAGTGCAAATGATTGCTTTAAGTTTCAATATTTGCCCTTAGTAAAAATATCCGGCAAACTCTGCGATATCCAAAATTTATCATTAACTGAAACTACTCAAACCCATTAAGTCGATTTGATTTGTGAGAACGAGAAATGATACCTATCTCCTAGATATGGAAATGGCTCGTGATTTATTTGATTGTGTCAACCTGAAGCTAACATTTGCACATGGTGGAATTTTCCGACAAACTCCACGATATCCAGAATTTATCATAAACTAAAACTACTCAAACTCATAAATTCGATTTTATTTGCGAGAATGAGAAATCATGCCTATCCCCTAACTATAGAAATGGCTCTTGATTTATTTGATGCTGTCAACGTAAGGCTAACATTTACACATGGTGGGATTATCCGACAAACGCTAGGACACCCAGAATTTATCTAAATTAAAACTACTCAAATCAATAAAATTAATTTGAATTACAAGATCGAAAAATAATATCACTTCTTTCCGTTTGGAAAGACCGCTTTCAACGTAGCCGAATTTTCCGACAGACTACGATTTATTTTCTAAACTATTTGTATCAACGAAATCCGCTAAAGCCACTCAGCTCATCTTCTGAGATATATTTTGTATTCCTACAAGAAGTCATTTTGTTTACTTTTCATGCTTCATTAAAAAAAATTAATTATCCATATAGTAAATAATGTTTAGTTTAAATAAAATGTTTAAACTATATAGTTTTAAATTAATTTATTGAACTCAATTATATGATTTAATGTGTTTTATTTTGTTTTCTCAAGATTATTTCTTACTCTTTCTTTTGCTACCGTTTATGCAAAATAAAACAATATGGCGCCTATTTTCGTCTCTTTCTATTATAACATAGTTATTTCACCAAAATTTTGCTGTAACAGTGTAATTACTAGTACATGTTCAATATTAAACAATTCTTATTGGATTTGTTTATGTACACGGGATTTTTTTTGGGATAAACTTCACAGCCGTATTTCTTCTACATTATCATGTAGATGAAGTTGGACCAAAATCTAATCCAGAAAATTTGTATGGTAACACAAGAAGTAACCACTATCGTCAGTCCAAAAAAAAGTTGATTATGGTGCGATATTTTACGTTAGGCCAAAACTATACTTATTGCTAACCAACTTTCTACTGTCAGCCTAACAAAAAAAAACAGTAGGGACATATAAAAACTGTAATGAAAGATGACAGTTTCGCTCTCAGCCCAAAAGTTATTCCATCAAATAATTTTTATTTCAACAAAATTTGCTATACTTTTTCATTCCGTGTTGATATAATTTATCTACTAACTCTAACTTCTGATTCTATTTTAATTATGGGTGCTTGGGAGCATCTGAACAAACAAGTAATTTTTGAGGAATAGGTATTCTAGATGGTCCCCAATTTCATTATAGCATTATGTGTTATCAAATACGTGCCATTTAACAAAACTTGCTATTCATTTTAATCCCTAGTCGAAATAATTCGAGTCCTGAATCTAACTTCTATAGTTGCTATTTTATTAACGGGTTCTTGGGAGTATCTGAACCATTTAGTATTTTTGGAGGAATCGGGGTTCTAGAGGGTTTCCAAGTCAACCCGCCTGGACTGATGGCGAATTTTGGTGAAATAAAGTCTTTTTTTTATAAAAAAAAACCGTCAGTAATATGTGAAAACAATGAGAAGTGAACCGATTTCTTAAAGATTAAAGACCTCTTAATTTATGGAAAAGCTAATCGTACGTTTTTGATCTGCGGATAAATTTGAAAAAAATATCAAACTAAATTAAAGTATTTTTGAAACCTAAGCGAATTCTCTTGGATTAGCGCATTTTAATTGGTTGAATCCGCGGATCAGTATTGCGCGCCACACATGCGCATACTATGAGATTTAGGACTTTTTAAAATAGAAATTCCTGATAGAATTGGAGTATGAGAATATCAAACCAAATCTTATATTTAGACCACTCTCTCGATATACTCGTACTCGTACTATCCAATTTTATAAAATAATATGTTTTTTCACTTAATCATTTCGCAGGTCAATCTCCGTAAATTCAATCTGGTTTCTGTGATATATTGAAGAGTTCAAAGAGCATAGCAGAATTAAGGGGTGGGGCTAAGGGATAAGGCTAAGGATGACACTACATAAGCTTCCTACATAATTTGGGAGTTGGTAGATACGAAAAGAAATTTCGTGTTTAATATTTTTATACGTTTTTTTATACCTAATTTAAACCAATTAAAATGCCATTTTCGGTTAGAAAATCACAAATTAAATCAGGCAACCCTCCTATAATACGACAGATAGGTTCCTATAATATGTCGTGTTATGTGCGTGTTATAAGTGACTATAAACTAGTATAAAATGGGGGGGGGGGGGTTAGGTTCTAAAATATACTAAAACGTTTAATTGGTTGAACGACCTCATCTTCACTTTCTGAGTTGTTTTTACATTTAGATTTTGCACATATTCTGCAATCTTTAAAGAATCTGTAATCTTGCTTTGTTGCTGTGTCTTTATAAGGCGATTGTAATTTCATGTATGGTGTTCCAATTTGAATTTTCAACTTCTTTCTGCGGAAGGGTCTGTATTTAAGCAAACAGGATTCCAACTTTCCGACTAAGTTTAATCCTTGTAGTTTTTTTAGTATACAATTAGTAACACCCGTATCTTCTTCAGAGCTAGAATCGATTTGAATTACTTGGGTTAGGAATACCATTTCTACCAAATCTGCTTCTTCGACTTCTTTTTCACCTAGTAAATCTTGAACGTCCTCATTAGCCATATCGACAAAACTTTATCCTTCGATCGATCTAGCAAGTTTTAATTTGTAACCAATTTCATTTTCTGCCGATTCTTGAACGATTTCTATTCCATCTGACGTTGGCCATAACTCTTTCTAACACACATCTAATGTTGTAATTTTCAGGCCTTTTCGATAAAGTGATTAATTGACAATTGCTTCCAAGCTACAGTTACGTCACTTTATTTTAGTTATGTCTGAAATCCATTGTAATGATCTTTTGATGTAATAAGTCTTAAAGGATCCAATGGTTGGAGCAATGAAGTCCTGTTAGGAGGTAGAAACACTATTTAAACTGTGTGGATGATCTGGCTTATTATCTATTAGTAATAGCGGTTTGAGGTCTAAATTTTCTGCTTTAAACAAATTTCTACCTCTGGCACAAAACAATTTACAAACAAATTTCTAAATAAATCAGCAGTTACTCAAGCTTTTGAATTCGCTGCCCAATATACCGGTAATGTGTTTTAATTTACGCCTTTTAGTGATTCAAAGATCTATAAATTAGCATGGCTTTTGTTAAACATTCCCCCGAAGTATTGTATTACTACACAAAAGTAAAGTTAAACGATCTTTTGATACTTTTGATCTTTTGAAGAATGTTCGGTTGGGCATTTTTTTCCACCAAGGCCCGGCTTAATCAGCTTTGAAAACTTGAAGTGCCGTGTATCCTTGATCTTCAATAATTTTTTTAATTTTTTCTGGATATGGTTTGGCAGCTTCATGATCTGCCGATGCAATTTCTTCTTGAAATTTTATGATATGAAGTGGTAAACGCTTTTTGTACTTCTCGAATCAGCCTTTACTTGCTAAAAAATCTGGGTGCACAAATGATTCTCCATTTTCTTTAAGGTAGTTATAAATGTTAAGCGATTTTTGCTTAATTATATTAACGTCCAATGGAATCTGTTTTCGACAACTATCTTTAATCCAAATGCTAAGTATTTTCCATTTTTTCAATAATCAGCGCATGGGGACGAGCTGCATATTTTGCGGACACCAAAGAACCTGCAACAACATCACTTCCAATTTTATTTTCACTTTTTTTAATGGTGTGGCCTGGCTTTTTTAATGGTGCGGCCTGTAGCCTAAATTTATAGAAAAGAAATAAAATTTGCGTATTCGCTCAATTGCATTTTGTCAATATGTTTGTTGTATTTTATATTGTGTATACTAGCACATAATATAGAGATATGTAGTTTCATAGTAAAATCGTGTTGTAGGAAATTTTCCGCAATTGTTCAATCGTGTTAGAGCGAAACCGTGTTGTAAGATACCATGTTGTAGGAGGATTACCTATCGGGTCGTCAATTAAAATAAAAACAGTACTGTATCTCAAAAAATAATCATCGAAACAACATAGGTCCCTGAAAATCGTTTTGTGGACTACGACCACGTCGTAGGACATCATGGTACCACATCATGGTACAATTAACCGATTTGGTCGTATTACCAGAGTTTGCTCGGGGTTAATAGAACATGTGAGCTTTATGGCAGAGTTAATAATTAAAATTAGATAAGATGTAAAAAAGGTTATCAAGAAAAGTTTGATTTTGCTTTAAATCAACATAACGCTTTTTTCAAACTTCTTCATTATAAAAATTCAGCGCAGCAGCAGCAATTCCTAACATACACGTAGATACATCAAAATGTAACTATTAAACTAAAAATCTTTTCCCTTTAGCTAAATTATCCCATTTATTTTTTCGTTAAATCCACATTTCTTCTTTCATAATTACACAAATTTCTAAGTTAATTAATTAACTTTTCATTTGCATTATACCTTTACATGAAACTGTTCTTTTAAACGTTTATAATTCGTTCTTTAGCTTTTTGTTTATATACAATTATTATATACATCATACATATATATGGTATATATATATATATATATATATATATATATATATATATATATATATATATACAGTACTAATTATTGCTAAGCTTTCTACCTGTTGCTAGCACAGCAGCATCATTTCAAGAAACATGAGCAATTTAATTTTGTTGTGTTTTTTATGGGGTGGTATTATAGAAAACATTTTTGAGTTAAAAGAATTTATGCTACTTTCTTTAGAATGCGATTTATTTTTGTTCACAGATCATCCGCAGACTGAGTTATTATTACCTCAATATTTGCAATTATTGAAGGTAATGTAGGTGTTCTTACTATTTTCAAAAACATAACTTCTTATAAACGCAACGCTAAATTATTCAAGCTGTGCCAAAGCTGAACTAGTCAGTAAAAGCTTAACGTATATTAAAGTTGACTGTTTGTATTAGGGTTACTAATTAGTGGAACTTTTCGATCATTTATTCGCGCTAGAGTCTGTTGCAATGCAGTAAATTGGGAGTTTTGCAAATCTTCAAATATTTCCTTATGTATTATGCAGCGGACAAACGATTGCAAATATTCGACAAATCTATTCGACACGATAAGCCTAATATTTATTTTGTGGATATATGCGAATGAAAACCGAAATCTGAAACAGTAAGTTTAATATTCGCCGCTAGTGGTTTACTGTACCTTACTAAAAGATAGTAAAGACCAAATTGTTGCTGGAAGAGCTACACAAATATTGCTTATTTGTGCAAACATTATTTATAAGTCCCTGGCGCACCGAGTGCAAAGTAGGTTGAATTTTTGTGCCATAAGGTTATATACAAATGGATTTCTGGACCAGTTTTGTTGCAAATTTAATTTAGAATCGATTTGTTTTCAATAGACTTTTTTCGTAAATGTTATACTTTTTAAAATATTGGCAAGAAACGAGAAAGTTCCTTCTACCATTTCCCATCCACCAATATTCGCAAAATTTCTCTGGAATCTGCCAATTTATCAAAAAACGAATTTGGGTAAAATAACAGTTTATTATTAAAATTCGTTTTTCCGCTTAAATGCTGAAAAAATTATTTATTTCCACTTTTGTTAACAATTTAATTTAAATTCGTTTTGTGCTTAATCGATTGATTCGATAGCACTTGCGATCTTCTTTTTAAAATATTTGCAAAAATCGTGATAAAGCTGAAATTTACGGTGGGCTGATTTCAACTAAATTTCATTAGGACCTTCCAATTTATGAAAAAGTTTAAGTATAAAGTTTTATCCATATCAGTCAATTCGTCCGGGCTGTAAAGAAGACACAGACAGATAGGCTGAATCTACCTCGAAAACCACTCTGCCAGACTACGCAATATAGCGAATGGTAAATCTGCAAAAACCACGAGATCGAAAATTTTCTTAATTTTACTTTGTAAATGAAAGTAATAATTACACCACACTTGGTTAAGTAACGGCTTAGTTCTATTCAATTTGAAGAACCGATGGTTTTGTTAAACTTAAATTGGATATTTTCATAGTACTAACCGAGTTCCATACTATTCACCAATTTACTAATTTTTCAAAATCGTGTCCGGAATACATTTTGGATTCGTGCCCTATGTTTAACATACAAAGAGATTTGTATTCCAATCGGTCATTTAAATTGATAATTTTCTAGAGACATATCCAAAATTTATATTACACGCAAAAAAATAATACGCTGTTATTAACATAAAAGCTAAGCTAATTTATCAAGAAAAATGTTGCAAACTCAACTTACCGGTCATTTTGTGAATAATACAATTTTCATATTGTTAAGATAGCGTGTCATATAGTAAAATAAAATCATAACTTTTTTTCTAGTTCACATAAATGCAAAGATAGTGTTACTTAATTAAAGGCGTCAATAGAAAATCGCTAAGTTATCTAATAGATTACGCCGTACTAAACGAACTGTAAAATTAGCAAATCTTTAAGGTGAAATTAACTTATGTTAGTTAAAATGTACAAAGTGTATTGTGAAATTAACAAACACCATAATAGTAAAATGAACTATTTTTCGAAGTAAAATTACCACAGCTATAGTTAAATTAACGAATCTTTGAAATGTTGAATTATACATATTGTGAAGTTAAAATGATTCAGCAATAAGTGAAATTAACGTATCTTTCAAAAGTTAAATTAGTTAAATACCAAAGACAATTATGCCTAGATGACGATTCATGAATGACGTATTGTATATATATATATATATATATATGTATATATATAAATATATATATATATATATACATATATATATATATAAATATATATATATAAATATATATATATATATATATATATATATATATATATATATATATATATATATATATATATATATATATATATAAATATATAGAAACATTGACTATTTAATTGAAACCTCGCATTAAATCTTAATATAAGATCCTATTGGAAATGAAATCATACTAATCACATAAAGCATTAAAACAAAACTAATTTTAGTTTGCACAAAATGTTTCTTTATTTTGCTAAATATTTCCGCCAATTTATTAAAGGATTCAACATAATATACAATAGGTGAATTCAATTTAAAAACACTATATAATATTTATAATATATTACATTGGACAGGTAAGTCCAATGAGAATAAATAATTTATTCCCAAATTATTAAATTCTTAATGTTTATTCTACATTGAAGAATATTTTCTAGTTGAGTCTTTTATTCTAAAATATAGGTCTTAATATAAAGTTTTATCAATTTACAGTATAACATTTTCTATAAAAAATGTATTCAACTATTAAAAAATTTTATATTTAAAATTCACGAAATTGAGCTTTAACAATAAAATTTTTAAAATTCAACAGTATAAATATTATTTTAAAAAAATGTAGCAGTTCATTAAAAATGAAAATTAAAATAATATTTAAATATATTAAAATGATAAGCCTCTAACAATATTTTCTAAATCACTTATCAAAGTTGCAACTAACGGTACAACCCTATCATAAATAGTAATTATTTTGTAAAAATACATTTGGATAAATATCAAAATATTGTAACACGGTTGTGGGTATTCTAGAACCGCAAATATATTTATGCTTCAGCAGCGGTTGCATTTTTGTTTTCTCCTGGACGAAGTAGTTTGAAGTTTGTCGATTTTCACGTTCATTTGAGTTAAATTTCAACTTTCATTAAAAACGATCGTTGCCAACATTAATGGAATATCCAATAAACTTTTTATTGGATGTTTCACGTACTCGTACTGCTGGTGGAATTAGCGCACTAATTAAATTTAATATATCCATGTTGTAAGTATCTGAAAAATATTATAATAACATTTTAAAACATGAATAGTGTTGTTTACATAAATGTGTTTAAAAAACCAATATACAATACGAGTAAATGTTTAAAATCCATTTTGATTTTTATATAAAGCATTTATTCCGTATGTAAGATAAATATTTTGGAAATTAAAGTGGGACTTAATATACATACATAGGCTGCCGTAAAGGTTTTAGAAAATGGTAATACTTTCCGATGCAAATCTCTATGTCAGTCAAAAATTGTAACATTTTTGGAGTACCAAAACACCAGCGTACATACGAACTTACATGAACATTTAAAGGTGCGGAAGCTACGGGCACGTTGGATTCCACATTTGTTGACAGACGCACACAAACACGTTCGTGTCGATTGGTGCCGCCAAATGCTTGGAAAACTCGTTGGAGGTATTTCCTTTAACGTATACAAGATCGTCACAGATGACGATTCATGAATATATGCGTATGAGCCGGAAAGGAAAGGGCAATCGACTGTTTGGGTCTTCCAATTCGAAGAACCAACAAAAGTTGTGCGAGCTCGAAGCGTTGGGAAGCAAATGGTAGCGTATTTCTTCACGAAACCCGATCATGTGGCTACTGTAGCTCTTGAAAACCAAAAGACAGTCAATTCTGCTTGGTATACGACCCTTTGTTTGCCCGAGGTTTTCAACAAATTGAAAGAAAAGAATCTAAAACCGCGAATCATTTTGCGTCACGATAATGCGAGCTCACACACATCACATCAAACCAGCGAGTATTTGAGAATTCAAACGATTCGAATTGATGGGTCATCCTCCTTACAGCCCCGATTTGGCACCCAATGACTTCTTCTTGTTCCCAATAATCAAAGATAAGATGCTTGTACAACGATTTTTATCGCCTGAAGAAGCGATGTTTTGCAGCTATCATATTCGGACTGGCAAAAGTGTTTCGATAAATGGTTTGAGCGTATGCAAAATTGTATAGATCTTAAAGGCGAACATTTTGAAATGCAATAAAGCATTTTTTGATGAAAATTTTTAAATTTTTATTACTATTTCTAAAAAAATTTACGGTAGTCACCGAACAAAACGATATTTGCCAATTAAGAATGATCTGCTTAAGCAAAAAGTGTGCGCCAATGAGAGACTAAATGAGCTCGTGAGTAAGTTAATAAGTTAATGATAGCGTCAGAATACAGACCGATCAAAAACAGATTTTGAACGATTATTGTTCCGTAGATATATATGAAAGGTACAGGTATATTAAATTAAAAATAATAGAAATATTAATATTAAATGAATAAATTGCCTTACCAGAATTAACTAGGTTGATTGAAGTATGTGTCTTATAGTCTTTCTGCTTTATATTCGTTCAAAGAATACTTTGAATATTATGTAAAAAAGGTGTCCCATATTGAATACATTTGTCGACAGTTTGGATAGACATTTTCGAAGTCAATATTAATCTGAAATTTTTGATCGTATAAAAAGAAATAAAAATATAAGAATATATCTACAAATTTTATATAATATATAGATATATATTATATGAAAGTTTTTAAATATTAAGAAATTGTAAAAATTATTCCTTTTGGATGGCTGAATAAAATATAGTAAGTTTTATTACGATATACGAGTAGAAACTCAATTTATCACCACAATATTATATTTTAAAAAAATGCGAGGCATTTGGTAAACGTAAAATTTTAAACATTGCGCTAACCACGCGGTTTACAGTATATGCATATGCAGCCATTTTTGTTCTATTTTAATTAAACTATCCTTACCTTTTATTTTATCATATAATTCTCCTTTAATTTTTAATTGTCATGTCGTATGTAATTTGTTGACTTAAGCAATATTATAATTTTGAAAAATAACACTTAGAAATTCAATAAATTATTCTTTTTAAATAAAGTGTTTTTAATTATTTTGCATCTTGTTACATATTACAACTACACTGTTTCACATCTAAACGAACTTTGATGAAATTTCACATCGGAACTAACGATCATTCCGTTACTTAATTTTTGTTATTGTAACTATTCTGCTAAGTTAATATAGCATAAGGTAATAATTTTAACTTATTTGCTAAGCTAAATTCACATAAAGATTTGCCAGCTATGTTAATGTGGCATATAGTGTGTTAACTTTAACAATAATATTTGTAAAAGTATCCTGATGCATTGTTTATTTAACTAAATATAATTTAAGTCAATGAAATATGGAGTTAGTCAACGATCCATAAATGCGATTGGCCTGAAATAATTTGTAAGGAAAGTTAAATTTACAACTTGACAGGATAAGTTTACAAATATTTAGTTTAATCTACATATCTATACTGCATTTTAACAAATATGACAAGTAAAATGACAAATTTAGATGTCAAATTAGCTTATCAAATAAATTAAAAAATCATGTTGCTGTTTGAATTGCGTTTAATAATTAATGATAAATAATTTATGATATATTTGAAATCCAACATTTAATTGAATGTAGAAAATTGCAGATATATTTATACGTGAACAATACAATATAACAATATAAAAATACTCAGATTCATATTACCAATTCAAGATGCAACCAGTTGTTGTGAAAAAATTTGTATATGAGGAAGTTAAACAAATATTTCTAAATTGTTCCTCTTTGTTATGTCTTTAATTGTATTTAACAGTGCATTGTGATTTATTTCACCAATATGAGTAGCTCAATAAATATTGTGATTATAATAAAACCAGATCATACTATTTATTATTTTGCATACATTTACATTTCCATTTTAAAGGATTATGCTATAGAATTAAAATGAAACGCTGTTATTAACTTATTATTAACTATATTCAAATATCAACAGTAGTATAGTCAATATTCAAATTATATATATATATATATATATATACATATATATATATATATATATATATATATATATATATATATATATATATATATATACATATATACATATAAATACATATATATATATATATATATATATATATATATATATATATATATATATATATATATATATATATATATATATATCACCCGATTACTTTTATGTTTCATAGTCTTTTAATATGTTTAACATTCTTAATTCGTATGTTCATGTAACTTAACCAAAATAAGTTAACTAATCAACAAAAATGTTATTTTTATTTTTTTGATTTTCCTAAAATACTGAAATTTTTAAGCTTATACTCGTATATATACAAAACTAAATAATCATATTATCGTATTGATAAGTAAATTCATAATTTTAAGCCTCCGTTATAATATCCTGTCCCGTAGTTAAATTTACAAATGCTTTTTTATTTCAATAAAACAAATGGTAATTTGAAAATTATAATTTTACTTTTTCGGTTTTGTTAAATTGACCAAGCATATGCTAATATGACTTAGCATGGATTGGTTAACCTAACAACAAACTACGTTGAATTGACAATTTTAAGTTAACTTAGCGCTTCGCGAGCAATACATTTTGGATTCGTGCCCTATGTTTAACATACAAAGAGATTTGTATTCCAATCGGTCATTTAAATTGATAATTTTCTAGAGACATATCCAAAATTTATATTAGATTAATCTAAGTTACATTCCCTTCGATTGAGAAATGACAGAGTTATATTTTGGAACAAGACACAACATAACGACTAAACCGAGGCACCTGTAAACTAATTTTATAAAATCATAACTCATTGCAGTCGCAACATTATGTAACATAGTGCACATGACGGATCATGGTGCAACATCACACAACATACTTCAATAAAATTTAACATCAATCAAGATGGTGCAATGCAACATGTTGCAATATAACGGCCCATTTGAAGCACTCCTAAAGAAATTATCCAAAAATCAGAACTTGTAATCGTTTCCTTTCATTCGAAACCCCTGTCCCAACAAATTTCCTCAAACCATTTCCTCAAAAATTAGCTGAGTAGAAGATAGAGGACTACAACTGTCTAGGATTACGCAGTAATAGAGAATTCTGGGTGGATGTGTTTGTATTATTTTATTTTATTACACACTGGGATATGAACCGAAACGAATATGTTCGGGGTCGATTTTCAATAGATTTCTTGCCATTGGTGCGCCCTTCTTACACTAGCCAGTATGAAAAGTTAGCACGTAACTTGTAAAAATGAAATTTGTCGGACTTGCATTGAGTTTTATTTTGCACGGGAGTGCTAACGCTTTATACTGAGCTCTTTTTAACATTTGTCGGACATGAACTGAGTCATAAGAAAATTCTGGAACTTTATTAATAATTTCGTAAATGGTTGTACTTCAATATAAAATCAATTTCGTTTCCGACAAATTTCTCGAGAATTTCGGGTAAATTAAATTTTTCAATTTCCGAGAAACAAATAATTTATGAATTTCCAGATCAAAAAATTACAAACTAATGGGTGTACAAATGTATATCCGACCTTTTATAGTGAAATAAAAGACATTAGTTTGTGTAGAAAATGAAAGAATGTTTTATTTAAAGTATGCTCCTTCGGAAGCTATAATCTTCGCCCATTCGAGGCGATCCAGTCATCGAATTATTTCTTGACGTTTTCATATAAAGTGAAGTGCTGCTGTGCCAGGGCTGATTGCATCGACCGGAACAAGTGGTAATCAGAGGGAGCAATGTCTGGTGAATAAGGTAGAATTTCCCAGTTTTGCCAGTCATGTTGCAAAATAATCTTATCGTGCCTTTTGTTCCATTCCGGTCGTTTTGCAGCTAGAGTTTGCTTTAAAGCCATCAGTTGTCGTCGATAAACTTGTCTCGTACAGGTTTCACGCTCGTTCAGCAGCTCATAATAAACGACATCCTTCATATCCCACCAAATACAAAGCATCACCTTCGAACCTTTTGGCGGCGGCGGCCCTGGATCATCTGGCTTGACCCACGCTGGTTTGCGCTTTGGATTGTCATAATGGATCCACTTTTCATCCCCAGTGAAGATGCGATGCAAGAACCCTGTCCTTTGTTGTCGTTGAAGCAACAATTCGCACATGGTTTTCCAGCGTTCCATGTCCCGTTCTTTCAATTTGTGTGGCACCTAATTTCCCAGCTTCTGAAAAATCTCATTGCATGTATACGTTCCGATAGACTTTGTTGGGTAATATTAAATTCGTCTACCAATTGTTTTTCGGTCTGACAAGGAGCCACATCAAGCAATCCTTCCAATTCTGTATCTTCAAATTTTCTTGATTCGTCTTCACGTTCTTTGTCTCTTACGTCAAAATGACCAACTTTGAATCGTTGAAACCACTCTTTGCGTGTTGTATTCGATGGAGCATGTTCACCGTAAACTTCCACAAGCAAACGATTTCTTTTCGCTGCCCATTTCTTCACCAAAAAATAATGAAGTAAAACTTCCCGCAAATGCTGTGTTTTTGCACAAAATTCGACATTTTCAATTACATGAACGTAATGTGACATCTAACCTCCAAAAAACTTGTATTACCCGATTGAATAATATGCAAGCAGTGATACTAACGACACCTCTATAAAAAGGTCGAAAATACATTTGTACACCCAATATAATAAAGTTTTATTCTACTAAACGGAATTACGGTTCTATTACGAGTAGAAGATAGACGAGTTCTTATAAAATTACCTAGCGGTAGCTCGCCAAACGAACAAATTGGGAATCGGAAATTTTTTAATAGTTCGCTTGCCATAAAGTCGGGCGAGCCTGTTGGGAACCATTGCCGTTGCAGCATTTGCTTTAATACTCATCCAGGTCTCTTGAACTAATAAATTCTTTCTTCAGTGCTGTTTGTTTTACCATCATCAACCTAAGCAAGTCGCGCGGCGCAGTACAACACTAAATACAATACATACATATTCAAATTTATGATTCGTAAATAGAGTTAGACAAAAAAATTTATATTGAAAATGACACGGTAAAACTGATCTGGGTGTTGGACTGATCAATTAATTACCAAGAAGTGGAGAAATCAGTTTTATTGCCCCAAAATCTTTGAAATGCGTCATTTGGAGTAGAAAGGGCTAACGTGTTTACTAACTCTCACGGGCTTACGGGGACTCATAGCACCTCATGTCGCTTAGCCCTCTTATGAGGAGCAAATAAAACTACGCGGATGTAGGGAGAAAGGTCAGCAAACATTTCGTTAACATCGGACTCCTATACAATTGTTTTTAGTCGTGTGAACGAATTTCAAATAAAAAAAAAACATTCCTAAGCCATATTTACGAATTCTACTCTGCAAATATATAATACTTGGCGGTTGATTGGTTAGGTTGTACACCACCAAGTGTTATCGAAAACAATTGTAAACAACGCCAATATTCATAATGGACAATTCTGGAATTAACAACGACGTTAATCATCAACACAGAGGAAATTCCGTGGACGTGGAATATTCGCGAGTTCAACTGCAAGTGATTTGCAATTGAAAAAGTGAACAGAGCGATAAGTAAGAGTTAATAGTGTAAGAGTAAAAGTGAAATAATCAACAGTGATAAATAGTGAATTGGGGGTCGATACGAAAGCTCGAATTTTTCAAAATCCCCGACTTTTTTAAAAATCCTGCTTTTCGAAATCCCACTTTTCAATTTGCCTCTTTCCAAAATGCCGCTTTTAAAACCTCGATATGCTGAAATTTTAAAAAATCCCGCCAGAAGAAAACTCGGTCGTTTTTTGATTGATCTTGGTCAAATTATGGTATGTGATTTGCATTTTAACACGAATAATTGTTGAAATTTAGCCGTGCTTAATGGAACTTGGCCATTCCTTAACTAATAATTGTCAAATTTGAATTTTGAACGAGATTCTGGAGTTCAGTCTCAGTATGACAGTATGTAATTAGACCAATTCTTAACAAACTATGGTAAAATTGTCATGTACAACTGGATTGGGATTTTAACGTGGATTTAATGGAACTTGACCATATCTCAATACAATCATGGTCAAACTTAGGTTGTAGAGCGGACTAGGAATTCTTACATCAATTTTGGTTGAACTTGGTTGGATTTTGGCCATGTTGGATGGAACTTGGCTATTTTTTTTTTATCAATAATGGTCATATTTGATATATTGGCGTAGATTGGAATTCTAACATGAATTTTGAACGCATTTAATGATTGGTTAATTAAATTTTGCTAGTTCTTCTTCTTTTTAAATCGAACTTCGAAATTTTTCTAGAATTCTAATCCAGCTTGATTACTGAGAAAAAGATCGTCGAAATTTGTACTAAGAAAATAATTATCAAAAATCCCGGCCTTTAACCTATCGCGGTTTTAAAAAGCGGGATTTTGAAAAGCGGACAAACGATCCCAACGCAGTCAATTGTTGAAAAAGGCATAGTTGTTGGTATAAATAAAATTTGTAATTTATTTTATTTATAAAATACTGAGCGTTTTGTTTGCAAAATTTAGTACAAATCCATAACGAACTCCCGAAATTCGTAATGTTTTGTGTCAAAAATGGGGTTTTGCGGACACCAGCAATGTTTAAAAACATAACCACCTATACATTTCAGCAGTTAAGAGGTAAGCGGCAGGCTTGCAGCTAAGGCAATAAAAACGTGCTGCTTTGGAGACTACAGAGCGTCATGGAACAGGATGCTGGAAAGGAGGGCGTAGATCGCAACAATCATCACCGACGCCAGGACCATTAGGGATGAGTTGTGATAAGTTCAGCCTTGCGAAAAAGAAGTAAAAGGTGGGAGAACCTGATAGAAACAACCATTTCAATACATTTCTGAATGAAAGAAATGAAAGCAGACTAGACTGCCGAGTTGGGTGCCAAGCTGATCAATTTGCTGAGCTACGTAAGAAACAAAATGCATAATTAGTGGTCCTTGCTAATCTGTGTAAACAGCACAACATGTATAACGAAAAACTCGACCAAATTCAGCATACCCAAGAGCTCCAAATGCAAGAACTTAAACGAGAGAAGACGATCCTTGAGGAAGTAGTGGACAATCGTTTAAAAGTGATGAAGGCAAGTGGAGACCCACTTTAAAACACATACTTTGCCAACTATCAAAAATTTCCAGATTTTAAAAACGGTTCAAACAGAACCAGTTTCCGGTTGCTCAAGAGGAATTTTAGGACCTCGAATATTCGACGGCGAGATACAGCACACTTGTTTGTTGGGATAAAGGGGTGCAGCTCAGCGCACTAATTTTGGCTCTCAAAGGGAAAGCTACAGATTGCTTGCAAGCGTGCAAGTGGGAACTAAGGCGTGTCAACCTTATGGTACCAATGCACCTGCAGATTTGTTGAACGGAGGAGTGGATGCGTTTATCAGTGCTGTAAGTGACGAACATCTGAAACTTCATTTGAGAGCCAATACTAGAGGTAAAACCATGAATGAAGTAATGACGTTGACTTTAGAATATGATGCAGCTAGAGCTAATTTAGCCACTAATACAATAAAGTTGTGTAAGCTTGACTCCGAGGATATTGTGGAGAAAAAGGCGATACGACAGAAGTTGAGGGAACTAGCACACAGCTGTTAGAGTCACCGAGAATTATAACAGTCAAGAGCAGAGCCTAGCAGCTTCTAACGTAAAAGGTGCATTAAGTTGGGTCACTATGTCCGAATCATCATTTTATGAGGCAACCTGATTCCCGAGGAATGCAACATGTTAACTGGTGAGAAAAGCGGAAAGTGGGATAGAGAAAACTACAAAGTGTTCAAGAAACGACCAAGACTAGAGGCAAATGATCAATCCAAGATCAACAAGTAGGAGACTGCAAGAAGAGAGCGCACTCAAATAGTACGTGGCCAAAAATTTTACCTTGCCGACCAACGATAGAGAACGCACAAACAAATGATCGAACCGTAGAAGAAAGCAATATCACGAGCGCCAAAGGTAAATCAAAGACGCAACGAGACCAGCGTAAGAAATATAGTAACTTTCGGTAAGGGGATTTAGCGTGACGCACAAAGATCTATACAAAATTGTTAAGCGACGATGTATATTGAGTAAAAGAAAATCTGGGAGATGAACGAAAAGTTGTGCAGGCGATAGGCTGAAGCGATATGACATAGGATGTGACTGTTCGGGACGAACAGATTTATGGTGGGGGTAATGTCACGAATCCTACTCTACACAGTTAAGTAGTACGAGTATAAGTAAAAGTGTTGCGAGTTCGAATCCAGTCGGAGCCCATAATTTTATTGAGCGATTATTATTCTTAGCATGCATCGATGTTACTAGGTCAAGTATTCCTATTGGAAATTGGATTTTAGAATGACATTCCATGTAGAGGGGAATATGGATATGACAAAAACAATTGTAAACGGCGGCGATAGTCATCATGGAAAATATTGGAATTAACAACGGCGTTAATCATCAGCTCAGGCGGATTGATAACATGTTGCATGTTCGCGACTACAACTACATGCAAGAGATTTGCA
Organism: Nephrotoma guestfalica; assembly: GCA_963691935.1. Classification (NCBI taxonomy): domain Eukaryota; kingdom Metazoa; phylum Arthropoda; class Insecta; order Diptera; family Tipulidae; genus Nephrotoma; species Nephrotoma guestfalica. Next base: position 95,630,502 of record OY829913.1, read on the forward strand.
ATTGAAATAAGCATATATTGTGCATACATGGTTGTAATTTAACCAGTGAAAATTTGTAACTTAAACGCTGCGTGTTTTATTTGCAAAATCCAGTACGAATCAATATCGTACGCCCGAAATTCGAGCAATATTAAACAAATATTTTGAATTTCTTCAATAGAGAACGGTTACACCTCTCGTTACAATATGCGTCTATTTAGAGTTGGAGGTAACGAATCAATTTGTAACAATATATATTTGTCAGTTCAATTAAAATGATTTGACAGTTGTTCAATGATTGATTTATTACAATTTAGAAATAAGGTGGTTTCAAGACCGTGCTTTATGAATTCCACGAAATTTTTTTGTTTAATTTCCTGCCTCGTTTCCTTTTTCTGTTTGTTTTCCGGAAAGTGAAATACAGAACAGCGTTTTGTTTCCAACAAGAACGGCCTCTTGCGGCTTTTCTTTGTTTATTTTCTTCGTATTTTAGTGGATTAAAATTTATGTAAATTAATTTTCTGCTAAAACACAGAATATAAAAATTACAAACGAATCTTTTTTAAGGCCAATGCCACTTCTACTGTTCTATTAATTTTAGGATGTTAGTTCTTAGAGAATTTATTGAAAGTTATTTTAAATTAAATAAAGAAAGAAAGAAAGAGACTTTCGTAAACCTACCCATACGCCCCCACGCATTATAATCCGCTATCTGTTTCCTGTAGCGCCTTAAACTAAGTTCACACGTTTCATAGTATTCGAGCACACATGTCTAGCAAATGTGTAGTATATCGTCTGATAAAATTTATATTTACGTTTTGCGGTTTTTTAGTTATTTGATTTCATATATTTTCTAAATTTTAAAGGCGGCAAATTGGTATAAAATTATTTTGGAAGTATAATCGACTGTCATAACATCTAATTAACTTGTCATTCGCGCTACACCAATTTTTTTGTTCGTTCAGCGGCGCTAGTTGTCATGGTGCTATGTACGGATTTAGCTTTATTAAATTAGCTTAGTGAAAGGTTATGTCACATTAATTATATAGAACTGTCATAATTATCTGGATTCTTTATAAATTTTAATTGCGATATTATGATTTGAAAATACGTTTAATTTTATTGCTTTAGAAAACTACTAATCATTGTGCATTTCGTAATCATCGTTAGTCGAGGTATTTACAATATTTAAATATCGAAGCTAAACGATGACTGTTAAGTTTTAGCCCATATCGATTGATGTTGGATTGAAATGGATGACAAGAAAGGTCATAATTCTTAACAATTATAATTGAAAAATAAACGTTGGGGAATAATTTACGCGTAAATATATAGAGAACATAGTAATACTCTGACGTTTCCGCATAAACAAAATATTGTAGATCCGCCTTTATGGGCCAGTCTACTTACTACATTCGGGAACAAATTGGTAAGAAGCACGTAATTAATTACATGAGAGTATCTAAATATGTTAGAGTTTCGCACTAATTAAAGCCGACTAAAAATATAACTTAAAGCTTCTAAGAGATGTAGCGCTCATTTAGGGGAATAACTTTATAGTTATAAACATTTAGGCAAGTTGCGGCAAAAGGTGACTAAAAACCCAGAGTGTGATGATAATTTTCGACATAGTTACTGTTTGGATATAGTAGGGAAGGGAAGGAATAATACCCTTTCCGTAATCGATACAAAAGATCGTGTCGTGCAATTCTCAAAAATAATTTATTTAAATTATTAATTTTTTTATTACTATTTCGTCATTGTTCGAATGACTTTACAGTTTAGACTAGAAAGCTTTGGGTTAATTTGAGAGTATCAACATCATGGAGGAAGGAGTTTTACTATCTGGGTGAATTCCACTGGTTATTGTTCCGATATGTTCCGAAAAAATCCTTTTAAGGTCAATTAATACCCTCTTCGGGTCGGTGCTGAATTCTGCACTCCAAGAGAGGGTCTTAGTTGTGTTTATTAACATCACCGTTCGTAATCCATGACGAAAATTTGCTTTGCATCCAGCCGCTGGTGGGATTTGAACCCTAAGTACTGCATCACTTGTCCGATAACGGTTTAACTAGCTGCACGCAATCTAAATTATCTCTTTATCGTTTATTCGACTTTCCTTCAACAAGCAAGTAATTATCGTGCATTGGCATATTAAAGAATATGGCCTGTTCGTATGATTCGATGTTACCGCAAAATTTAACATTTTTGACAGTTGTTTTTTATGTAGCGCAAAAATTAGGGTAATCCTGGAATTTGTACATTTGCTTCTCATTTTTTAAGAGCATGGTGATTCCGTTGACAGCTCTGTCATTCACGCCATTGTTTTTGTGATAACTTTTGAATACCAGATTCGAGTTACCGTTAAGCACTTATAATTTCGATGATCTTATTGTTGTGTCTCCGTGCATTTTCGGTCACAACCGATTGGTATTTGGACTGAGGTGGTTTTCTTCTAGAACTTTCTTTATGTTTTCATGCGTATTTTCTTGTCTGTTGAGCGGGAATGATAATTTAGCTAGACTTGAAGATAGTAACTACTAGTTAGCTATTTGTGTCGCCATCTCTGTAAGTTGTAATGTCGACATCCTTTACGATCTTCTTTTTGAGAGTATTTTCTTGTCTTTCGTCATTCTAGACCTACGTTTATTTGTGAATTGTCCTGTGAGAGGGATGAATATACTAGATTGTACATAATAGTCAGCTAGATGGCCTTGACTGAGGTCATTACGGTTCCGAATTAAAATGAAATACTATTTTAGACAATGTAGATAAACATGTATTGACCCACCATCTATTGTTTAGAATTTGTACTTTGTTACACTACTATTAACTATAATCAAAGGAGGCTTCATTATTCCCCAGAGGACAAAAAAACGTCAAATAAGAGTGGAAATTATTAATTAAGGACGCGTCACATTTATTTAATTTTTTGTGTTCAAAATACTTTTAAACGAATAAATTGTTTTTTGTTGAAGTTTAGATGAGGAACGAATTAAAGAAAAAAAAATCCCTGAATAAATGAGCTAAAATGCGAATAACAACCCCTCGGGCGATCCAACGCCGTATTTCAAAAATCGGAAAGTAAAACCTTTTCTTGACATCGGTCGCTATTACACAAGAGCACACACTCTGGTAATTAATGCACGATCAATTCACAGAAAACTCGTAGAGGGCAATCTTCGTGGTAGGTCAGCCCGGCGAGTACCTCTATTAACTAACAGGAATCTGAGAGATCGAATTAGTTTTGCAAATAATCATTCAGATTTTAAAGGTCACCATGTCAAACTAAAAAATACATTTTGTGGAGCGGTATGGTGTTGGGCCTGTTTATTGGATTAAAGGTAACACGATCTCTTTATCTCATTCCGAGTGTGCATCTCTGGAAAGATCTCAAATTCGCTGTAGTCTGCAAAGAAACCAAAAGTCAGCGCGAATTCTCGTTGGCAGTTAAGGAAACGTGGAAGATGTCATTAACAATAAAGGACTTCCTACGAAGTATTCTAGATTTCATAATGAATTTTGCTCTGAATAAGTTGTAGATTTTAATTTTTTTTAAACATTATTGCATTGTCCTTAATTTTGTGACAAACCCTTTTAACATTTACGAATTTTAAAATAAAAACTAGTGAGCTATAAAATCAATATTAATATTCTTTTTCTGTAACTAAATGTTAAAATAATAATGAAAGCAGTATGCGAAATTAAATACAAATATTAATCGGTGACTTAAAATCGTCCTGAAAATCAGTGTAACCCATCAAGAGATATAATTACTTAGGCTACCTCCTTACCAGCACCATCATCAACGGCAAGCGAACTTGGGACCAAAACCTTAATTGGAGTGTCATATGAAATTCAGCTTCACAACGAGATTAAAGCTATTTCGCACAGACGATGGCTTTTCATGAGTAGACTTGCTGGAACTCAACTTGAAAATGAAAATTTTGTGAAGTTAAAAACGCAACTGGACAAAAAAGCTGTTGTGCGTGTGAAAATATTGCCATATCGGGAAAACTGGTATATCTGCTATTACGTATCTTTTCGCATAAGCTTACCTGAAGAATAATTCGCAGTCGCACTAAAATCCCCAATCTGGTCGCCTGGAATACTAATAAAGGGAATAAACACCTACATTTTTCACTTATAAGTCATTTCAAAAACCTCCTTTAACTCTTAAATCTGCGCGCACTTTTCACCCTTTCATTCCCGCGTCAAGAAGACACTCTTAAATCGAATTTATTTACTTTCTATTATCAAAATTTTAATCAAATGTCATCTAAAGCTTCACAGTACTATAACTATGTTTTAAAAACCAATTTTGATGTGAACATCTCGAGTTCCGATTCTGACACTTACATAGTATATCGATGTGATGGGCCAATAAATACCAGCGCCAAAACATCAGTGGCGGAGTCATTATCGATGTCCAATCAGTAATACCAACTGGCAACTTAAACTGCCACACATATGCTGGAGTTTTCTTCCTGACCTTAGCTGTAATATGCCATTTAACGTTACAGCCGAAATTTAGTTCATTGATTCCATTTTGACTTTAAACCTTAATCAGTTAAACCAAAAATCCTAACATACATAATAGTTATATTGATCATATCTTCTTAAATGATCTTAACATGTGCGGCATGGAAAAGTCGTTGGTATCATTCGTCCAAATGACAATCACCATAAAGAGATCAAAATTACATTTAATTCAGAAGGATATCCCTATGTGCTGCCAGCAGAAGCGGAAACCTGTAATTTTAATTAGGCCAACCAAAATGAATTAAGATGATCTCTAAACAATATCCCTAGAAATTTAGTAATCTTTTATTGCTTATTTCTTCGTGTCTTTGAGGTATCACGGGGTAAATATAACGAGAAAATCCATACACCGATCGTTTATTAATTATCTTAAGCGCGATCAATACTTCGATTTTCAAAATTTTCTTCTCGCTTATTCCAGCGGAGGTCTTGCATGTGGCCTATATTTTTAGGAAGGTCTAAGCCCTTCAATCCTTAGCCAAAGTTTGAAAATATTATATTGGGGATGGCGGGGTAAATAGGACGAGGAAAATCGCACATTGAACATTGATTTATTGACTTAGGTTAGGTTAGGTTTCAGTGGTTGCTATCGTACACTTAGGCCAGTTTTGGCCCATTGTGGTACCACAGGATCAGGCATCGTTAAACTCCCTTTAAACCCATCTAGGCTATTCACATAACGTAAAAGATCTCGCACATTATTACTTTTGATATCAGAGGGGCTGTGCATAGTGTATTTGCCCAAGTGATCATGTCTTCTGTCAGCCAGCGCAGGACATGAGCATGGAAAGTGAACAAGAGTCTCCCCCTTCTCGTCCTTGCAGAAGTCATTTGCATCCAGACCCAGCCTTCTCGCATGATCTTCGAAAAGGCAGTGCACGGTAAGTACCCTTACAATTCTACCTAAATCACGCTTCCTTAATGTGATCAAGATCTTGGATCGCTTCAAGCTCAGCTCAGGTCATACTTGTTTCACTAGCCTACCAGTCGGCCTGTCGAGTAGGACTTTGACTTGCTGCTTTCAGCACAGACACAGGCCTTCCTACACATTCTCCCCCTAGTTCCAGTTGTATAGTCGTACCTTACCTTGCTAATTCGTCTGGCCTACAATTTCTCTCAAAGTCAGAGTGGCCGGATCCAAGACCAACTGAATATTGAAGTGTTCATTCATCTCGTTAAGAGATGCGTGACAATCCAACGCCATCCTTGACGCCAGGGAAACTGAATCCAGTGAAAGAATGGCCGCCCGACTGTCCCACTGATAGCGATACCAGTCAACGGTATTACGCTGTGCTTCAACCAGTTCATGACCTCTTCAATCGCTATAACTTCAGCGTGGTACACGCTGCATTAATCAGGTAGACGAAAAGATAAACTGACATTTAATCCCCCACAGAACACATTAGCTCCCACTCTACCATCGAGCTTGGAACCGTCGGTGAAGAATTTAACTCTCCCGGTCTCCATAATGAGACCATTTTTCCGTTCCTCCCTATAGGGGAGAATCACCTTAAAACGCTTGCCAAAGCACAAAAGTTATATAATCCAATTTCATCAGGTCATCTCAGAATTGGCTATGGTAGAGTGTCCGTTTTGCAGGCGCTTCCACCCCGGAAACACTGATAGCCGGGCGGCCGTATTGACCCACATTTGCTTACCGATAATATCCAATGGGAGAAGGTACAGCATAACCTCTAAGGCACTAGTGGGTGTCGTTTTCAGCGCCCCCATAAGATCAAGCAGGCTGGCCTCTGCACCTTCGCCATCATGTTCCTGTATGATCATTTCTCCGGAGCTGGCCACCATACAGTAGTACGGGTCTTACAATTGCCGTGTAAAGCCAGTACACCAGCTCCGGTGTCAAGCCCCATTTTCTTCCGATGACATTTTTGTAAGAGTCACAGTGGCCTTCTTCACTCTTTTTATCGTCGTTGGTTTCCAACTGACCTTACTGTCGAGAAGAATCCCTAGAAATCTCACCCTATCAGTAAGGACCAGTGTAATACCATGTAAACTTAGTTACCGGGACCTTACCGGGATTTTACTATATATCTCCTAGTGATAAAAACTGCTTTAGTTGGGTTAATCCCCAATCCACATCTGCTGGCCCAACCCGCAGATAACGTATTTTGCATCATATCTCTGATTGCACGTAGGTGCTTTCCCGAGACAGCTATCGCTACGCCAACGACATAAGCAACCACACCTATTCCTTCCCCCTCCAGTTCCAATAGTAGGCCATTGATTACTACATTCCAAAGAAGAGGAGAGAGGACACCTCTTTGGGGTGTTTCCCGAACAACGTTTCTCGTTTTCTAACGGAGACTTCCCTCATCTACGCTATATTCCTTCTGCTACCTAGCAGGTGATTAATTACCCTGGTTACAGGGTATTCAATCTCAAGTGGCAACAATCCTTCCCTATTTGCCTCCATCTTCACGTTGTTGAAAGCGCCTCGGAGAAATGCCACCAACGAGTATTCTTGAAAATCCAGTGACTTCTTAGTTTCCCGCACAAAGGTAAGTAATGCCGTGTCCACGGACTTACCTTTATGATACTCATCACGTTTCTGGGTACAATTCTTCAGCAACCTTTCCATGGTTTTCAGCAGAAAAGGTGACATAAGTATTGGTCTTAAGTCCTTAGGGTTGCTTTGCGAGCTCCTACCCGCTTTCGGGATGAAGATCATGAAGTCCCTAGCCTCTCTCCATTTTTTCGGGTTGTATCCCAGCTTCAGACATCATTTGAAGATAACCAGCTGACTTATAGGGCTTTAGGCTTTTAAAGCATTTAATCCATTTTATCTTCTGTGTATTCAGAATATCCTCTGTACCCAACAACTGGATGATGCAGTCATTCCTAGACCCACAGTCAACCAAAGGTTCGGCAATCGACGCATCCTCACTTCCCGGGAAATGACTTACCATCAAAAGATCAAGAGTCTCTTCGCTAGAAACCGTCTATTCGCCGTCCGGTTTTATCAGACACCCTGGAACAGCTGGACCAGTAGAGAGAATCTTTCTTAAGCGCGAGGTATCCGAGAACCCTTCCATTCTGTCACAGAAGAGCCTCCACGAATTCCTTTGTGCCTTTCTTGTTTCCCTTTTGTATACTTTGAGGCATTCCTTATAGAAGTCCCGGTTTTGACTTCCTCTTGATTTTTTCGCGCTATTGAAAGTAGACCCACAAACTTTACGGCACTTCGCAAGTGCCAAAGTTCACCAAATAGGTTTTCGCTTTCCCCTCAGCTTTGTTTATGGGCAAGCTTTCCTCATAGAGGTATTGCAAGCCCTAGTAAGAGTATCCATCATTGAATCCAGATCACCAGTCGTGTGTGGGAGTCCTGGGATTCTAGATGGAATCCTGCCCTCCAATACCTCCCTATATACGCGCCATACTGTCCTCCGGGAATTTCTGAACACGCACTGATTTGTAATTTGGAGATTGAGCGTTAGGTACCGGTGATCAGAGAATAAATGCTCCTTAGCCACCCTTCATTCCCTTATCATGTAGATGTAATAAAATCGAAGACCGGAGTAACATCCAGAACCTCCTATTGCTAATAATAAAGGTGGGTTCCCGACCTATATTACTAATAGTGAGGTTAGTTCTTCATTAAAATTTCAAATTACAAATCGAAATTGTAAGTGAATATGCTTAAAGTATTAACGATCTTACTAGATCGCTCTAAATCACCGGAACAAGTTGGTTTCCGGAAAACTGGTCAATGATCTGCTTCTTTTTAAAAAAAATTCTGGTCCACTCTGCCACAGCAAATGAAAGTTTAGTTCGTTAGGGCTTAATCCTCTCGTGGCACAATCAGCTGTGTTAAATTTCGATGTAATATGTCCCCGTTTATCTCTTGGTAACGTTTCCCTGGTTTCAATAGTGCGATTCGCCACGTAAATTGTTCCATCTTCGTGGTGGTTCCGATTGCCAATCCAACTCTATGGTCGAGCTAGTCCAACAGAATATTTAACTATCTCTAATGTTTAGTATTGAGTGTACGTGTTTCACCAATCTGGTTAATAGGAGCGCTCGACCTTGGCCCTTGTAAAATGTACGTAAATGTACGCAAATGCTATTTCACTAGAATCGCAAAATCCGTGCAATTGATTTGGTTTATCTGTCACAAACAGCCATAGAGTTTGAAAATAAGTCTTTATGTTGACGACGACTAGTGCTAGTAGCCCTTCTGGATTAAAGATACGACTGGTATCGGAGATTATAGCTCTTTTGGTAGCTGGCGCTGCGTCTTTAATGTTGGCATGATAGGTATATGTATCGGAAGCTGGTTGTCATTGCAACCCAAAACCTTAATTTCATATGGTTCATCGGACAATTTTGCCAATTCAACTGCTTCAGTTCGTTCGTTCATTCGGATGCTCTGGTTAGTAAGTCGTCTATATACATATTGTTGCACAATCGTTGTATAACCTAGTAGTCTATACAAATACAAATAATCAGTAGTATGTTTTGGTGGATCAACTTCTTTCATGTGTCCACAGTTTCTTGTAAATTTTCTCTCCATTGTCTGCAAACATTTAACGGCAATCCCCAATGATTCCTTCAACGGATTCTGTTCTGACTTGAAGGGTAACGTCACCATGAAATGCTTATCCGGTAATTTGATGGTGGTGATTCGAAGCACTTTTTCGCAGATGTGTTCTTTCGGTGACGATGATTCCTTACGTTCCAAAATTATTTGAGACTTCTCTAAATTACTGTTATCGATCGTCGTGTAACATTTGGTGGAGTCATTTTTAGGTACTACTGCTACATATATTTTTTGCAGGGTGCTACAGTTGCTGTGGTTTTAGGATTTCAATAAATTTGTCCCACTCAATCAATAAATCGATTTTTGGATTTGGATTTTATATTAACCTCAGCTAAAGACATTGCCGAAAAAAACTGATTCTTGAGAAAATCAATTGCTTTGATCGAGGTGTTGGAGAGTATTATACTATGTATGCTGGTACATTGAAGGTGGTGGTGGGTTTGAAATGTGGTGTGATGGTAACACCGACTAGCTCTCTGATGGTTATAATGGCTTCTGTTCTTTCGCAGCTGTTGTCTTGGGAATCACGGGACGAGCAATTGGCATTAGGAGTAAGATGTAGCAACAAATTATGGCTTCTTTTACATATGTGACATCTTTCTTTAGACCGGCATTGAAATACTGTATGGGTTTTACTTAGACAGTTGAACTAACCTATGTGGGATTCTTTAAATTTAGGGCATTGATATAACGGATGGTACTCACTCGGAATTGTTTTCGAATTCCCCTCACATTTCAGTATTGTAAATCTATAATTCGTACTGTAATTCTAGATAGGATTTCGATTGCGCAGTGGAAATCAATTCAGTGAAATTACAGACAAGGAAGATAAGGAATCTACCACAAGGCGAGGGATGGCGAAAATTATCATCAGTCGATTAGTAAACTTTGCTGATAAAATCAGTTAGAATATTTAAAGCTAGCCTTTTCGGAGTTTCTTGAATGCGATACAAAATTGGCCAGTCACGTTGTTATTTCTGAGCTCATTGAGTATGTGAAACAAAGTATCTAAATGTTAAGGCAAAGTTTCAAGAAATAATTCAAATAGACAAGCAGGGGCAAGAGCGAGGCCAGGTCGAAGGGATGATGCCCTGGTTACTACGCGAGCAGAACGAGTTTTTAAGCACTTTATCTTCCATATTCACAACGTCCTTAAACCAACCAATTCGGGATACATCCGACGAAGGTAAAATTTACGTACGACTACCAACACTACGATTACCCAAATTCTCCGGAAACTACGAGGATTTTCCGAGCTTTAAAGATATTTTTGTTGCATCAGTACACAGTAAGCTGGAATTTAACGACGTCCAAAAATTCTCATATTTAAAGGGACAATTGGAGGGTGGTGCTGCAGACTTAATCAAGCACATACCTGTATCGGAGGCGAATTATATCCAAGCTTGGGACTAAATATGTGATAGGTATGACAAAGACAGGGTAAGGACCTGCGATAACAATTTAATAGTTCGGATGAAGTGAACAGAGAAATAATCGCACTCGGCATGGGTACATAAAACTGTAAACAAACAACCTATCATATGACGACTGTTTAAAATTCTTAAATGGCAGATGTGACGCGTTAGAATCCTGTGCACCTGTGAATCAAAGTTCATAGAAGCCAACCACCATCAGAACTCTTCAGTTAAACCACAAACAATATATTAAATAACCAAAATAACCTTTATTATTTGTGGTTAAACCCATCGAATGTTTGTACTGCAAGAGTTCACATCGTCTATATCAATGCGACAAATTCAGGGGTATGAGTCCGAATGATCAACGCGAATTAACGGTAAAGTTGAAACTATGTTTCTTGTTCTATCAGACGAACATCGGGCATCGAATTGTTCAAATAGATTCAATGTCTCTGCCGAATACTCTTAGATTCAGGATCACAAACCTCAATTATCTTACAATCTTGCGCTAACAAGTTGAAGTTAAATACCACGCGTTATCGACTCCGCATAGAGGGTTCAAACGTCTACACACTCGGAAGGACCGAAACCATCATTTATTCCCGATTTGATATGTATCAAGGTCCAAACATTAAAGCACTGATTCTCACTAAAATTTCTTCGTTAACGGGAATTCAAAAAGTCAACAGTGAAATTAGTCAGTTGTCAATTATTCAAATCGCTGATCCAAGATTCAATAAAGTAAATGAAGTCAATATATTATTAGGTGCCGATTATTTATTCCACATCCTGAAACCGATTCAAATACAAAGAACGAATCTAGTTTAGATGAAACATTGCAACAATTCTGGAAACAAGAAGAAGTGATCGAGACAATTCCATGGGCATTAGAAGAAGAAGCATGCGAGGCGAACTTCAAATCAACATATCTCAAAAATGAAAATGGGCAATTCCTCAGCGACTACTAGCAATGGAAAGAAAAATAAAGCGAATCAAGAATTTGGGAAGCTGTATCGAGAGTTTATGGACGAATATCTCAAAATGGGTCATATATGCGAGAAATACAAGACGAATATGTAAATTGCGACAAGGAAATTTGTTATCTCCCTCACCATGGGGTAATATGTGCAGGAAGTGCAACAACAAAATTAAGAGTGGTGTTCGATGGATCAGCTCCGACATCCACCGGCACATCACGTATGTGACGTTATCCCACGATTCTATCCCAGACAATACAAAAAAAATCATCAGGCAACACTAATTAATAAAAACTCCATTTGCCCTTGAGTGAAGTTAGCCCAGCCCAGAATTTCTTTAAATTGATTCAAAATAAAACGTAATTGGTAGATAACGTTAAATTTCGCACGTTAAAAGTATATATTTGTCGGATTAAGGCTATGTGATTTTGAGATCGTCACACTCCTGCCTTACTTTAAGAAAAGTTAGAAAATAATCGTTCCGTGGCAACTTTGCGAAATTGGACCCTGGGCCAGATATATCGTTTATATCCATACAAGTCGTATTTGAACCAAAATTAAATTTAAATTTCGCACGTTAAACGTATAAACTTGTCGGATTAAGGCTATGTGGTTTTGAAATCGTCACACTCCTGCCTTACTTTTAGAAAAGTTAGAAAAAAATCGTTCCGTGGCAACTTTGCGAAATTGGGGCCTGGGCCAGATATATCGTTTATATCCATACAAGTCGTATTTGAACCAAAATTAAATTTAAATTTCGCACGTTAAACGTATAAACTTTTCGGATTAAGGCTATGTGGTTTTGAGATCGTCACACTCCTGCCTTACTTTTAGAAAAGTTAGAAAAAAATCGTTCCGTGGCAACTTTACGAAATTGGGCCTGGGCCAGATATATCGTTTATATCCATACAAGTCGTATTTGAACCAAAATTAAATTTAAATTTCGCACGTTAAACGTATAAACTTTTCGGGTTAAGGCTATGTGGTTTTGAGATCGTCACACTCCTGCCTTACTTTTAGAATAGTTAGAAAATAATCGTTCCGTGGCAACTTTGCGAAATTGGGCCTGGGCCAGATATATCGTTTATATCCATACAAGTCGTATTTGAACCAAAATTAAATTTAAATTTCGCACGTTAAACGTATAAACTTTTCGGGTTAAGGCTACGTGGTTTTGAGATCGTCACACTCCTGCCTTACTTTTAGAAAAGTTAGAAAAAAATCGTTGCGTGGCAACTTTGCGAAATTGGGGCCTGGGCCAGATATATCGTGTATAACCATACAACTCGTATTTGAACCAAAATTAAATTTAAATTTCGCACGTTAAACGTATAAATTTGTCGGATTAAGGCTATGTGGTTTTGAGATCATCACACTTCTGATTTACTTTTAGAAAAGTTAGAAAAAAATCGTTCCGTGGCAACTTTACGAAATTGGGCCTGGACCAGATGTATCGTTTATATCCATACAACTTGTATTTGAACCAAAATTAAATCTAAATTTAAATACGAGTTGTATGGATATAAACGATATATCTGGCCTAAGGTCCAATTTCGCAAAGTTGCCACGGAACGATTTTTTTCTAACTTTTCTAAAACTAAATCAGAAGGGTGATGATTTCAAAACCACATAGCCTTAATCCGACAAATTTATACTTTTAACGTGCCGATTACCTTTATCGAGTCTAATGTAATTTTAGTTCGTACATGTTCTACTGATATTGAATTTAATTTTTGCATTTAACGTGAGTTTTAATCAATTCTGGGCTGGGCTAACTTCACACAACAACAAATGGGGTTTTATTGATTAGTGTTGCCTGATGATTTTTTTTTATTTACTGGGATAGAATCGTGAGATAACTTCACATACGTCGGCACATCCTCGAATGAAAAATTATTAGCGACTATCAATGAAGCCAAGAATTTCCACGTAACAATCGATCTTCAAAATTCACATCTGATTTATTGGAACGTTGTTCAGATTGGCCAGAATTGTTGTGGATAATGCACTTGTATTCCTCCTTTATCTTTAAAACTCCTTTAAGTTTTAGAATTTTTGTGCGGGGTTTCGATTTGAATTTTCGTAGATTGTAAATGAAAAAGATCATAGAGCGGAAGCTTAACTTCTATGTTTATAATCCGAGCTTGCTCTGTTTGAGTAATTATTCGAATTAATTAATTTATTTTATTTATCAAAAATTATTCTTAATATTTTAATTTCAGACTAAATGTTTATTTCAAAAAATAATTTTGTGTTTTATTTTTCATACGATGAGATGATCTTGAACTAAGTACTCCACCCCCTAAATCTCTCGTTGTTATTAACACTGTGTAACAACATTTTCCAAACGAGTAAATTATTTGTGCACAACAGTATAAATACAAAGTTTAAAATGTTAAGCCTTTTTTTCAAAATATATGCAAAATTATCACCTACACAACACCATATGGCAGTTTAATATTCACTGTGTCTTACACAGTTTTAGGAAAATTGTTTTTTTTTTTTAGATTTCTTTTCCTTTATAAAGGTAAATAAACAGGAATATACTTTGTATAAAAAAAAATTATGTGTCTCCATTAGTACGCGGTAGTACGTCTAACTCGGATTAACGGTTATCATAATTTTCACCTCGGATTTTCACGTTCGGAAAATTGTTTTAATATCGAAAAATCCGAAGCTACTTTTAATTTTCATTTTAAATGTAATTTTATAAATTGTATTGTATTACGTTTCGCACACACTTGAGTTACTTAATTAGCAAACAAGAAATTGTCCGAAGCTTTTACACCTGTGTCTATTTTCATATGCTTTTCAGATTCATTACGCTCTCGTACGAGAATCTAAATAAAATCTGAGATTTTATGATAAACAAATTTTGGTTTGTGTACGCCTATGGAAAATTTTCCCCAAACAATTTTCCGAGTATTTTCTAATTTTCGTTGAATTTTTTTTAACGAAATTTGAGCATTACGATATTCTCTTTTCTCATGCTGCGAAAAATGTGTTAGTATGTATAGTATCGCAATTTCCCCTACATACCACATGCTTATACTATCAAGAGAAAATCAGTTTGTCGGTAATCGGAAAATTCACCTGTCTGTTTTTATTTTCGTTTGTTTTGTATATTGTTTGGTTAGCATAGGGGAATACTCGGTCGTATATAAAGACAGAATTAAATTGAGAGAATTATAATTTTTGTTGTATTTCAGTGTTAAATAGTAGACAAGTAAAGTAGTTATTCTCTGATGTTAGATTTGATAACATAATATTACGCGACACTACAGTTATACACATTTCTTATTTTATTTTTCTTAACGACGAAATATCGCGATTTTAGTATTGAGAATTTTTGTGTTTATGTGCTTCGTGTGCTTTTGAAGTGTGCGCGTGCCCATGTATGTGTATTCGTTCGGTTAAGGCAAAAGTAGAAATAAAAAATAAAAGTATTTTTTATATTTGTTGTTCTTGTATTTTTCGACATTAAATTTAATCAAAAAATTAGTACGTGAAAGACTTTTGTTCAACGCGGTTTAAAATCAGAAAAAAAAATTGTTTTATCTTAACTCGCGATTTCGATTATTTCACGTGTGAATAATATAAATAATATTTTGTTGGAAAATTTTTCGTGCGGTAATTTCAAGTGAAAAGTGAATTTTTAATTATCATTCGTATACAGTTTTTAAATTAAAAATAAAATATTTAAATTTTTTGCGATACACAAACCAATCCAATTTTTTTTTTTTGTTAATTCATCATTTTCTTTTAATTTAAACAAATGTCTTAAATTTCGTAAAAGTTCTTGCGTATCAATATTTTCTTGTAGAGTCAGCAACAAGAAGAAATTCGATAAATTTTTTTGTGATCTATTTTGATTTTATTTCTGTTTGGATAATTGAGATGCAACACGTTATGTTGAAGTTTTCCAATTTTCATCTTGTTACACACAGAAGACCGTAACCAATTTCCTAAAATAAACTTTGTATAACTCGTCTTGTAAGACGGTTAGCCGACCATTGGTTATCTAATTCGCCACCAGAAAACGGAAAATTTAAAAAATTTTATTTTTAATTTAGAAAAGAATTTGTCAAAAAGTTTGAAATATAAAATAATAGTGAAAGTGAAAATTATTTGGTTCTGTTTTGGGAAAAAATAATGAAAATTATTAAAAATTTAGTTCATATAATTATCAAATAAATTAAAAAATCTGTTATAATTAAATTTGAAAAAGTGTGATTTTTATTGTTTGGTTTTTGTTTTTGTTTTTAATATAAAAAAAAAGTTTTAAAATATTAAGTGCAAAAGTGTTAATTAAATTTTGTTAACAAATACTTAAACAAAATATCGTGGATTTAACACAAAGATTACATACCTTGATCTAACGAAAACATTTGAAAGATGCAACATCATCCAGGTTCCTGGTATATACCGTGGGGTGTACCGCTACAAAAAATGTTAGCCGTCCCGATGCATCCGACGGCCGCAGGCCCCGGTGGATATACCACACACCATCAGCATCATCATACGCCACCGGCTGGTACACCAGTATCGGTGCAAACACAACAGCAGCAGTCACCCCATCAAAATTATCAATTTAATCCGGCCGCGTTACATCATTCGGCCGCACTACAAACGTTGCATCCGGCTGCGGCTGCCGCTATGTTTACACCACTATCACTACGTGCATTTTTAAGTCCGGGCCATAATCATATTGGATTAACTCAGCAACCGTTACCGGCAGGTTCGGTCCAAGGTGGACCGCAACCAGGACAAGGGATACCGGGCCAAACCCAATCCCAATTGACCGGTATGAATTTAAATGTTGGACTCGTACCAATTCGACAAGCTGGACAAAACACCATATCGAACGGATCAATGTTGATGCAAGTTAAAAAGGTATGTGAACAGCGCTCACATTATTCTAGTTCACCTGTTACCAATTTTTTATCCCGAAAAAGCTTAATTTCTAAAATTGTTTTTGAATTATAATGAGTGGTGTACCATGTGCGATTATATATTAGGCATGGCAAAAAAAAAAAAACTCGTTGCCAAGGTACACAATACAATCATCAATTTAAATCAATTTTCTTTTCGTCTTTGTTTGATTTTCCAGGGGGTTACAATAAAATTTAATTTTTAAATTAGTCCATGTACCGTGTATATAGGTATATATACGTCGTAATATGGCTGGAACCGAGGCCTATTGACCCGAATTTAATTTACTTTGTTATGCTCAGTTCAAAGAGTATTTTTTTCTTCTTCATGTAATCGCATCATTTATTTAGAGAATTATTCGTTAAGTTGTTTTGTCGTACCGTACGTTCAATTTGCTGCAATCACCGATGATTTATGTATTTTGAATACAAATTATTCAACCGTTTCACGAGGACAGAAAATATAAACTATTTAGCATCATCATTATTCATCATAATTCAATTGTGTCTGACTCGAAATTGATATAAAAATCAGTTTGGTACATGCAAAGTGTAACGTCGGCAGCATCGATGATATGTGAATGAGAAAAATCGTATCAAAATGTAATCGCATATGGAAAAACAAGTTTTCTATTCTCTGTCTGGCTGATGATCGATAGTTTTTAAATGTCAAATGTAAGTACAACAACAACATCACATACTATTTTATTAGTAATAAATTAGTGATAAACTAGTTTTAAAGTGGCATCCGCCTAATCGATTTGCCTCAAGATATATGTAAGGTACGAGTATATACACAATCTCGTGTTGAAAACGTGTTTGCAAACATTTGGATTGAATAAATTGTAGATATTTTTAAAAATCCAAAAATTAGAAAATATAATTTTTTTGTTGTAGCTAAATGGTTTAAAAAATTTCTTTATTCTATTACAATGAAATTTGCTTAGGCTATCTTCTGTGAAAGCTGCAGTGAATCAACAAAAAATTGTTTACTAAGAATTCTGGATTTATAAAGATACAACTTTTACTTTTATTTTTGAATTCGTTGGTTTTTGCTACTGATTATTGAAAGTTTGGTTTGGTGGCTGGAATATTGTAGGTGAAATAATCCTAGTCCTAATATCGCAACAATGTCAAATTTTTCTTGGTATTGTAAAAGCCTTTCAGTTTCTTGTTAATGATGGATATCTAATTTTGAAAATTGTGATATTTATCGTCAATCAGTAATTCAAAAATTTGGTATGCAAATATTGAAGAAGGAACTGCTTCTCATCTTTTCAGTATTTGTTCATTTGCTCGAGTTTTTTTGACATGCAGTTAAATTAGCTCAAACACTTCGGTTAATTCGCTGCCTAAATTTTATTCGTTTTTAGTTATTTACAGGAGAGCTGTAGTCTTATTTACCTTTTAAATTTACGCCCAAATACAATTCGAGTCTTTGTCGCTTGAAATATTAAATATCTTATTAAAATTCCAATGGGATTGAGATTGAAATTTGAAATGGAGATTGAAATTGGCTGTTAGAAGCCATGCTGTTTAGTCATGTTCTTTGGAAGCGGTTGTTGTTGTGACCTTGTTGTCTTTAGCCACAGTTCGCCACAGTCTAAACCTCGGTTAATTTTATCATTTAATTTCTTTTATCGCTGTGTATATTGTTTTTCCAACTTTGTACGTTCTGGGCTCGTTTCTCTTTTGGGCTTTTTTCAATAACCGAATGGATAGTGTTATTGTATCTGTCAGCCGCAATGTTGGTTATTTCTTTCATTGTGAGGTTTTATACTCCGTTTGTAAGCATTTTGTTATCTTAGTTGTAGTCGTATCCACCCTCTCTATGGTTCCAGTTACTTCGCTTTTGTGACACGGTGTTCCGTGAGAATTTTGTAAATTTAGAACATTTTTCCACGCAAATCAATATGGAGAATTTCCGATGGGAAGTTGGAATTGGCCTTTCTTGTAGCTTTAGTTTGTTTGGGTGCCGATTTGTTGGTATTGCATATCTCACAGGTTTCAGTATAATTTTTAGCTAGTCTCGTCATTTGCGGGAAATAATAATTCTCAAGGATTTGCTCTTGTTTTTTTTACAATTCCTATGTGCTCTTCGATGTTCCTTTTCCATGATTCTAAATTTATTGAATTCATTACCGAGGACATCGGTAATTACCACTATCTGCGATATCCTTATTTTATAGGTTGGATAGGTGGATTTGATAAGCCTCCTGAAGATTTTTTTTTAACCTTTTCTTCACTATCGTCTCAGTTATTCCTTACTTATTTCCGTTAGTTGAATGTGATGTTTTAGTGGTTGTTATGTGGTCCCAGAAAACCGTAAACTCATTTTCCTTCAGTAAATATTATTTGGTTTCTGAACACGTTTAGTGGTGCGTCGCAGTGTCGAATCATTTGTATGCTATTTTCTTCTGCGCTCTGTAACGTTCCATTACTTGAAAATGAAAGATTATTAATCTTTTGTTTTGACCTTGACAAACCATCAGCGTTTTTGTTAGTAATTCCAGGTCTGTTCCTAATTATATTTCTCTATTCTGGTCTTCCATTTTTTAACTCTTAACAGCATTCAATTTAATTACAGCATTTCAATTTAATCTCCTGTAATAAGAGGTTAGACCAAGGAGTCCGTTTAGCTCCTTAAGATTTTTGGTTGTTGTCATGTTTTGTACTGCCACACTTTTCTGGGACTCTCTTTTATTCCAGCATTTGTTATTATGTGTCCAAGAAACTCTGTTTCAAGGTTGTCACGATATTATAAAGATGTTCCTCGACACAGAAGGTTCTATAGTTTCTTCTTCCAGATTGATATTTTTGTTTGCAAAATAAAGCACTCGCTCATGTTAAATCCAATGTTCCTTCTGATTTGAAAGGGTATATCTAGGTGATAATCAACATAATTAATGTTTAGTCTTAAGGGAAACTAACTTCCTTTGCACCTGTGATTGTAACTCATTGCCTGTTTATCTGTGAGTCTGTCATCACAATCTTCCTTGTAGAATCGTTTAATTTTTGTATACACATGTTGGTTTATCTTAGCTTTTATTAGAGATATGAAATTTAAAATATTTATAACATTTAGTCTTATTTATTATTATTATTTAATATTAAAATCAAGAAAATGTGTTGCTAAATGGTTCGCCAATTTTCTATTTTTTTCAAAATTCCAAAGCTGTCACACTCAAAAAAGAAATTGGTGATACCGCAAGTACTGACATGAAAAACTGTTTAGCGAATGAAAGCGAATTACTCTTGCGATTTGCGCTAATGCAGGGATTTAAACGAAAACAATGTTTATTTGAAGATCCGAAATCCTCAGTCTCTTAAAGAACATTGCAAAAACAACATTGACAAATCTAACATCGAAGCTTGGATTACAAAGCTTGACTTGTTTGATTTCGTATAAAATAAGTTGATCCCGGCGATTAACAATATTAAAGCTTCCTGCTTGTATTTGGAGAAATAGGCAAAGAGAGTGGAACTGAAGCCAAAACCGATATTTTTATTGAATTGAAATTCTTTTTCGAAAATAACGCATACCTTGCGTTAAGCATAACATGCACGTGCGTGAATGAAAAGGGGGGTATTAACTAACATTCAAAGGACATTAAATCCATTGGACAACTAATTATTTTTTTGTAAAAAAAATATTCAAAATCTAAAGAAAATTTTAAATAGAACATCCCCATATTCTTCTTATTCACATTTAATCACTCAAGTGTGTGCTACAGCTAAAATTGCATTGCATTGTAATTCGCTAGAACAAAAGCTTTAGTAGACGTGATAGATATTAAAAATCCAATCCGCATCCGCAAGTCACTTATTCGAGGAGTTAACTGCGAACATTACTATGCTATGTAGGAGTCTAGGCCCGAAGCAAATGTCCCGATCTTAATCAAAATTTAATTCATTCACCTTACTGTTTTGAATAAATTTAAATAGCACTTTAAAACTTGGTTAAAACTTATTTAAAAAATTACGAATAATTTAAAAAATAATTAATTTGATGTGAATAAAGCGCGCAGTGAGCGTGCTATTCTTTTTGAACGGCTAGGCCTTATTTGCGAGGGAAGACAGTAGCACATTAGATTTTGTCCCCATCTAGTATTTTAGGAACCTTGAAATTTGTATTCGGTGGTAAAAAATTTACGAATTTTTATAAAACAGCATTAGTTTAGGAATATATAGTGATTTCTGAGTATGTATTTAACAAAGTTAATGGCCGTAAAATATTTGAATCTGGATAGGAACCTTTTTTAAACAGCGAATAAAACTCCGGCCATCCAGTATTCCACCTCTCGACCAATGGTCATTTAATAAATTTTGTGAACCTTTTTTTGTCCTATGTTGAATATTTTGTTTCGTTACAAGAATTGTGAGTCGGGTTGTGAATGTGTTGGGATATTATTGACGAACGACACGCTGTGAAATTTAAAATAAAAAACTAACTACGCAAAAAAAATTTTTGAAAAAGGTTCACCGGTCGAACTCGAACTTAAGACTTCGTATTTTATAATAAAAAACAACTCCAGCCACTGCGCTATTACACTTTATAAGCGTTTAAAGAAAAACTGTGTTGTGAGATTACGTGGTTAAAGTTATAAGTATAACCCACTTTAAAGCGAATTACAGATTTTAAATCGTTTTTTGCTGTATCCACTAGATATATAAATTTAGAATTTTTATTTTATGTTGTTGGTGCTATATCCCATTTACTACAAATGAACTAAATTGGCATCCTACTCGGATTCTAGGGATGCTAGAACATATTAAGTGCGCAACTAAAATTCCGGATTTTTTTGAAATGTGAAAAATGGACAATTTCTTTAGAAATATCAAAAATGGTTTATTCAAAGTATTGTTCTTCGCTATCTACACATCATTGCCATCTCTCTGGCAGTACATGAATATCACGACGATATATTGACGCCGTTTTGGACCGAAACCATTCATCCGAAACTGACCAAGTGAAGCCTTGCCATGCCATGCGCCATCGACCGGCACAAGTGGTAGTCCGCGAAATAGGCGGGTGCGATAGCAGATCCCATCTCAGCGTATTGATGATGTCCTGGACGAGGGAAGTGTGATGCCATGGAGCGTTATCGTGCTGCAATATTACTCGTTCGTGTTTCTTATCCCATTCTGGCCGTTTTTCGATACATAGTTCAGATTGATGAGTTGTTGTCGGTTGCGTTGCCCATTAACGATTCCTTTCTGGTCCCACCAAACGCGAAGCATTGCCTTCTTTCTAAAGCCACGACTTTTTGCGTTTGGGATTCTTAAGGAAGATCCACTTCTTATCTCCCGTAACAATTCGATGCAGGAAGCTCTTTATTTCATGCCGTGAAAGCCGTGAAATTTCGCAAGTGGCTCTTCGATTTTCCATCTGTCTCTCAGTCAACTCATGCGGCACCCATTTTGCCTCCTTTTTAATTTTTCCACCTTGGCGAATCGTGTTTAATGCCTCTGCAAGTTGATCTTGAGTTTGCGTATCATCTTCATTCTCATTACATTCTGCTGCAAGCTCGGTGTCTTCAAACGTTTTTGGTCTTCCGGCGTGCTTCTTGTCCTCAATGTCGGATCGCCACTTCTGAAGCGTTTAAACCCAACTTCACAACCAGTTTTCTATGGTGCTTGTTCGCCGTAGGCCTCCTCAAGCAACTGACGTGCTTCAGCTGCATTTTTCTTTCAAGTTGAAACAATAAAGCAAAGCTTCCCGCAATTGCTGTTTGTTTGGCACAAAACTCGACATTTTCGTTCTTTTTGGAGTGGTTCTATGCCCGTTATGTACGAAAACCAATATCGTTCATATGGCCACCACGGCTTCGTCCACAAGCCTTCTTCCGCACATCAAAATTTTCGATGACTTTTCCCTATAAAAGCGGATCAGTGAACTCAATTTCAGCTCGAATGTTGTTTTTAAGTTGGTGAGTTGTTTGTGGCTGATTAGCATACCCTTTCCAATAGCCCCACAAAAAATAACCAAGTGGTGTTAAATCCATGTTTCTTGCTGCCAAGGAACTTTAAAATTTCTTGCTATCATTATGCTATCAGCAAATTTTGTTGACAATAAATGGATGATTGCACGACTTGCGTGGCACGTCGCTCCGTCTTGTTGAAACCAAAGGTCGTTGACCCGCACTTCATTCAATTTGGACCACAAAAAACCAGTTAACATGTTGCGATAACGTTCCCCATTCACTGTGGCATTTCCCTGTTAGGTGGTTTCAGTGGTTGCTTACTGCACACTTAGGCCAATTTTTAGGCCCATTGTGATACCACTCATTCACTCCACATCATTAACCCACCTACTTCACCTACTCACACAACTACAGTATACCACCTCCACATTGCAAGCTCCATGTCAACCTGTACATTGACATGGAAGGAGGGTCGGCGCGGGACACGGAGTTCTGCACTCCATCAGAGGGTCTTAGTTGTATTTATTAGCATCACCGATCGTAATCGATGATGAAAATTCGATTTGCATCTAGCCTCTGATGGGATTTGAACCCAGCACCTCCCGGTCCAAGTACCGAAGCTTTAACCACTGCACCACTTGTCCTTTCATTTTCCTGTTAGTTTTGAAAGAAAAACGGCCCAATGATGCTACCAGCCCATAAACCACACCAAATAGTCTTGGAGGATGAATTTCTGTTTCGTGAATAACTTGAGCATTCTCCGATCCCCAAATGCGACAATTTTGCTTATTGACGTACCCATTAAGATGAAAATGAGCTTCTTCGCTAAAGATGATCTTTAATGAAAAACCTTCATTTTGTTCAAGCATTCAATTAACAACACGACGACTATTTAAATTGTCTAGTGGCTTCAATTTTTGAGTTAGTGGAATTTTTTATATTGGTGAAGTGAAGATCAACATGTAACATGTGCCATAATGTGGTTCGTGAAATGTTTAGTTCTTGTGAACGATGCCTGGTTGATGTGCTTTGTTCAGTACGAACACTTTCGCTAACACCTGCCACTGCATCAGGAGTACGAACTGGATGAACATGTTGATACGGTGTACGACCTTCCACTGAACCAGTTTCTTCAAAATGATCAATGATTTTGCACGCTCAGTAGGACGTCCATGGCAAGCAAAACTCTCACGTAATTTACGAAATGTTGTTGTTTTTGAACGATTATTTTCATAACAAATTTGGACAATCAAAATGCGTTGTCGTGTTGTTAGCGACTCCATGACAATAAATGGCATATGTTGGACTTTTCATATGTCAAATAATTTTTTACAACAGATAATATTAAGCATTAAAATTCATCGATTGAAAAAGACCAACAGATGACCCACCCTATGTATTACAACTGGTTATCGTTAACAACTGTCCACGCTATCCACCCGGAAATTTAGTTGCACACCTTATATACATTGCTGTTGGACGTTATAATTCCTGTATTATGATTTTCCTACGCGACCGCCAAATGAAAGTTGAAAATATCGTATAGCTAGCTGTACTTTAGAAATCTGTCACTTTCGGTGTGCCAATTAAGCTAAATATCAGCAAGTGTGGTCATTCTGTAATAGGTTAAGATCAATGGAACTTGAAATTTGTCGGTAAGTTTTCATATCGTCTGCATAAATGGAAATTGACGAGTTTTTAATCACGAAATCGACATCGTTGGTGGCTAAGACGAAACAAATAGGCCCAAGATTACTGCCTTTCGGTGTCTAAAGATCATCTGATACCTACGTTCCCTCAGATAAGAGGCCACCCATACTAAGAATTGGAGTGCGAAACCAGAGCCCTGAGTTTGAACAAAATTATCTTATGCGAAATGCCTTGCTGAAATCCTTGGTAATAAGATCAAGTTCGTTTCCACGTTCCATAACGTTCAACGTATGAGTTGCAAATTCGATTAAATTGGTTGTAGTAGATCGTTCTCTAAGAAAGTCATGCTGGCTCATTGAAAACATTGTTTTACATTGAAAGCAAAGGGGACAATTTCGCAATTGATTCTTATGGGTTGGAATGATAAAAGTCTTTCCATATTAATTGAAATATTCCGTGCGAGATCGGTTTTTGGAACAGCGTTGTAAATGGCTAAGCTAAGTTACCAGTACAGTTTTTTAAAACGATGGAAGACAAGCCATCGAGGCCAGTGGAAAAATCATCTTGTACCTTGTTTATGCTCCTTACCACAGTATCAAGATCAATATGAATAGAGACCGGAGATGATATAGCGCTGTTATTCGTGTGACTGAAGTCATCCGGCTTGATATCGTTATTGGAGTAGGCCTTATTAAAAAAATTGCGAAAAAGCAGGCAATGGTTTTGGAGTCACCAGAACAAGGATCACTGAACTTCATCGTAGTAGGATATCCATCTGATTTCAAAAACGCTTTGGGTCAGCGATTATTTCTGACTGCATACTACCGATGTAATCATTATAGAGTGCATGAGACAAGTTCGAAAAGTTTTTGTAAAGGTTCACATAATTTAAGTAATTCGTTTTATTTCTCCGATTATGTAGTGAATGCAATTCCCCGTTGTACCATGGTGGAACAGCCATTTTGTTTTTTCGTACAGCATAAAGAATGAACTGTTGAAAGCATTCAACCATCATGGCATAAAAATTGAGAGCTTGGGTTTCCAGGTTGTGATTATTATCGAGAGTGGTTCAAAAATAGGTGTTAGCTAACAGTTCATTAAGCTTATTAAAATCAGCCTTACAAAAATTTAAACTAGGTGACGTCGCGCAGTTTATGTTAACTCTACATTGTTCGCTGGAAAATGTAATTAAAAAACTACTGAGTACTGAGAACCAAATTTGTTCTCGAAACTCTGCAATTATTGGCACCAGAAGAGAATACTAAGTCAAGCTGCCTGTTTAGATTGTTCTTAACGTTACTGATCTGCACCAAACCAGAATTTGAAAAGTTATCAGTAATCAAAGTTTCTATTGCAAATCATGTATTCGCAGCAACATAATGGGTATTATCCACCGATTGAGTCCATATAAGATCCGGGAGGTTATAATCTCCAACCATACAAAGCCATCTTTTTCACCCGTGTTGATTTTAATACAAATCAGCTCAACATTGTCGGTATTACGGATTATCACTACTGTTTAGTCAAAGTTAACATGTATCTCAATAAGAACGCCTCTACCGTTCAGTACACCATCGGAAACTGAACCATCTTGGCGGAAAACATTATAACCTAATGTAAAATATTCATTACGGTTACGACTTTATCGTTAAAAATGTCATACAAAAGGGCTCGAGTTTACAAAAAGAATTCGCGGGATATTGTTCCTTACATTCTGGTATTAAAAGAACCAATAATTCAGTTTTTTGGTTTTCATTGAGGGAAACTGAAGCTCTTTACGCTCGTTGCAAGATCAAATTACAGACAAATAATTACTTCAAGTACTCTATTCGCCTTTTAATGGCGCTACAAGCACTACGTGTACCATGAGCTAAAGGAGCCACAATTTTTTTTTATAATAGAAATTCTCTATGAACTATTATTTTTTTGTAAGAAGTAACCACCTTTGACCCACTACAAAACGAAATTCATTAGATATCAGACGCTTTGCTTTAGAAAGTGATAGAGATCGCGATAAATTTGTTTTGTTTTACTTGAAAATGTATTGGGAACACAAAAACGAACCGAAAAATAAACTTTGGTTGCCAATAGCTGGTCTGTTTATATTTTATTTTATTCGCCTTTTAACGCAAAGTGAATGACATCTAATGAAATATTATAAAACTATAGCCAAAGATGATCAATTTCTCGGTAAACTTCGTAGTTGGCTATAATTCGGTTCAATATTATGTAAAATGTTTAATAAGTTTATATTTAATGGGCGCTGTCGGCGCACCCAACATTTGAGTAAGTAAAATCGCGGCTAACGCTATGGAAATGTTTAGCACTATGCAATTGTCAAATCAAATTACCGATGTATATTGGGTGCTTTCAGGTTCCCTATCATGATTAGTCAAATCATCACCAATTTGGTTAGTAAAATGACGTGAGGCCTTTTCTCATATAAACAAATATCACCTTTCGCTTGCATATGGAGTGGCACTAGCTAGGCGGTTTTTAAAAGGTCAATAACTTAAAAGCCAATTATTTTTCGTGTTTTATGACACGCATTGATCAGGATCAGTGCAAATTTTATCAGGACAACCTGATCCAAATTTTGTTATAGATCACAAATTTTGATATGAAATCTAGCTATCGCCTTTAAGCTGTTTCAGGGAACATGAACTGAACCGAGTCAGATGAAGCATCTAGAAACACAGCTTCTATTTTAAAAACACTTGGCAAAAGCGGTGTTTCATTTCAAAATTCTTTTGGACGATAGGAAAAGTAAACGCTGAACTCCGTGAACAAATAAAAGAAATAACGAACTTTAGAAAAGCTAAGTTGAAAGTAGAATTTACAATTTTGAAGAAAGAAAATATAAAACTGAAAAAGCAGTTCAAACACGTGTAGCACTTGGGAAGACACCTAATCTTGAAAACGATGATACCATTAATCAAGTCCATACGGATCCATATCGATAACAATAACAATCGATTATAGAATCCTTTATGGTAATCGTCCAATCAAAGATATGGCTAGAAGTTTATGGATTAGATTATAACCGGATAAATTTCATTCGATTTGCTGTAAGCCTTCGCATTCTTTCTTCGGACAAACATGAATTTCATTCTTTATCCACCAGCAACTTTCGTAACGTTTCGTATCTGACTTGGTAATAAAGCCGTGGAAATTACGAAAAGTCCTGAGTAGAAATACTGAAGAAGAAGGCTGCTGAGATTATTTAGGTTACTTAATGATTTGCTTATAAAAAGGTGAGCAGGCACATCGTCGAAGCGCTGAAGATGCTGATAGGGATTCTGATAGTTGCCATCGTACTGCTAGTTAATAGTAGTAGCTCAACTAAATGTTGTGGAAAGCTTGAGGAAGTAAGTGACCGCTTCTAATACCCATGTGTTAATACTGAAATGGTAACCTACTCCTGATTATGTTTTAAATCGTTTTCAACTTTAACAATACATCAAATATGCTATTATAATTGGAAATAATTAAGATGGTTTAAACCCTTAATTCTTTTTATTAAATTTTGGTAATCGGATATTATTGTGGTAGTGTGTTCAAGAAAATATCTCATAGGACATTTTAGTGTAGCTCAAACGGTTTATAACGGAGACGGTTGTGCAACATAATACATTTATGCTGCAGCGCATACTGAATTATTTAAGGCAAGCGAAAAGTGAATGCCTGTGATCAAATTATTCTTCAAACCGCGATGATGATGTCATATTCCAGAAATCTGCAGGAGTACTTCAAAATTTAACAGACACTGTTAAGTGGATAGATAGATTCTTGGACAAAATAAAGCAGTGTGACTTAATATTTTTTCTCCGAAATGCAGCAGACTATTAACGGAATTTTAGAATTATAACACTTCTTAAAAACGACAGACAAAAATTCCTTTTGGTAGGTCTTTTAATTTATGATTAAATAGAATGCAAGGGAATCGCTTAAGCCCTTCGCCCTTCCAGTCTAACTAAACCACATCTTCCACTTAATATAAAAAAATATTTTTAGATTGTATTACTCGTAATAAAGTCCAAAACCGCACCCAAAATCCTTTGGGTAAGCCTTCTAAGGAGGCTACCTGGGTTATTATATTCCGTACTTGTTGTATACTCCTTGCTTGTTTCTGTCAAATTTTACGACTGATGTTTGGTCCCTGGTAGTACTTCTGCTACTGCCGCAGCTGTACCCAAACCCCGAAATGCGAATGTTATTACCTAGATTAAGCTTAATTATAACTTAAGAATTAAATTTCACAGCCAGTTGCATTCAGGGCGTACATACAAATATTAATATTATTGCTAAATTAGAAAGTAACAAAAAATTATTGATCTTCATACAATTGTAATTTGCTGTGTGAATGCGTTTCGAAAATTTTTAAAAGACGTACAGTATTAATTATAATGTTATTAACAAATTAAGACACCCTACGTCATTGCCTAGAGGTCTGTTTATGTAACTAACAAAAACCCTAAAACAATATTAGTTCATTAATTGAATGTGTGAATTAAAAAATTCCACCGCCTTTCAAAAATTTGGAGAACCGCTCCGAACAATTAAAGTTTACATCACTCATGTCATAAAAATAATGGATGTTAAAATATTTTTTTTTGTCTTAATTAAGAAACTAAATATTTGCATTAGCGTAATTTTCAATGTGTGTTTGCGTAAATGTTTCTAAAACCACACAGAGACCTAAATAATTTTAAATCTCAAGTGGCAGCTAAAAATTCCAATGTAAATAATAATAAATTTTTCGCGGCAAAGCAGCACAAAATCGAATACTGAAAATTTAAATTTATGATTATTGAAAGAATACAAAATTATATTAAAAATACAAAAATCCATTTTGGAAAAATACCAGATAAATCGCTTAAAAATTATTTTGTGTTTACAGTGTAATGCCTTGCGTGCGGCGACATGGAAACTACTGAACTATATTCCATCCCTTCTGTTTTTACGAGTTACTTTTAATTTTTATGTTGCCTATATTTTACCATCGAATACTATCCCGTCTACGTACAGGGCATAGTTATGATACTCCTACAGTGTGTGTGTGTGTATAGACGATTACGGCATCACGTAATAATTTCCGGAAAAATTAACTTTTTTTTTCTTCAAATAGCATAAAGAAAATTATACACAGTAGTTTTTGTGCAGTTTTATCAGTATTTCGTTCGTTCGTTCTTTTTTTAATTATACAGAGTTAATATTCTTCTGAAATTTATTTGCTTTCGTAAAATGTAATTTTTGTTGCTTTCCAGACAAATTAGCATAAATTAATGATCATTACCTCGTTATTGTTGTGCCTAACATTTTTTTTTTGGATATTGTTATTGGATTTGGTAATGAATCACATTTTGTTTGTATCACGGTAAAGTTGATAATTTCTACGAATTTCTTCTTGTTGAAACTAGTTGATTTCATCGGGGTACCAGAATCGAGAATATTTTTGTGCAAATCTGTATTCGTTCGTCACACATAAATAATTTTGTTCATTGACTGTTTCCGTGCAATTTTTTTGCAAGTTAATTGAAGCATCAAGACGAATATAAAATTACTGCTCATATTTTGTAATAAATGCAACAAAATATAAAATTAATATGTTCCCGGTTTTGCAGTTTTCTTAAAATCAAGTAAATCGTGTAATATTAGGTGGTATGTCCCATTTTACAGATTACACATCCGAAAACAATTTCTAGATCACTTGTATCCAAGAATTGTTGACTATTTCATAATGTGTGCTACCTATAACAAAACACAAATGTGTTTAAACTATTAGATTTAATTAACACTTTGTGTCTAATTTATTTGCCAAATAAAGCTGAATTTCATACATACGAGTATTTATTGGGTTGTGTGTCTGAGACGCACTAAATCCCAACAATTTCGAAAATACATATACTCGAATCTAGTATTACGTCTTCATACAGTTATATTTGCTTCTTGAAACAGCAAGTCTGCGTGCGCAATTTAAGTAAATATTTTATTATTCAAGGTTAATTTTGATTAGATGGACGATTCATAAAACGACCGAATCGATTGATACAAGTTTATTCAACTTATATACATGCGATGTGTAAATTCCGTTCGGTAAAGCTTTAAGTTTTATTAGTTTGTTTATATTTACTTTTGGGTAAACATTAATTTTATGATATTTGAATTTCGTATGAGCTAAATGCTAGGTTAGGTTTACACAAGTTATTGAAATGTTGTTTGTACGAGTATATCTGTGAACAGTTGTAAATGTTTAATAAACTATTGGTAAAATACATTTTAGAATGGAGATATACCTCTACCAGCTTTCAGTGGAATTTGGTTTTTGATTGAATGTTCTCAATGCATAATAAAGAGAATATTGGATTTTTTCTGATCACACACATCAGATACTAAATTTTACCATACACGTACCTAGGTAATTAATATACTTTGACGCATGTAACTTTGGACGAATTCTAAGCAAATCCTCACGCCAACCCTAAAATATTACTAAAATTGGAATATCGCAGATTTGCACTAATAAAATTACTCGCAAAACGCCTTAGAAATCATACCAGTATATGAATTCTGGGGTGGGATCATGAAATACGGCCGGAAAATTTGTACGGATAATATTTTCAAACATACTCGATTAAAAGTATTAAAATTTGGCATAATGAATGTTAGCTGATGCTCAGAGATGGGCGTTTACGCATCATCTACTAATTTTTAAGCGATTGTGTCGATAACTTCGACTAGTCGTCATCAACGTCGACTAATCGTAAACATGTCGACAACTATACTATTAATTCACGTCAGTAGTGATCTACATGATTGAATGATCTACATATTTTGCATTTCTGTTTCCAGAGGTTTTACTTAATACGGTACCGCAAAACCTGACCTAACTCGCTGACATAGAGGAAACAAAGTGTTAGTTCTGAATACTTTAATACCGATGAAATTCGAACTACTGTATTCTACGGAACTAAATCAGTGTTGTGCGTCTACGCGTAATACGGAATTATCGACATGGTAGTGTAGAAAATAGATGATTGGTTTTATTGTTGTTTTAACTTCGGCCTGTCAAGGTCAAGCTTTTTAAATCCTCATAAAAAATGACCCTGGTCCAAAACCAATTTTCTCGAGGTTCGAAGGTTCTTGATCAAAAAATTTCAAAAAAGTTTATTCTTTGTCTGGATGGATGGATGAACGGATGTCAAGAACGGCTTATGGTACTCGATTTTTTTTCGTCAATCTTCTTATATTTTTAATTCGGTACATTGAAAAGTTGTTGGTTCTCTACCTCAAGGGGGTCAGTACCTGCCATAGAAAATCACCCAACACCACGACATTGCTTTACATTTTTCCTATATACTCGTGGAGTACATCGTTTGAAAAATTTTGGATCAGATAAAAACATCTATTAAACTGAAGGTGGTCAACTAAAGAAAAATTACGGAAAACACGCAAAATTGACACCAACCTGCTTGTTAATCAGACCAGTTGCACCCTGTAAATGCGCTCTAACTCGCTGACATAGAGGAAACAAAATGTTAGTTGTGAATACTTTAATACCAATGAAATTCGAACTACTGTATTCTACGGAACTAAATCAGTGTTGCGCGTCTACGCGTAATTCGGAATTATCGACATGGTAGTGTAGAAAATAGATTATTACGTTTATTGTTGTTTTAACTTCGGCCTGTCAAGGTCAAGCTATTTAAATCCTGTTAAAAAATGACCCTGGTCCAAAACCAATTCTCTCGAGGTTCGAAGGTTCTTGATCAAAAAATTTCAATAAAGTCTATCTTTTGTCTGGATGGATGGATGAACGGATGTCAAGATCGGCTTATGGTACTCGATTTTTTTTCGTCAATCTTCTTATATTTTTAATTCGGTACATTGAAAAGTTGTTGGTTCTCTACCTCAAGGGGGTCAGTACCTACCATAGAAAAACACCCAATACCACGACATTGCTTTACATTTTTCCTATATACTCGTGAAGTACATCGTTTGAAAAATTTTGGATTAAACAACAATTTCTATTAAACTTTGGTTCATAAATACACCGTTTTGGCGTTGGTAGTCATTTTTTCGATTATCATAAAATATGAACTTGTCGTATAGCTTTGAAAAAGCGTTAAAGACTGTTTTAGCGCTGGTGGCTAATTATTCATATATATACGTATCGTATATCATTGAAGCTGACTTGCAGAATGCCGTACAATTTTCTGAAGCACCTTAGTATTTAAACTACAGTTGTAGCGCTAGGAGCAGTCATAATTTTTCTCATTCCCGTATAATCATGTAGTATATCATTTGAAAGGTTTTGGAAAAAAATACAATTTTTGTATTAGCTATTTAGTTGATATATCCACCGTTTTGGCGCTGGGATCGAATAAATGATTTATTATAGAATGTGTGAGATATCAATGAAATGGTCTTGAATAATGACACAAATTATCTGGAGTAATACAAAAAACCATTGTGTTTCTCGTTCTGTTATGATATATATAAGCCGCATGCTTATCGTTTTTAGATTTTGGACGAAGGCAAATTTTTTATCAGCAATTTATTTCTCAAATTTAGAGATTTGACTCTGGTAGTAAATTGTTTCTTTGGTTACGCATATAAACGTATCTCATATCATTGGAAGGTTTTGAAGACTGTTCCAAAATAAATTGAAACACGCTTTGAGTAAAACTATCGTTGTGGCGCTGGAAACATTCAGTTCGTAACAAATTTATTACCAGCACTTTAGTTCACAAATCCACCGGTTTAGCGCTGGTGACAAGTTAATACTTTGGTATAGAATAATATACAACATGAACAATTTTTACAAAACCAATGAAGAATCAGGAAATTTTTCTTGGGTCGTTTTGTGACAAACTTTTTAGTGGAAATTTCGTTTTTCTTTTTATGTCAATTTTCCGAGTTCGTGAACCAATACAAACATATATCGATTCCAATCCCCATTCGCAAATTGAATACTTGTTGGTTTACAAATCTGTTTGAACAATATTAAATGAAAGTAAGAGGGAAATGAAAATAAAGGGTTTCTCAGGAAGAGGGTCGGATTTAAATTTGCCGCCATTTGGTTAATATGGGTTGCACTGTGATTTATTTTGACAGTTGTCACGTACAGAGTCAAGTTTTCGGTCGCAATAATGCGCCAAATGAATCGACAGTGAGGCGTATAATTACCAATTTTCGTCGTCCTCCTTGTTGGTCACTCGAAAATATAGCCACAGTAAGGGAATCTGTGGCCGATAATCCAGAACTTTCATTCGGCATCGTGGTCAAGAATTAAACATTTCCAGAAGCACTATGCAACGAATTTTGGTAAAAGATCTGCTTTTGCACGCGTATAAGGTTCAATTGGTGCAAGAAATCAAGCCAAGGGACCATGTGCAGCGCCGTGAATTTGCTGATTGGGTGTTGGAACACCATCAAATTAATGCGGATTTTTCGGAAAAAATCATTTTTTCCGATGAGGTACATTTTCAACTAGACGGCTACGTAAATAAGCAAAACTGTCGGATTTGGGGTGCTGCAAATCTTCGTATGATACTCAAACAACCAATACATCCACCCCGAGTAACTCTTTGGTGTACATTTTCCACTAGAGTGCGGTATAGCGAAATGTTAACGGAGTTTTTGTGACCCGAATTGGATATAGTTGATGTGGAGGACATGTTTTTCCAACCATACGGTGAACTTGTATTTGTGAACTAAAGCGGTATTATCAAATTTGTTATTGATTCGAAATCGGAGGTATGACAGTTTCTCCAAGAATGGGTCCACAAAGTTGTAAAACTAAAGTCATGTTCTAACGGTATACCACTCATGTCAACGTATTTTGCGACACCATGTACAACTCTTTTTTGAAGTAATATTTAATAAACTGACTATTTTTTTATACCTACCATCCTTTTCATACATGCTTGTACCATAAATCGTTAAATACACAATATATACTTACCGCGTGTTGATGATACGATCCTACAAGAGCTAGCCATTTATTTTTTTGACTGTTAATAGACCATGTGTGACATACCGGTTGAAAGGTAATTTAATAACATTTATTGGTATTGTCCTTTTTGGAAATAAACTGCTTTTACGTATTAATGGGCGAAACGACAATTTTCTGAGTGAAATATATACTGGTAGTGGAATTACAAAGGTCAACATTTTAAGTGGCTTCGCTCATCTTAAATATATAAGAACAACCGATTTTCTCTGGTTTTTATAAATTGGCACAAGGTGTTCAATATATTTTTGTGGCAAAAAAATTTGTTTTCAAATTTTTACGTTTCCATAATTTATTTTGCTTTCCAGACATAAATCGATTTCATCTCTGCGTATTTAATTTTAATTAATTACATTTCATTTTCACCGTGCACAACGGTTTTTGTTACCATAACAGGCATCCTCTAAGTAATAAACCGCCGGTTCCCATAATTTTAATTTTATTTTATTTTTTTGCAATTTTTAACGTTTTACTGTGCAGATTTTTAATTAATCAAAAACACATAAAAATACACTGTATAAAAAAAGTATTTCTGGTTTTTGTCTTATATTTACCTATAAAAGTGTGTTGGTTTCAATTCCATAAAATTCTGACATGAATCTTCATTAATTTTTACTTTTTCCCCATTTTAGATTATATTTTCTGAGTTTGAATTGTTTGTTTTATAAACACACATACTTGTCGTATTTTATATATATTGTGTGATGGTTGGGAAATTTTGTTGCGAGAAGAACGGGTGGTTTTCCCCCCCCCCCCGCCCCATTTTCTAATACAATACGAAATGTATAAATATAAAAAAAATTCTAATGGGAAAAAGGGAATAGATACAAATTAAAAAGAAAATAACGATAAACAATAAAAATCCAGCGAACAAAAAAATATATTCTGGATGTATTACACAGGATGATTAAAATTGTTGGTTTTGTTGGTTTCTCTGGTTGTTAAACTTTTGGAATTTTATGTTTGCTTCATACATCCAAAATATCACAAATATGATCATTAAAAACAAAGACTAAACTATTATGTCTACATATAGCTATATGTACAAAACTCAGCTGAATATGTATACTATCCTATTCAAAATTGTTTGTGCAAGCTAAATTTTAAGTGCAACGTAACACAAACCTCTTTAACCTTTTCAAATCAATATAAATTTTGTTATTTTTTATTTCTGCACAAAATTACGACCAAGATCATAGCGATTGATCATAGCTTAGCCAAATGGTGGCATAAACGACATTTACTTTGAGGTGGCGTGTAGTTGGGCTCTCGAAAATTAGTCACGGCAGTGTACAATCGAATATAGATTCTTCGTCTAGGGACAGGATCCACTGATTTCTTTGCTACAGCTGACGAAGATAAACACTTGGTGATGTGACATTGAGCTGGTGGTGTTTTTTCGTATCCTAGCAAGGCTACTTCGCTATTAACGTCCTTGGGTTGGGTGAGGTGCCTTGATCCTCGCAGTGTGTAGATCATTTAGTTGTCATCCCACTTTCTACAAGCTCTCCAGGCCTCTCACGAGATTGGTTAGCATATGGATCGAGGAGCTTTTACCATCAAATATGGAAGCTCTGGATCGATAAAAATAAAGTGGTGATCATGTTTGGTTGACACTGGTATCACGCTTAACATTTGGAAACCCTCATCTTGCAGCAGTGATAGTCGGACGTCAAAAATCACCTTGTTCTGCACGATTCCAGCTTTGGTGGTAAGTAACTGATACAGCTGTGCTCAATGTTTCTTGTAAGCTGGAACCCGGGTCTCGTACTGGGCAGACATTTTTGTAACTCACTTAACTGTTTTTTCAATTTGGCTGGATTCGATAGCTGCGTACTGGTGGCCGGCGGACGTCCGTTAATATTCCAACTAGTTCACTTTGCATCGTTTTAAGTAAGCTCATGGCTGGTAACAGAGGGTCGGTAAGTTTCTCATGCTTTAGAACCCCCCTTTTAGGGCATTTAGTCCATGTACAACGCCTGATAGTGGTTCCAACTCACGCGAGTTAAACCCACAAAACTAAATGCACCATTTCACTAATGAATTTGTTTTAAATAAACAGAAGAATTAAAGTTAAATGTTCTGTATGACTACGGGTCTTCTGCCTTTGTCACAACATAAATGGCCATCCAGGTGTGGTTCAAATAAGGACAAGGAAACAAAATTGAGAACCGATTTGAATAAAGAAATGTGAAATATCAGCCCTACTCATCAGTGACATTCGTAACTTCGTATATAACGACAGCGCAACTTATTTTACTGATGCCATTTGATATTTCATTGAACTATGCAGTCGACTAAAACAATCCTCTTGCTCTCTTATTTCACAGTTATTATTCAATTCCACCTTGGAAGATGATCTGACTGTGTGAGTAGCAGGCCGAACTACTCATTCACTGAGAACAACAACACTTAACTATGAAGGTCACGTTATGTGAAAATTCCTTTAATTTTTTTTTATAGATATGACAACCTTAACCAGCAGGTTAAGCTGTACTTTCTTACCAAAAGTCGAGTTGCCAAACAGGAAAATAATAAACATATGAGGGCAATCTTACAATACCTAAACGGGATGCGGAATGATATTTCATATTTTACTGGGTAGGTGCAGCCTTTATACCACCCGGTGTAATTAACCGGCAGGAAAAGGAATATGCAAATTGCAGTAGGGATCGAATAAATTATTCATCTTGCCAGAGCTGGATTTTAAATTTGTTAGGCGTACATGTATTAAGACAGTATGCCATTCAGGATTTAATTTGAGGTTACGCTTTCCATCTATGTACCCCGTGCTGCATTAATTCTCGCAGCTCAGCTCGATGGAGGGACCAGCCGTGGGTCATGGGGTGCATAGTCAGGGAGGAAAAAACATCGAATCAAATAGAAACTGGTTCGACGATAAATAGGTTTTAACGAGCGACTTTTTTTTTATTTTTTGTAAGGAAACTTTTTCATTTTCAGTGTATACGAATGTATAATTTTTAATTGATAGTCACTACACGTAAAATATCTTCAGTTCCTGGATGTGCCTTGACAGTTCGAACAATAATCCAGTTCCCAGGAGAAACATTGTGCTTCTTGACTAATATCAAACATCCTATTTGATAATCCGAATTTGCCGATATTTGTTGCGCTCTTGCAATTCTCACAAATACTCCGACGACCAACGTTGCCAAAATTGTAATATTTATTGTAAAAAGCTCGAACCAGGCACAAATTCCATAGCGATTTCATGACGTACTGCCGCTTCTGTAATTATCGTTACTCATTTTGAATTCATATAAAGTGTAAAGTAGCAATGAACCATTGTGTGGTTAAGTCTGGAACCTGGATGTGTACAGCCTTCATGCAAAAACTGATAAATATGCAAATGTAAACCTTTAATCGAATATTTGAATGAGCCACTAGCGAAACTGTGGCAAAGGATTAATACACATTTAGGTAGCGCGTGGGAACTGGAAACCTCATCCAGTATATCTCATCCAGCAGTAGTGTGCACTTCTAGTAACCCTGCCACCTGGCTAGGATTCAATGGACCAATCATATATTAATTCGGAAAACTGGGGCGACCAAATCTCTTAATGGAATGTCGGGCCAGCAAAATAAATTAAAACTCCGAATACTGTAAATGCTTGCTGCGGGTAACACGATCCGGTTGTTGACGAAGCTTTGCCCGATTTTAGAAGCAAATAATGCATTTGTGTACCACAGAGTGAGAACTATACGGTTCTAAATTATTTTTAATTCTGCTGAATTTTTATTTAAAAGGTCTTATTTATAACGGGTTTTCCAATAGAAACATAACAATTTTGTATTTTAATACGAACGCACCCTTGAATGTTTTTCGTGATCTGTCTACTTCAAAACGTGAAGGTTAACATTTTCATCATGGTGAAGATCCGCAATTCTGAGTCGGTGGTCGCAACTTTAAGAGCGCTTACTCCAATTTTCGGTCGTTATAATCGTCCGACCAGACAGGCTGTGCATGATATAAGAACTGAAGCCTCTTGATCATTTGAAGCGCCGAAACTTCTTCGACTGAGCTCTGCTAAAGTTTGAATAAAATCCTTAATTTCATCGAGAAATCATCATCAGCGATGGAACTCTTTTTGGCTTAATGGCTTTGTCAATAAACCAAATTTGCCTTACTGGACAGCAACAAACCCACATTTGCTTCAAGAGACTCCATTACAACCACAAAAAGTGACCGTGTGGTGTTGATTTCATGTCGGAGGTGTGATTGAACCATATTTTTTCGTCGATGAAAATGATCGCTATGTTATGGTCAATGGAGTTTGACGCTATCGTGCCATGTTGGAATATTATTTTTGGTCAGAATTGGATTTACTTTACTTCAGTGATAAGTGGTTACAACAAGATGGTGTCACATGTCACATAGCTAGACAAACATTTGTTCTATAGAAGGAGAAGTTGAGTAACCATGTCATAGCTGGTCGGATAGCCACTGTTCATGCGATTTAACACCGTCGGATGTTTTTTATGAGATCACGTAGATGAGCTCAAGGACAATATCGAACGTGAATTTGCCGACGTTAACGGGCATTACCTGTGAAAGAGTGATGAAAATTTGGCTCTAAAGAATCGGTCGCTGCAAACGTGCTCGCGTTGGTCATATGAACCAGATCGAATTCCATAATTGAATGTAACATGTGTACTACACCTGGAATAAATTTCAGCCCAATATCTCAATTATTTTGTGTTTTATTTAAATACATTTTACTACATAGAAAAATGTAAAAAATTAATCTGTACGCGGATATTGTATTCTGAACATGTTTGGTTGACCGCGTTGATCTTATCTCAACATATTCCTAGGCCCTATGATGTTGGAGGCTCTTTGTTACTAGAAACGTTTCAAAAATACTTATTAACGCTGATCGTACTCTATCTTCATACGTACTGCCGTAGATGATGTTGATCCTTGATCAAGATGTTTATCGATATCGTGGTAAGGTTTGGGTTATGTTTTACTAAATTGATGGTGTTATCGACAATAGTTGTTTGACTTTTCGATAAGAACCAAAAGATGATTCTCATCATTGTTAATTTTTTCGATTGGTTCGACTCATATTTTTCAGACTCTCGTTGGGTGAGGACTTCGAATATTTCCCCTAACACAAGGCCCACTGAGTCTCCAAAACCTCAGTTCACTCGTTTGTGATCCTTGTGCCTTTCAAATAATAGCTCATTGTCTGCTATTATACGTGTGTTGCCATAGAAGTTGCTGAAGCCTGGAATTGCATTTTAAACCTGGCAGTTCTGTACAAACCAACTGTAACTCTTTGTGGGCTCTACATCTTGGTATATTCTGAGTATGGTCGCGTATAGCGGTGTTTTTGTCCCATGCTGTGCCCTCCACATTTGTATGTGTATTTTGTATGGCCATCTTTTCTAATATCGCTACATTAATATAATTTCTTACAATCATCAGTATAAGCAAAAAATCCTTCTTCTTTACATTCTGAATCAATTGTCGATGAGGTTTTGTCCTGCTTTGTATTCCAAATCGTTAACGTTTAAATCAAATTTTGGAATGTTGTTAGGCCATGTTTGTTCAGCTTCTATCAGAGGACGAGGTCCGTACCACCGCAAATTCAGTTCAATTAATTCATTCGACAGTAGTCCTCTTAATATGGCGTTTGCCAGATTAAGTGCTGTTGGAACATAACACCACGGCTTAGCCAGGTCCTGAATTCTCGAAATACGATTCGAAACAAATTCTTTGTATAGCGTATGACTGGAATTTACTTGAATGTATTCGATGTAATGTTGTTTGAGAATCCGTTCTAATAATACGTTGCTTCAATCTGGATGCCCAAACATTTCCTCGTTTCGTCGACAGTTTAGTTCGGTTAGTAATAAAACCATTTAAATGTTGAGGACACCAATGAATGACTTAACGCATCGAGGTATTTGCACACACGAAAAGTTGACCAATTGGTTGTGAAATTATCGCCACATCGTCACGAACTCCAATGGCAGCGGGTCCAAATCCTTTGCATATTCAGTTTTACAGTCATTACACAAACCCAAGGATCAACAATTTTTGATATCTCTTAGTTATTTTCGTTAATGAATTAAAATTACCAAATTCAATTTGTATCTTCTTATTGTTCGTATCATATAGTATCCCAAGCAACAATCCTGAGTTTTGGTTCATTTCGGATTCCGAACGAATTGAATTCGCATTTGAGTTCCATTTGAAGCGGCTAAAACGCAGCAAACTCTCCAACAATTTGTCTTGAATCGTTGGTCTAATGAACAAAGTATCGTTTAAAGAAATAACCGTTTCTGATTCTTTGGTGAATCAAACACAACTCGCAATCTCGTTGGTGTGCTGTCTTCCTATAATACAGGGTGGTTAGGAAAATAGTATTCCGGGAAATTCCTTTGTTTATTATCATCAAGCAACCCCATATGGCTGAGATCGATATACTCTTGCATTAACTCACAATATAAGCCACGGAATATCGACCTTCTGAACCACGAGGATAGTGATGTTGGTAATGGTTTTCACAAATGTTTTCGTCGATTGTTAACTGTTTGGCTTGAACCTTTTCTGCTGCCAAATCTGTTTTGTTTTTCTCTTTATTATTTTCAATATTGTTCGCCGAACACAATAATGATAAACTTCTTTTGATGGCTGCATTCTACCAGTAGCGACAAATCCAAATACCGAATTTATTAGTGTAGGCAATTTATCACACACTTCAACTGCCATGCCTTGGTAAACGTATGAGAACGTTTCGGAGGGATCGGGTAAACCAAATCCAACAATTCGGTTTTGTTAACATGAAAACTGTGCGTTGATAAGGGCTTCGTGATTTGTGTCAATACGAGAAAGTCGAGTTTTGCGGAGTAATTCAATAATCTCGATTTTTCGATAAGCGTGATTCATATTTACTTACAATATCAGCGCAATTATTGCCTCTTAACGGATCCAATAAATGTTGTCGTTTAGCACCAAGCAAATTTAGAATGTGCACATTATAAAATTTGACTGGGAACCGGGGTCGAGAACCACCCTCGCCTGTATTTTATTATCATTCTCCAACGGGTCATGACGATGTAGTACCACTTAGGCCTACTGTCTATGCTAAACCTTGTTGAGTGTTCGTGCATCCAATTTGTGTTTGATCAATTGGTACTGGATTACTAATTGATTTTGCCTCCGCAGTCGGTGCAGATTTATAATCAGCTAACGCACGATATAACAATGTGTTATGATTGAAATTACCTTTACATTTTCGGACTCTGCGACCAACATCAAAACAATTGATACACGTGTTCAACTGTTTTGTTGCTTGCGTGTGAAACAATTATGCATGGTCGACGAAGTAGCTAATGTCACTTTATGCTGCTTGAAGTTTTTAAAATCACAATTTGTCACCGATGTATTTTGTTTAACTGGGTCAAGGTAATGACGAAGTTATTGAGAGATGCAGCTGGATTCAATCGTGCGTATGATATTGTACAAAGTTTTCATGTGTTTTTGTGAACAAACAACACCATTATCGTTCGCGTATACAATTGCCTTCCACGCTAATGGGTAGTTCGCTGTTGTAGAAGCATATCCCTTTTGTGGCAGGTGGCACGTTTTTGTTGTTATGCACCGCCTCTAAATATACGTCTCTAAATAGCGACCATGACTCTAATTTACCATCAAAAGTTGGTACTGTAATGTGGGGTAGCTTTACGTACAGGCCTTGCTAATACTATTGCATTGATTGACCATTAACAAAAGTCTTGGCTCTGTGCGTCTTCAAATTTTTTGAAGTACCAGTATACGATGACAACGAGAGCGAGAAAAACAAAATAAAAAGACAAAAAAATTAGTACATTTAGTACGTTTTAAAGAGGTTTGTGTAGTGTTACGTTGCATTGAATATTTTGCTTGCACAAATAATTTTGAATAGGATAGCATAAATAATAGTTTTGTTCGATTTTTGATTTATGAACGATTTTGTGATTTGAACGAGTTTCGAAATTTATATGCTTGAGGTGATTATGTTTTATATATTTATCGAAATTCTAGAGTAAACATTTAATTTATTTGTTTGAAAATTCGAAGATGGGTATAGACGATAAGAGCTTTCTGAGTTTATTAGGTTACTCCTCTTATGTCTGATTATACTCGTATACCAAAATAAAAATTATTTCGGTGCATGCCGGAAATGTTGATTTCAATCGATTCTAATATGGTTTTATTTTTTTATATATATTTCAGGTGAGTTGGATGTTTGTTGTTGTAGTTATTGGATACACCATATAATATATCAAGATAAGTATACGGGGGGGGTACACAGAGTAAGCATTTTAAGTCTTTAGTTATACCAATATAAATATTCTTTCTCTTCAATGATTCCCATCATTGTAAGACAAACAAAATATGTTAAGTATTTTGCCGAAAATAAAAAAAATATTTAATTTGTAAAATTTGATTTACTCATTTGATGAAGCCGCCGTGTTGCCAATTAACCAAACAATTTGTAGAAGAGTCGTGCACAAAACAATTTTTAAATCATCATCGCAATCCATCATAAAGTTCTAAATTAATTTTAAGATTATGGATTCGATTTAAGGGTTTATAACAATTATCAAGTAAATAGATTTTAATCTGAATTTATCACACCTTATAGAGTTTATCGTAAATTGATTTTATATTTTTGTACACCACCAACTGGTTCGTATCGAAACGCGCGAAATTAATTTTTAAACGTATATAGTTTATCGATAGTTTTACATTTTTTGTTTTGTTTTTGGGATGATAACCTATAATTATTTATATCGGAGATTCTGCTTTTAATATCAAGGTTGATTGATTTGTTACCTAACTTAACTATTATTTAAATTTTATGCATCGTCATAATATTTTTTAATAGTTTGGCGTTTGCACGATCGTTCAATCGATCGATACTTTCTATCCTTTAAATTTTTTTACTGAGACGCAACTTTGTTTATGTACAAGGAAAAGCTTCTATATAAAAGAATTAATAATAGAAAATAATGGGATATTAATGGTTTATATACATATTTTATGACATTCGTTCATAATACATACACAAAATATATGATTTATGATTTTTTGGAGTTTTTTTTTCCAGTCATATTATTGTGGAAAAATTGTATGTAATATTTTTAAATTTAATTGAAAAACTGATAAAATGAAATTCTTTTCCCTTTTATACGTTTCGTATAATATCTTACACAGTACCGCACACATTTGAAATAAGTTTGAAATGAAAAAGTTTTGCCATTTATGTATAATATATAATGCGAATATGTGGGGTTTTAAAATATTTATGTAAGAGATTTTATTGTGCAATGTTTTGTTATCACAGAGGACTCAAACGTGTGATTTAGTGTAATGTATCTTTTATTCAATTTTGTTCCGGAAAAGTTTAATTTTACATTACTGGCAAAGTATAAATACGCTCAAGGAAATGTATATTTAGGGTTTGCACCCAACGAATATTACACCAAGTACCATAATGGCTTGTTATATATAAATTATTATTTAATTGGAAACTTGCATACTTCATGCAACGAACCCCTTAGTTAACCTAATTCACCAAGGTTATTTTTATAATAAATGCACCTGCTAAATTCCCTGAGTATCGATTTTATGTAATATTCCAATGCTGGCGTATACATTGACTCATTTTATATTGCATACTCACTCCGTATTGGAAGCGGATGGGGTTGCGCTAATTACCTCAAGTCAGTACATTTCTTCATGTACCTAATGCATTTCCCACTCTACTGCAATTCTCAACAATTTGTCGCATTCATTGTGAAAGTTGTTACATATTTACAAAAGCTTGTGCAATTAATATTTAATGCATGCAGTTGTAAAGATTATCTGTTACCTGTCTACAAACCATTTACAAGTTGTGTTTACATAATTTCACTGTAATAACCTAATAAATTTACTTGTACCAAATATTTTTTCCAATTGGAAAGCTTGGCATACTTGGATGCGTGGGAAATTTACAAATAGTTTTCAAGAAGACGGTAATTATAAAATATTTATTTTGAAAACCCAAAGATCCGAGTAGGCTAAGTTTTTCTATCTGAAGTTTGTAATATTTGTTATACAACAAATATTTCTCAAAAATCGCATAGTGGAAAAAAACGTTTAGAATAATTTTAACCGCCGTTTGCACAGTGGTTAAAAGCTTTGGCGTTTGTATTGGCAGATACAGAGATAGAAATCCCAATAGGCAAGGAGCTAGGCGATGCTAAAATGGTATACGTGAATCAGTCCTCTAGTCATATGTCCTCGATTTAGCTACCACATAAGGCAAGACGTGTAATGCGAACTGCGAAAGAATTTGGAGTGCTTCGGTCCAGAACAGATTGCAAAGACTAAAACGAAGAGTAATTTTATGACTGTTTTGCACTATGCGATTCA
This sequence comes from Nephrotoma guestfalica, assembly GCA_963691935.1. Lineage (NCBI taxonomy): Eukaryota > Metazoa > Arthropoda > Insecta > Diptera > Tipulidae > Nephrotoma > Nephrotoma guestfalica. The sequence goes on from OY829913.1 coordinate 95,674,931, forward strand.
GATGCTGTTGTTTGCTGTATGAGTTTTTAAATTTGTCTTACCACTGGTGAGCGCTCATACATATATTAAGCGGGTTTCGTTATACAACTAACATTGTATTATATTTATATTGTATTTTATGATAAATTTATATATATATATATATATATATATATATATATATATATATATATATATATATATATATATATATATATATATATGTATATATATATATATATATATATATATATATATATATATATATATATATATATATATATATATATATATATATATATATGTATATATATATATATATATATATATATATATATATATATATATATATATATATATATATATATATATATATATATACGAGTATATAGATTTCAATATCATCTTCACCATCGATATCATTGTCTAAATCACTATGTCTGACTGAATTTAAAATATCCTCATCAGTAATCTCCTCAGATGTTATAATTTGCTCATCCACATTTACATAGTCTGTAAAATTTATAGCTTGCCGAAATATCTCAATCGACGAATCTTCCCAATATAAATTTTCCAATGACAGTTGGCCCGGCCTTCTTGAAGCAGTTGGCTATGGTATTTTGTTGTACTAAACCCCAAGCAAGTTGAATCATGTGGCATCCATCCAGAAGGTTTAAACTAGGTAAACTGTTATTTTTTTCAATGTTTAAAATAATTTTTTTGATTAATAACTTCCGGTAGTGTATTTTAAAATTCTGGATAATGCCTTGATCCGGGGGCTGGATCAGAGTTGTTAAATTTGGAGGCAAATATTTTACTGACACTGATTTAAGTCCTTCAACATCCAAATGTGATGGGTAGTTATCGACAAATAAAACAATTTTTCGTCGTCGGCTGTTAAATATTTGGTCAATATGCCGCAAATAGTATTCCCATTCTTGAAATGTGATCCACGACTTAATATTTCCTTTATAAAGAACTGGATTAGTGCGAACATTTTGGAAGCATCTCGGGCTTTGGTTGTTAGATTTGTTCCCGATCATTTCTGAATGTTATGGTTTCATGTAGCACCAATTTATAGAAAAGGCCAGTTTCTTCCATATTAAATATATCATCCGGTTGGTATTCATTTATTATAGTGGGGAGCTGCTGTTAAATCCAACTTGTGGCTTGAGTCGTCGCTGTCGATGCTTTTTCACCGGAGATTATCTTAAACATAATATCGTGACGTTTTTTGAAACCTATATAAATGATATTTTATTTACCTTCAATCTAGCCGTGACTAGCTTTAAAGTCCAATATGTTCAATTTTTCTGCAAATTCCATTGACTTGTCTTCTATAATATATTACCACTAATTGGGATATTTTTGGTTCTGTATGTTTTCAACCATGTAATCATAGCTAATTTTAGTTTCACTTCTAAATTAATTGATTTTCTTTTTGAGCCATTTTAATACAATAATTATAAACACATAGCCCAAACAACACAACATGCAACAATACTAAGTCACTTGACTCAAATAACTGTTGCAACATAACTGTCTCTTTCTTTTATCATGTAATAGGGAGTTAATGAATTTTATTTTCATCTTGAATTTGCGACTTTCCTCATGTTGGACACAAACATTATGGTTTATATTGCTGCTTTTGGATTACCCTATAAGTCGCATTTATGGTTACAAATGCATTTACAAATTAAAAACATAAAATAACAAGAGAGGAGATCGTTGAAAAAATTTCTCTTCAAAAATTAAAAAATTCTCATGCGAATGCGATCGTTATAATGAGTAAAAGATTGATGGAGTTGAAGCATTTTGTCTGAAATTCTGTCCGTTATAACGAATTTCTTTTACAATAAGGGAAATTTGTACATCAGTGTACGGATAAAAATTCGAGGCATTCTAGTAAATGTGAGCAACTTAAATAGAAAAAACATTGGGTCAATCGAAGATGGTTTAGAGGTACGCGATTTGGGCGCTAAGTTCGTTAAAAACGGTATTTTTAAAAAAAAGTTATTTTCAAATGTACAGAAAAATTATTTAAAAAAATTTCTCACCATAAATTAAAATTGTGGTGAGTAGAGGAAATAATTACCTTTCCAAAACATCAAATATATCGAAAATCGGTTAACAAGTACCAGACCTTATTGCCAATTTCCTAAACTAATAAAAACCCAAATAATAAACGGTTTTTTAAAATTTTGGAATTTATATTCAAAATTACAAAAAAATTAACAAATAAATAAAAATGAGATACGAGTATAACGACTAAACAAAGGAATTTTTTATGATGCCATAAAAACCGTTTGAGTCATAAGGACTTATGACTCATTCGCCTCATTAGTTATGATATTTAAATCCGCCTACTGCATTAATTATGACCTGCTATTGCCAGTATGTTTTCTTGTATCATATAACATAAAAACAAAAGAAATGCAAACTAACTATTGGTGCTAAGTTACCTCCAAAAAGTGTTGTGTCTTGTAAAATTAACTAGTCGTGAAAGTGCAGCTCTGACAATTCAGGAAGTGTTTATTTTTTGGTCAAAAGCACGAATTCCAGCGAAAAACGAACAACATTCCATTGCATAATTGTAACAATTGCCTGAAGAGTCAAAAAATCGTCTAAGGAATAAAAATAAACCTTCAAAAATTTTCGATATCGCACTTATCAATGGCTGATCCATGATGACCAGTGAAAACGACAAGCGATTCCTCTTGTCGCAGCGTGAGAAAGGGCGTCTCGGATATTTGTTTGGAGCCAGACAATATGAAATTTAAAAAGAAAAGCGGAAATCGGAACGTATGGAGGCAGAAAAAAATCGTGAACGAAGATACCTTGAAGAAAAACTTAAATCAATTCAAATAGACTCACAGGCATTTTTTCGTTATCGGAGAGTGACAGTGAAAGGATATCTGAGAACGACTTGAAAGTCTTGGACATTCTATAGATCAACTCGTTTTGAATAGAACAACACTGAGGCATCTTCGTGAAACAAATAGAGTAGAAATAGCAGCATCAGTTAAATCGACTTATTGGAATGAAAAATTACTTCCGGATTTATCTGGAACGGAGACCGTCGATCGTTTGCCGGTGATTCGGCGTTCCAAAATATCAAGATCAACTGGTTTGGAAATGGCGAAGGCCGTTTTCCGAATCTTAATCGATTGGAGAGTAGCTGACGCTGTCGTGGCGGCTTGCTTCGATCCAACGTATTCAAATACTGGAAGATTAAATGGAGCAGCTATTATTTTAGAGCAGAAAGAAGAACGAAGTTTATTATATCTTCCTTGTTGACATCACCTATCTGAAATTATATTGCGCGCTGCAATTCCAACGTTCATACACAATTAAATGATTTAAAGCGGAATTAGCGGATTGTTGTAAAAACGAATTGGTAAATTAACATGCTCGGTATTATTACAAAGAATTCTTGGAAATCAGTGTATATTGGTTCTTCAACATCATATGTTTTCGGTGCGTTTATCTTCAAGTTTTCCCTTTGTAATTTGAGCCTTTGATACAAAATAGTTTCACAAATTTCGAAAATGTATATGCATGTGATAATTTCTCGCCTTCGAGACACCTAGGATACGTTGGAATTGGTGTCCCATACTTATTTTGGTTGCATATGTCACAATTCCGTGTGTATTTCCTTATTAGACTAGCCGTATCTGCGGAAAATAATACCGTTCTAGTATTTGTTCTCTAGTTTCTTTGGCATTCCAATGTGCCCTTTAGTGTTCTTCCTGTATGATTCTGTATTTGTTATCTTCATTCCGGATATCCTCTACAATTCTCTGCGTTATCCGTAATTTATAGTTGGACAGATGTTTGTCCTATCTTTGGGGTGTCTGATAAGTGTTTCTTTCATCTGATCGCCGGACAAGGAGTTGTAATGCCTATGATAGTTTTGGTGTGGTTCTTCATAAGTTCACATTCTGTTTCTCTCAGTATTTATCAGGTGGTTGGTAAAGACGTTTATAGTCGAGTGCCGCCTTCTTCTGCACTAAGTATGGTATTATCGCTTGATGATGTAAGTTCGTTGACCTCCAGTTTTAGCCTTGATAGTGCATCGGCTACTTTGTTTGCGATTCCGGGCATGTACATTATTTCATAGTAATATTCTTCCAATCTCGCTTTCCAACTCTTCAGTTTGCTGTTATTATTTCTGTTACTGAGAGCGAATGCTCATCGACCATTATGATCGGTAAGAATCTTAATTTTCTTTGTGCCATAGAGATAATTTCTAAGGTTATCTAGAGCCCAAACGATCGCTCACATCTCCTTCTCGTTGGTAGCGTAGTTTTCCTCGGTTTTATTGAGTGATCTATATATTGGTGGATCCTTGCTTATGTCGCATTGCGAGAGTACTACCCCGATGCTGTGGTTAGATGCATCATTCGTTAGTAAAAATGATTTCTCGAAGTCCGGAAATATTAGTAACTCTGCCGAGGATATAGTAGAAGCTTCAGATGTTGAAATGCTTTTACTTCGAGGTCGTTTAAATGTATATTTATTTTACGCCGGTAGTATGATGTTAATCCCAGGAATCCTTTCAGTTCCTTGAGATGCTTGAGTGGTTGGAGTTTTTGCACGTTCATTTATTTCTTTGGATCCTTACTTATTCCCTTATTTTTACTTATTCCCTTAGCCCTGGTAGAACAACAAAATCCAGTAGAGTGTTGTTACCAAAATTCTTGGATAACTGGGTTGACAATTTATGTTGGATTTTGATGTCACCTCCTGCTGATCTGATGTTGAATGGTTTACTTGTTACTCGTATAGTATTCTATGTCAGGTATGCTTGAGAGGCATTTGTTGTAAAATTTACTTCTATGTTTTCATCTGCCTCCTCGTCCTTTATTTCGATGTCACTATAGTTGTCGATCATAAACTCCTCGTACCGATCATCATCGTTCTCTAGCTCCATGTGGAAAACTCTGTTGCTTCTGAGGTTTTACATTGTTCTCAGAGTTTCGATCTGTCTTGAAACCTGCATTTAGATGAATAGCCGTTCAATGCTATGTTTCGGGGCCAGCTAAGTTAAACGTTATAGTTTAAACTTAAAAAAAATTATTTTTTCGAACTATGTCCACTTTATTACAATATCAACCTAAAACTTAACTTAACTAATTAACATTTTCTTCTTATACTGTATTACACGCGCATCCGGTCTCACTAGTCTGCTAGTGTAGATTTTGATGATGATGCAAATCATGCACTTTTACTTTTCGCAATGTTTTTACTTTTCATTTCTTAACTGTTCACAGGTTAAATTACAACTGTGTCTGCATCCCAAATTGCTCGCGCTTATATACTTGTCTATCGCTGTTCAAGATTGTTCCTGGCATGTAGTTCTATTCACGAACATTCACGTCATCAATTCCTCTGTCTTGATGAATAGAGCCGTTGTTAATTCCAGTATCTTCCATGATGATTGTCGCCGCCGCTTACAATTGCTTTTGTTATCTCCATATTCCCCTCCACTGGGAATGCCATTCTAAAATCCAATTCCCAATCAGTATTGAGGAAATACTTGATCCGACAACATCGTTGATGTTAAGACTAATATTCGCTTGAAAAAAATATAGTCATCAACTGGGTACGAACTCGCGACCCGGTTGACAAAATTTAGGGAACAATTCGTAACACTACTCTCACCTATTGCCTCAATTTATGAACCAGCACATCTTTTCGCTTACCTCCAAAGCGTTCTTGTATCTGATCCACATTGTCGCTGATCCTCTTGTGTTCGTGCTGTTGCTTATATCGGGGAATCTCAATCACCTAACTTCCCGTATCTGAAACATATTTTTTAATTTTTAATGTTCTTGACTCAACACTTGACTGTTATAATTTTTTCTTATTATAGTCCTTATCATGGCGGATCCTCAAAATTCAGGTACCTTTATTGAATCAGTAGTTAAACTTGCTTTAGCTTTTGCCTTATATTCTAAAGCCAACGCCAATACTTCATTAATGCTTTTATCAGCAGGCTTTGCTCACGTAGTTGCCGCTTACTTTGGAGTTGAATCTTGTATTGGGGTGCAGAAATAAGTGCGTTGAGCTGCTCCCCCTGCGCCTTAACTATTGTGCTGCACCGCCGCTCGGAACTGCACTTTACAATTCTCGAATAGGATTTTTCCGTCGAATGTCGGAGGCAATAAAATTCCCCTCGAGGTTCCAGCAACTGGTTCGGTCGATAATGTTTTATTTAGCTGGCCATCTCAAACAGCTCGCAATGTATGTGTTTCGAAACGGGCCCTCTCTTGCTTAATTTTATTTTCAAACTCCTGCGTGATTTGTCCTTCAAATTCCTTGAGCTGGCCGTCAACTTTTACCTCTACGGATTTCATTTCCCCTCTTAGTTCTTTAACCTGGAGGTCTTAGGCGTGCTGAATTTGGTTGGGGTTCTGGTCAAACTCGGTAAACCGCCCACCTTGTGCTGGTCATAGTTCTGCCAATTTCTATGCTTTGTTCCTTACCTCGCACAGAAAATTGCACGCCTTGTTGGTTTAATTTGGCGCCTTGCTCTGTGTGGAGTTGATCAAATTTGGCACTTTGGTCTGCTCTCGTTTCCTTCATTTGAAGTAACAGCACCTTCATCATATCTCCCATGTCCACGGTTGATTTCTGTTGTTCGGGAGTAGGCAACTGCACTGATATGGTTGTTTCTCTTTGCTCCATCGCTCCGGTTGCCTCAATTTTTACTTCTCCTTCGTAAGGCTGGACTTTTCGCTAATCATTTGGTGGAACTGGCGGAAGCCCTGATGTTCTTTGTGTCGGTGATGATAACTCGTTGCAATCTCGAAAGAATCTCTTTCTTATTGCTTTAGGGTGAAATTCCGAGGCCACAAGAAGATGGTGCAATTTAATGACGGATTACAAAAATCTCAGTAATATTTAAAATATGCCTGGCCAAAACTACAGTACAGTGCTCAGAAAACAAGGGTTGGTATTAGATCGGAACATTTATTCGAAATTATAAGTATTGCTTTGTAAATGATTTGTAAATTCTAAAGAATTATTACAGACACGGGAATAATTTAATATAACCAAAAACATTATTAAGCACATTTATTGAATAATTATTGATTACTTGATTAATCACTTATGGCCAGTCCTACCATCGTCACTAATGTCAAGTCACGCAGTAATCTTTCGTCTTGTCATATACTAAATTTCTTTTTAACGTTAAGAAGTACTCTCCGGTTCTGTATTGAACTCAACGAGTTCAACTCAATAATTTTTTTTGAGTGCCTGTGACTAAGTCGAAACTATTTCGGGTTATTTGATTTAGGCCTTGTTTGGGGCGTTCTTATTTAACACTAGATTTTGACATTGACTTGATACGCTAATTAATTTATAATCTTTGTAAAATCTAGTAGTTGATGAGCCAGCTTTGGGATCAGTGACGGATATATAGTAAATCTTCAATTGACTGTTTCTTTGAAACTCTATCTTATGAAATAGGATATCACGTTTAATCTTAGTGTTAGTTAAAAGTTATTTTTATATACAGAATAAAACCAAATTTTAAATCCTCTCAAACACGACATAGTCCAGAATTATAGAATCCTGCAATTTTAAAGTTTGTTCAGTGCCTCTAAATCAAATATTAAGCATTTTCAGTTTCTGAAATTTATTAACGAATCTCCAATTTCTATAGGCGCTCATATTTTTACTTAATCGTGCAAGTTGAATATTAGAAGCTTGTTAAAAATGTGCTTTAAAAGACAAGTGCATCACTTAAGTTTTATATTTAAAAAATTCCAAAAATCTTATTTTGCAATAATCCGCGGAATAATCTGTTTTAGGACATTCAGCCCTTAAGTCTACTCCCTCTAATAAGGCAATATTGAAGTATTAAATTACTGTTTTTAAAATTTTTAAAATGTAATATTGTTTTTTAAATAATTATAACTTACATAAAGTAATAATGAAAAATAAAAATATTAAAAGTATAAAATTAACAAAAAGCCACGAAAAACAAAAAAATGGATTCCATTCAATTATACCATTCTTTACTTTATCTCCCAGGGTATGCAAATTTTCAAAATTATTCATCACATGCTGAATGGTTGGCTTGCTCAGCACATGACAATACCAAGAAAGTAATTTTCTCCGCAAATTCATGTTGTTGAAGCGTTAGATGCTCCGTAAGAAATTATTATCGAACACTATATGACTGTCAAATGCGAACTGACACATATTATCCAAATCAAACTGGCGACTAAACAAAATCGATCAGCAAAAGTATGAGTAGATTTAAAGATGAAATTGACAATCAAATTTACATTCTTTAAAACCTTTTATACGTTCAAGTAAAGTGATCACACGAAAAATTATTTGTGATATTTTTTTGACATTAAATTATCTTGTCACTTTACATTTTATCTTGGTTAAATTTTAGATAATGCAAATTTACGATAACCAATATAAATTTGGACTTCTACGATCATTTTTGTAGTGTGTGAAAGTTATCTATCACCTTTATACTTTACAGTTTATCTTGGTATTAGAGAATCAGGGTACATCTTTTCAACGCACGTGTAGACTTCAGATATTTGTTTATCGTTGGATGCTATCATGATTTAGGATTCAGAGTTTGGACAAACTTTAACCATTTCCATGCATCTATGCGCTAACCCAATATATATATTTGTAAAGTAAATTGTAAACTGTCTGAATTGGAATTATAGTTTTGTTCGAAATTTACGGTCAAAGGACTTGAGTGTAGTTCGATTTTTGTATGAGTATATATAAGGCCGTTATCGTTTTTAAGTTGTTTGGTTTCCTAAATGTTTTATTTTATAGTTATACACTACATCGGTAGAAGTGGTAACCAGCAGCCAGTAGACCAAATAGTTTTTTCCCCTTTCCAATTATATAAACAAATATTTATAAAGCTTTAAAGTTAAAATTAAAATATGTTGAGTTGAACGAGATACTCGTACTTGGTTTTTATTCGATTTTATTTTACATATAAAAATTATTATAAAAAGTAAAATATCGAAAAATTTCCAAATGAATAGCTTTCTAAAATATAAATCCGTAATGCAATACGAAAGCTTTTTAATCAGTATTTGGTATAATGTAGTATTTATAGGTAGGAAGCCGCTGTAGTCGCCGCCGTCTTTGTCATCACATTTTTGTGCCAAACCCATGCAAAAATTAACCCTTTAATGCATTACTTTTTTTTAAGTCATAAAATATAAGTAATTAATGCTGGTCTGGTAATTAGGAAAATATCAATAAAAAAACATCAGGAAAGTTTTGAATTTTCCATTTTCTGCATGTATCAAATATGCCACATCATGCATTAACAACTAAAAGCGGCAATCATCTATTTAAGAAAATTTATTTGGTATACATTTCAGTCAATAAGTCGATAAAGAAAATAAAAATAATATTGCCGAAACTACAATTCTACGATCACATATTTGTCAGATTATATAAGTTGTCTAATAATTATGAAACTGCTTAAAGCAATTTCTATCCTTATTAAAGCATAACGCAATTTCACATTTTCACATTCACAAACGCAGAAAGAAAATTGCTTGCATCCAGGATTTTTGCAACGCTGGCGTATTGGATTCCATTTCGTACAATGATCAATACGATCTTGCCTTACCTCTTTTGGCGGTATCCTAGCAAAAGTCGTTTGTCGCCTTTTGATTTCAATAAGTTTCGAATGTTCAGTTGTTTCGAATGGCCGTTTTCTCTTTTGAAATTCTCCCATACGACACAGAGTTTCTGCGACCGAAATTTTGAAATCTGGTTCAAATTCAGCTCGCCTAAAGAGTAATAATGCGATGAATATTGCAAAATGTGTATGAAAAATGTCGTCTTTACTTATATAAAAAATTAAAACCATGCATTGCGTAAAGCTAGATCCAATAAATTGATTAACTGATTGATTGGACTGTAGAACCAAGTACTGGACAAGTGTTCCGGATAACGCCGGTCCTATTCCTACACCCTGTTTACACATAACAATAGGAAGGATAGGAAAGGTATTTTTTTTGGGACCGAACGATCCGGTTTCAGACATGCATATGTACGGCACAACGCAATTCCAATCTACTTCTAATCTACTAGAGAAATGATAAAGGCTTAATAGGCTTAATGGATAACGATGGTATTGGTCTTCAACGATTGCTTCTCTAAATCAGCAACCTGGAAAGAAATATTATTATTTCACGTGCATCTGGAAATTTCCTGAAATACAATTCTGCATTAATACTTTTCGTTTTTCCTAAACAAAATTGATTGATTGAATCGGCCGAAAGAAATATTATTAGTTCACAAGCATTCGTAGATTTCCTGAAATTTAATTCGAAATTAATATTTTCCGGCTTCCTAAATAATGGAAACAATTATTAATTTAATCCTCTGCAACTCCACAACTTTTGCAAAAAGTTGCAAAATATAAGTGGGACATCCCAAAGCCAATGATTCCTGGAAAACTATTAATGTTATTCAATGCCAGATTAACTACCGGTTTGGATATTTCAAATAAATTTAGCTTATTTCGCAAAAAAAATTGGTCAACATATACGATTCACCAATTATATTTGTGGCAAAAATGGTACAGAACCAAAACAACCTTCGTTAACTTTGTAGAAATCGTGGAAATTGGTCGAAATTTCAACCATCATCAATCGAGAAACCATAAATCAGTAATTCCCATTACATAAATTACGTCTATAGCGCAAAGCCCAACGAAATGAAAGCGCAGTGTTCTGAAAAAATTATGATCGAGATTACTATAAATGAAAGTCAACTTTTGATGCCAGGAGCGTTGTTTTCGATGGTTGGACTTGGGTATCTAGCCACTTAGGGCATCTAGTTTATGAACCTCCAAATAAGGCAATAAAACCTTATGGTGATACCCACGGCCCAATTATAGGAGTTACTAAAGTACAAATTAGATTGGAGAATGTAGTGTGTTTTACCACTTTTGATCGTCGAAAACACTAAAGCGTCGAACATGGGCTGGACTGGTTGATGGCATTAAATTTTAAACTATGGACGGGATCAGTGGCTGAGACATCTCAGTAAAATCTAGTCGATTTGGTATCGAAGATCTGTGTGGACTAATCGGATCTATTTTCACAAACCCTTGGGTTATGTAACTCTTTCTAGACGGAAATCACATTGAAGTCTAAAGGGCGTCAAATATTCGAAGCCATATAATGTGCCGTTTGTCTAATATCTAGTGGCACCCTTAAAGCCGTCTAGTCAGTGGGCCGCTCCAATTGTAACTATTAAAATGCCAAATGATAAAGTGCGAATTTATGGAGATTTTAATGTACCAGTGAATCCACAAATTGTAATCGATCCCAATTGTACCCTTTTCCGAGCACTGAAGAAATATTTCACAAAGTGCAAAGGGGGCAGTTTTTCGCAAAAATCGATCTAAGTGATGCCTATCTACGAGATGAGCTATCAGAGAATTAAAAAAAAAATAATAATTATACAATCTGGTCTTTTCCACTACCAGCGTTTGCTACTCGGTGTGGCAAGCACACCGGGGATTTTTCAGCATTTGATGGAAGAGGTCTATGCCGGTGTACACTAATGTGTGCAGTATATCTGGATGACGTGATAGTTTCTGGTGCGAATAACGAAGAACACTTTCGAAATCTCAAGGAGTTGTTGATTCAACTTAATATTCAGACCGTACCTATAAAAAAGAAAAGTGCAACTTTGCAGAGTAAAACAATGAATACGTGGGACCCATCATGAATGCGGAAGGTATAAGCCCATCGGAAAAATGTTTAGAATCGTTGAAAAATATGCCACGTCATACCAATATTTAGCAAGTCGAAGCTGCAAGTTATTGGAAAATCGACTACCACAACAAAGTTGTACAAAATTTCGCGACAAATGCTGCTCCACTTAATGGAAGATAACGTTTTTCACAGTTAAGTCACACTTAAGTCGCAACTAGTAACCACAACAAGATTAGTTCACTACAATGAGGATCGTCATATCATCCTTGCTTCAGACACACCGCAGTATGGTGTTAGTGCTGCAGTTTCTCATCGTTTTCCAGATGGATCGGAATATTTCATTGCATTTACGTCTAAAACACTAACGAAAAGCCAGCAGATACGAATATATGAATAAGTCGAGATATAAACGAGCACATAAACATATAAATATGCCAAGGCAGACGCATTCTTTATACTACCAGTGGATAGTCGAGGAGTGAGGACGAATGATTATGAGGAAAGCATGACTGATGTGGATCAGGTAAACCAAGTTACGATAGATGAGATGCCAAAGCGATATTAAACCAAATTTTAATCGTAAATTTGATATTTTTACAGTCAGGATGTATACTTCTTCATATAGATTACACTCGGGTTATTATTTCAAGCTCGATACAATCTACTGTACTTCACCTCCTACATGATGGTCATTAGGGATCAACTAGGATGAAACTAATGGCTCGAAGACATGTCACAAGTTTCCTAACATCGCCAAGGAAATAGAGCGGATTGAGAAGACATTTTCCAGCTGGCCAGATACTACTCGTATCCATATCGATTTTGTTGGTCTATTATAGATGCATCCTCAAAGTTGGTAACTGTTATTGAGCTGAAATATATCATGGCTATTACTACGATTAAGGTACTCCGTGCAACATTCGCTATTGAACGATTGCCAGTAACAATAGTGTCTGCCAACAGTATTCGATTCACGTCAGAAGAGCTTGGAATTTTTCCGAATTAAACAGTATCACACATCTGACGTCGCCGCCGTTCCATCCAGCATCGAATGGTGAAGTAGTGATGATATGATTCATTTACGCCTTGGTCAAGCAATAAAGCTAGATCCAATAAATGGTAAAATATTCAGAAGTACCATTTTCTAGAGCGTAACCGAATTTTATAACGACCCAAGTGACTATCGAGTAAGTCAACTCCTCCCATATGTTTCCGGTATTCCCGTATTATAGCTGGACAATTCACATGAAGCAAACCTGAAATAAAATAGTTGAATTACATTTTTATGTAAAATAATCAGGGTTCCATTTCTTACCCAAGTGTTTGTCATGCCTTTCTAAGTTAGAAAACGGTTCCTCTTCCATAAAATTAGAAGCTATGTTCGCCGCTTTGGTATATTTCCAATATACTAGGGCTAATTAGTCACCATCTATTTCACCAACAAGTTCTTGTGAAAATCCGCGATCCTTTTTTCCAGCTTTTATCGTCGGGTTGTTTATGCCATAAATCATCTGTTTGGCATACGATTAGAAACACTTATAATTTTTATTGAATGTAACGCTTCTTAGAAAGCGGATTACCACATTACCACTTGCTCCTAAATTCCTTTCATTAGGAAACTTGTGGATTTGATCGTTTTGCTGTCCAGTGTAAATTTCAAAATTCGCTGCACATCCGATCGAAGTACACAAAACAAAAAGCGTAAAGCCCCAATTTATGTGGTTTTCCTGACATGTACTGCTTTGGTAACTATCCGCTTTTGTTGAACACATTTACTCATCTACGCAGAACTTAAACTGTTAATTACCGGGCGTATTTTGTGCATTGGATCACTTCTGCTCGTGATATTTTCATTATTATTGAAGTGTAAAAATTTTCTAATTTTTCCAAATCTTTTTATTCCCATCGCGTTTTGAATGGTTTCATTACCAACTAGTGGACTCCAATATCTCATAATGCATCGATAGATATCATCACATTCAATGAAATGTGAGTGGTCTGGAGACATCTTATAGTGTAGCATATAAGTGTGACTGATCAACAATATGCGAAACTATGGCAATGAAGTGCTTCCCATAAATGTGTTGTCCAGATTTTCAGATTCAAATATTTTTTTCCGCCATAAAACTTTACTTACTCTGTCTTTTAGATTGTGCAGCTCATCTGCCCCTTTTTCACGTGCAATTGGTTCATCTGGAATCAATCTCTTCCCAGTGTCTAAAATAATTTCCATATCTTTGATGTTGAACACAATATTTTTTTATCAGGCTCAACATTTTCCACTGTCTCATCAAGTGCCACATTTTCTAAAACAGATCATCAACACTTCAACTTTCCACAATCTTTAAAATTTCGTCCTGTGTTAATGCACTGGTCCATGGTCTGGGTCCCCGCATTCTAAATACCCGAAACAGTACCCAAATTTGAAAAACAACTACAGATAACGCATGATGTATCAAATATGCTACAATAATTTTTTGTTTCAACAAAGCATGTTGTTGCATATTTGATACATAAAATTTTAAACACATTTGATCTCTTTACTATAGTTAGATTCAATTAAAGTATAATTGAAATTACAAGCATAAACCTTAAAACTTTAATAAAACACCTTTACCTGAACTATTTTGTTTCTACCAAAACACGAATAACTTGGGAGCCTACTTTACTATTGCTACTGCATTGGATTTGTGATGACAACACTCATACATATACCGGATATTTCCGATTAAGTGGTGTTGAAGTTGTTATTTGCGAACAAAATAATATGTAACACGAGTCTTGAACAAAACAAATATGAAGTTAGCCGTCATTTAAATAAAATACGGTGCAACAAGTTAAATGTATCAAATATGCCACAATATGCATTAAAGGGTTAAAATAACTAGTATATCAAATTTCTATTTTTACTCGGTTCTATCGAAAATCTTTAATGTCAAATAGTGTTAATTTATTATTGGGAAGGTCATCAACCAAGTGGAATCTCAATTAATAGGAAGTAAACATATAAAATGTATGTTATTCATTGTTCATAAAACTTAAGTGTAGTGCATGCCGAATGTGCGATAAGTGAGACAGGTCAATAAACTATATATTGGTCATCTTAGGTCACGAAGCAGTCAAACTGAAAAAGATGATGATTTCCTAAATGGATGGTGTACATTATAATTATACCAATCATCGCACGAACCCATCTCGCAATACAAAGTATGTAAACGTTAGACTAGTGACCGGTGTACATATACCATAGATATATATATATAATCGGAAGTTCTTAAAATCAATTTTTTTAAGTGACTATTTACTATGATACACAAATTACATCATCACATTGATGTGGTGTAACCTTCAGACCAAAATCTTATAACATTATTTATATTTACGTTCATCTCCTGTGTCTCGTACTCTCGCATATATTTATGAGTAGTACGAGAATTTTGCGCCGGCTATCTTCTTTCATTCTTAACAACTTCTTTATAGTAAATCGTCAAAAAATAATTTTGGGTTTATGATTCATACGATTTCTACGAAGCGTTATTGTTACAGAACTCAGCTCTTTGAAATGACATGAAATTAGCATTATAGCTAGAGATGTAAATATATGCTAGGTCCGTGATACTTAATAATTATGATTGTAGACATTTCAACTTTGTATTTGCACTGGGTATATAATTTTTTCTTATTTCTTTTAAGAATGGTTTGTAGAATATAATAGTTATTCGAATTTGTCACGTCTTGATTAACGTCGCGTTAATTGGTTTCAACTACATACTCGTCCATAACAATAAGGGGCAGTAACCAAAAATGTAAACAGTAAATTGAACAAAATCAAATAAATCGCAAGTCAGTCATATGGAAATAATTATCATTAATTAAGAATTAATTTACTAATACGTTAGGATAATTTTTATCATATTTCTGAATGAATTAGGCGATATATTCAACAAATCCGTAAAGGCAAATTATGAGTTTCACCATTCTTTGCAAAAATCATTGATGGCCTTAAAATTCCTCGATCATTTTCGAAGAGGTCAAAAAATTTTCATCACTTTGAATTTTATAACTTTTTTTATCTAAGTTGAATAACTCAGTCTTATAAGAGTTAAAAAGTTAAAAATGTTCTATTAATTCTATTAATTTCTATAGATCCTTTTAATAGAACATTTTTAACTTTATATTACCTAATTTGACTAGCTTAGGTAAAGTCTCTACAAATGTTTGGGACTAAGATTTATCGTAACTAGCGTTTACCCCAATCCGAATACAAAAGAAACTCTATGATTGTTTTTCGGAAATCAGAATAACAATGTTTGGGCTCTTGGGATCCATCCCAAACGCCCAATTTAACAATATTTCCAATGTGAGTAATTAATTTTCCTTCATTGTCAGTTCAATATTTATCTACCGTGATTGTGAACCATTTGCAAGACTACCAATCTAATAGATGTCCGTGAAGGTATGACGTCTAAGATTAGTAAAACCCTCGATAGTATATAAATCGATGTACGCTATTTTTAACTGTGTTTATGCCTTTTTCGATTTGTTATATTTTATGATGATTAGCCACCAGGTTAAATTTAATAATGGTGAGCTGTTTTTACTTCTTCCCTATATTTCCTTGTGTGTGACCAGCTCTACGCAAAATTTCGCAAATATTTTTTAATTCTGAGAGAGGCCATTATTTGAATTAAAAGTAGGACATTAAAAGAGAACCCCGAAAGAATTGTGAGTGCCTCTCGGCCCCTGAACAAATTGCATGGCTAATTAACCAAAAAATCGAGAGATCATTAATTTTTGTTCTTTTATGTTATGTTTGGCCATCACAGTGCAAAACGAAATAATCCCCCAGTTAGTGGTAAGATTGGCAAACTGTGTCTTCTGTTTATGCCGGGTGTTCGGGTTTGGGAAGCTAATTCGTAGCATAGTGAGTCCTTGATTGACGCTTCTCATTTCTGATGCAAGGCTCTTTTCTGATTGGCCCTCAAATATTCATATTCGTAAATAAATCGCGAATTTTATTTTATTATTTTGCGATTTTAAAGGGTTGGAAAATAATAAAAAACGCAAATTTATTAATCGAAATTACGTTAATCAATTTTAATTTATTTAAAAATATGAATATTTGAGAGCCGATCAGAAAAAAATCTTGCATCAGAATTTCAAGCACAGCGTCGTTCCAATTAATTAGGCACTGTAGTATTGACAAATAACACTGAACCAAGGTGTGTAAAGTTAGTATCCGTAATAGTGACTAAAAAATTAGTTATGTGATAATAACCACGTGTTTTCCATAGATCAGGTTTTTTGTTCAGTTCTCAAAACCGCTAAGAAAAAATGTAGTAACTGAAATTTGGGCACCGAAAACGAAGTTTGAGCACTTATTTACGAAATTATTTTGTTTATAATACGCCAAGTGCCGTCTACCTATTAAAAAATTTTGCTCAAGGATTTTAAAATTTTCATCGAAATTTTATTAGTTAAATTATAAGAATGTTTAACAATCTCAAACGCCAATTTAAATAAATTTGTTCTAAATTTGAAATCAAAAATGAATTTGGAAACAAATGGAAAATTATAATATTCAAATCAAGAATCAAGTCGGAAATGCACTTTAGAACGCAAAACAAGTTCTGTTGACTTACAAATAATTTAGGGCTCATTGTGGCCTAACTATAAATGCTCTATTAACATATTTTGACTCCACTCGTTCTTAATCAAGCATTACTCGTAGGTTATTTTATTTAAAGCTAGGGAGCTTTAATGTTTGGGCTCTAATTATTCATATGTGACTAGATCATGTTCCGTTTTTCGATTAGGGTTCTGAAAGTGTCAGATGGACCGAAAGTTTGGTTAAATACAACTGAACCCCAACATTTTTTAATTTTATGGAGCATTTCTAAAGTGGATTGGAAAACTACAATGCTTTATCAAAAGCGAGTGCAGCAAAAAATGGAATAAGTCATTTAATTAGCCTAAAATTTACATTTTGTTTTCCAACTAGCAGAACCAATAATTTTAGTTGGAAGAAATGAAACCCAAAAATTTTTGATAGAGCATTTAATTAGCTTAATAGACCTGTGCCGTATCTCGTAATGTTCTGCTAGCTTAGGGACCTATTAATTGTTAAGTTAAATCCCACACCCGTAAATTAGTTTGGCCCTACTTCCTTCCTTTTGAATTAAATAATCAAAATGGTCGTAAAAAACGATTAATTGACAATTAAAATAATTGAGTTACGTTTTAATATTGTACACCTGTTTATGAATTTTGCCCACCCGATAATCAGTTTTTTCCACCCTCACTAAACTGTGCACGGAGTTAAATTATTTATTTTGTCAATTTAAATCAATGAGACTCTGCAATTCCAGTAATTGTTGCATGAGCAATAAAATTCATGAATAGGTGGACAATTTTAAAATATACATTATTTGAATTGACAATTAAGAGTGATTTTCGAACATTTATATAATTTAACCCAAAAGAAATAGACCTAATATTCCGAACATAGCTTTGTGGTGGTGGAAATGGTGGGTAAACCAATTATTGGGTGAGCAAATTAACTTTAAACGTGTTTTTAATTAATTTTTTACCGACCAAATGGCATAGTGGTTAAAGCTTTGGCGTTTGGATCGGGAGGTACCGGGTTCGAATCCCGATAGGGGCAGGATGAAAAGGGAATTTATATCAACAAATTACGATTTGGGATGAGAAGGAACACATCTATGACCCCCTGTCGGAGAGCGGGGCTCACGGGCCGACCCATCTTCCATGCCAGTATAGGCTGGCATGGAGCTATGCAATCTGCAGATGGTAATAAAATCGGACCTATATCCGTACGTCCTCGAATTGGCCAATGCAGGCGTAAAGGTAAGGACGTAAATAAGCGAACCGCGAAAGAGTAGGGAGAGCTTCGGCCCCAGAACAGATCAGGGAAAAAAAAAATAAAAAAAAAAAAAAAATTAATTTTTTTAACAAAATAATAAAAATCAAACATTGGATATAGTTTAAGAATATAACAAATTGTAGCACGCAATATTTAGGATTCTGTTAGATATTGAGACATTGATTTGAAACATTCAGTGTATTAATTTTTGGCCAGATCACAGGGCTGCATCAAGAGGGTTTCTCATTTGTTAATGCTCTGAAAAAATGAGGTTTCGATTGCGATTGATGCTTCCCGGGTTCATTTTTTCAAAAACCAGCAATCGATTGCAACGAATACTGATTTCGGAAAAAAATTGTAACGGGTCCTCCGGTAGACCGTTGGTTAACTTTAACCTCCGTAGGCGCCCGCAGGGAGATCATGCTCTTCGTACAGCAGTTTTTATTTGTTAAATTTTCGGGAACCCATCCTTTCCAAACAGATACATCTGAAAGTGGTATGTATATCTAGCCTATAGTCTCGAGACGAATGAATATACTATCGAGTTGAATTTTTAAACGACTGCGGAAAGCGGTATGTTTTTAGTCTTCGAATTTTGGGAGCGGAAAAGCAAATATACTCAGAAGTTTAGGCCTCTCAAGAATGAATTCATAAAAATGAGAGCTTCTGGTACTACCAGAGTTTTGGATCCACTTTGGTGCTAGATACCAAAATCATATCTTGTAAGTGGTAAGTGTACGTGGCACTCTTCATTTAATTCTTCTTTTTGTAGCTACTTCAGGTCTGCGTGATCAAAAATGCGGTAAGATATTCCAGCTCTAGACATAAATAGTCCATCTCTCTCGATAGTTCGTTGAAAATGGAATCCGCCCACTTCCCCGAAGTGCTAACATCATATCTGATATAAAAGTGGTGTAGTTCCGATGGGTAATATTTGTTAACGAAAGCTGGTTTATCCCTGTTTTATCCCTGGACATTTTTTTCAGTGGAATTTGCCAAAAGTCATGATTACACCAGACGCTATGGCATGAACAACAGAGATTGCTCGCCAAAATTTATGTTTAAATAAAAAGGACCTGTTAAAGGGGCAGCAAGGTGAAACCTAATAATTTTGATATTTTCATTATACGTGATAGCATGATCGGAATTACCATGTATTTGATTAATTGTACCATCGGCCGTTTATATTCCACAAGCCAGTTCCGTATCGAATCAAATCAAAGCACCGCTGTCGCGCAAGGGATACCAAATAATGTTACCGTGATAATTCAAAATAACAGTTTTGAATGGTTTATCGGTTGGGTAGTGGTCGAACGAATTTGTAAATTACTCTTATTCCAGCCTGCTCTATCTTGTTGCAAAATTCTTGAGTTTACAAGATTAGCTACACCACCGAAGGAATTGTTCGATCTCTGTAGCCGACTATGTCACTGCGTGTAAGTCCTCGATAGGTAGGATTTGGTAGGAACACGTGTCTTATCAGACTGCTCTTTCTCTAAGGTAAGGTTTTCTCGCCGACATATCAGTGGCATCAATTCGCCGAACAATTCTATTTCAAATCCAAATACTGAACTCCCCTGAAATATAGCAATACAAAAAATACAGGTGTCGCACAAATCCTGATGCTACGTAAATTTAAACTTAAGATATAATGGTCTGTTTCAATCAGGAATCTGCAATCAACAAGAAATTCAATCAATTTAACAGAAAATAATATCTATTGGTATCGCCAGAACCGCCTCAACATCATCCTAGAAATGAAGTTGCATCACAATCAATGCGCTTAAACATTCTATTACAGAACATTCCCATTGGTTCCCGCTCGGGCATCCTTGGAGTATTGGAGTAGTTTTCGGAAGACGAAAAATACAATAAGCCACCGTTTGAATCGCATATTGCATCTCCGATTTTAATGATTTTTACTCTCGCTGACTTGATGATGTTTTCGGAACGCGAAATGAAGCGAGCATTGACATCATCAACCTCACCCGTAATACGTATTTTGAGACCATCATTGAGGAAGTGTTTAAGTTATTTGGCTGTTGTTTCTTGTATTCCGAAAAAACGATTGCTTTTCAGGAAACTCAAATTATTTTATGAAACGGCCAAACATCAGAATTTATCTTTGAATTAAATTGTAAATTATTGACACTGATCCGGTAAAAGACGCAGTCATTTACTTTCGGAATAATTCGAATCGCGTTTAAATTTACGATTTGAAATTTATTTTCCACAAATCTCTTGAATTGTTCTTGAATCAGTTACAGATGTGTAAATTCTGCTGATAAAAATCCATCTTCGAGGTTTCATTACTCTACTTGTTTCAAGGTCATATAATTCGGTTGGTTTATTTACCGGAGCCTCTCCTGCTGTTATTTGTTTTATTGTTGAGTTAAATAACTCTTTCATGCTGTGCATGCATGCATCACAGAACCAACTAAGTTCTGGCACGCTATGAAACAAATTTTTCATACATTTGTTAATGTCCGAGGAAAATTTTTTGCGATATTTTTTCGATTTTCCTGCTGCGCATGAGAAGAACCACTCGTCCACAATTATTATGGAACAGCCCACACATTTTTTTTCATTTGAAATACTACAAAAGCGAGACAGAAGAAATTTGCGTTCACTTGTTGAATTATGGGACAATTGGTTCGAATGCATTGTTATACGTTGTTTCGCATTTATCATTCAGTTCTTGTTATTCTGTCAGCTGGTCAAATAGTTTTTTTAAAAGTTTATTTCTTAAATGCAATTTTTCCTTGGAAAAAATCCTTCCTTCTTGCCATGGAAAATAAAAGAAAAGAAATTAGTGTGAGTGAAAGAAAAATCATACTAAAATTATGGAAAGATGGGAACAGCTACATAAGAAACAGCGGAAAAAAACAGCGGATTCATCTCCAAGCCTCGTTCCTCCCGCCCATCAGAATTGTCTTGCAGGGAAAGACGAAATTATGTGTCATTAGTAAGAAAAAATCCTTACGACAGACTGCATCTCAATTAGCAAATGAAATAAAAGAAAAAATTAACAAAATTATTTGTCCTGATACTGCTACTGGACCAGTAGCTCGGGAGAAACCATTCATATCACAAATCAACCAATATCACAAAAGCGCATTGCCTTTGCCAAGCAGCACATAGATAATCCAATATAGTTTTGGCATAAATGGACGCAATATGGTATGGCGAAAGTCAGGAACAGCGCTCCAAAAGCAGACTTTTTTTAGCAAGTGTAAATATTTTACCGTTAAAACAATGAGCGGTAAATACAATCGTATCGTGTAAAAAAATATAAGCCTCTACAGTTTAGAGAGCCAATTCCGCGCATCCTGACACAAAAATAATTTATTACAGACCTGGATAAGGTTGACTTGCCCACCGCAATGTCCAAGGAGTATCATTAGACTCAATACCTGGTGGCGGTCTGGTGAAATTAATTATTAGAATCGACCTTTAAATTACCTATTTGAAGCCTTTACAGTTTGGAGTCAATTCCGTGTAACCTGACACAAAAATAATTTATTACACACCTGTAAAAGGTTGATCTGCCCTTCAAAAAGTCCACGAAGTAACATTTTTCCCAAAATCTGGTGGCAGTCTGGTGTAATAAATTATTGAACGTGGTAAAATCGACCTTTAAATTACCTATTTGAAGCCTCTACAGTTTAGAGCCAATTCCGCGTATCCTGAAACACAAATAATTTATTACACACTTGGATCAAATTGACTTGCCCACTGCAATGTCCAAGGAGTATTATTAGACTCAATACCTGGTGGCGGTCTGGTGTAATAAATTATTAGAATCGACCTTTAAATTACCTATTTGAAGCCTTTACAGTTTGGAGCCAATTCCGTGTAACCTGACACAAAAATAATTTATTACTCACCTCTAAAAGGTTGGCCGGCCCTTCAAAAAGTTCACGGAGTAACATTTTTCCCAGTATCTGGTCTCAGTCTGGTGTAACCAATTATTAGAATCGACCTTTAAATGACCTATTTGAAGCCTTTACATTTTGGAGCCAATCCTGCGTATCCTGAACAAAAATAATTTATGACACACCTGGATAAGATTGTCTTGCCCACTGCAATGTCCAAGGAGTATTATTCGACTCAATACCTGTTGGCGGTCTGGTGTAATCAATTATTAGAATCGACCTTTAAATTACCTATTTGAAGCCTTTACAGTTTGGAGCCAATTCCGTGTAACCTGACACAAGAATAATTTATTACATACCTGTAGAAGGTTGACCTGCCCTTGAAAAAGTCCACGGAGTAACATTTTTCCCAAAATCTGGCGACAGTCTAGTGTAATAAATTATTAAACGTGGTAAAATCGACCTTTAAATTACCTATTTGAAGCCTTTACAGTATGGAGCCAATTCCGTGTAATCTGACACAAAAATAATTTATTACACACCTGTAAAAGGTTGACCTGCTCTTCAAAAAGTCCACGAAGTAACATTTTTCCCAAAATCTGGTGGTAGTCTGGTGTAAAAAAATTATTAAAGTTGGTTAAATTGACGTTTTTGAAATAAATAATCGTTTTGGGGTGAAATTTACCCTTATAGGCAAGTTATAGGGGTGGTCTGAAACTAACTTATTCAATGTACTTCATTTGTAATAAATTCTGGTCCTAGAACCATCTCGATATCATAGCTACATCAAAAGTTACAATTTTGCCGGTGCAGGTTTAATTGTAAGCTAAATCGACCACTCGCTCCTCGAAAACGGTAACTGTAATAAAATCGGGATTTTTGAGAAATAAATTGTTATAAATGTGTAACAAATTATGGTACAGGTTTCATGGGCGGCCGATTTTGGTCGGTGCAGGTTTGGATCACTTGATTTTACTTTATTTGTGAAAAACGCACAGGTAGTCTTACTCTTACGCAGAACCGATGGCCGATTTTGTAAAAAATTGATTTTTTTAATAGTGGATTTTGACGAAATTGGGGTTCCCATAATTGGATTTGATAAATTATGGGTATCCAATAAGTTATATATGCATAGACACCGTGCCAAACTTGGGTTTTTCGAGTAGAGTAAAAATACTAGCTGTTATTTTGTTTATATATTTTATTGTATGTTGGTAGGTATAATTAAAAAAATACAAGAACCCCTAAAAATAACAAACCGGTCCATGTAACCACTTCCAATTAATCTTAACTGTCAAAATAATATTTGGTTAGAAATTAAATTGTTCAATACCACGTAACGATGAGGATATAAAAAACTAACCCTTCCCTGCCCTACGATTTATTGATAGAACAAGTAGCATCCCAAACTTGGCAAACCTTGTTTTGATGAATACAAAATCAGAAGTATGCACTTGTTACATACTTCTGACTTTGTATTAAACTGACGTAAACCAAATCGAACGTGAAATTGCAAAATCCCAATAAAACCTATTTGAACTCCGAAATGCAAACCCCTCAATAAATTTAATTCACAAAAAATTATTTTGTTCTACCACATGTGTTCTCGTAAAGTTTGTGCAAATAATTTCCCACAACCAACAGCTCAATTTTGCTAGAACGTAATTGGATACTTTTTATGCCGTCATCTCACATATATAAAAATAATCATGCGTGATAAATTCGTTCCTTAAAAATTCGACCCAAAATGTCAAATTAAAATTTATTATCGATACGACACGATACCCTAAAGTAACTCCAAACTACGAACAAAAATATTGTGTTGCAATAAATTACACAACAACAAATCGGAAATGCTTATCAAAGACTAATTCACCCAACTTATAATGTTACAGCGCATTATATACAGCGTTGAATCTGCGAGACGAACAAAGCATTCACATGAAGATCAAATAAGATAATAATCTCAATTATTCGGTGTAAAGTATAGTTTATACTTGCGCATAAAACACTTACGAGTATGATATACGGCCGGATTAATCTTGAAGTAATTGATCTTAATTTATTACGTTTATTATTAATAAAATAAATAAATATGTTGCTTCTGGTTTTTCGCGATCTTAACGAATATTTTGTGAGTTAAATTAATACAGCTAGAAGGTCTATTGTCCGTCGTCATTACATACATTATGATTGTTGTGTTCTTACAATTACGCCATTGTTGAGGAAATGGATACACAATGGGTTGTGTTTTAAGACGCTAAATTGCGCGAGAATCCGTTTTTTATAGTCATCATCATCGTCTTCATCATCATCACTTGAATAAAAATCATATTGTACCCAAATTGCGGATGAGATCAAAATCAACTATACTCGTACATAGTTTGGGTGCGATATGTTGGAATTTTTTAATTACGTTACCAGATTTCCTTATTGTTCTGCGTGATGACATATGCTTTGAAGTGTATAAAAAATTTGTTGGGAATTTTGATTTAGTGCTTAGCCGAAATATACCAATGTACTATATAAACTGATAAATTACGTATTACACAATTATTTGGGAAATAATGTTTAACAAGACATGATTAGTCGATTATATCGGAATCCTTATCAGATAATTGTGTTTACACGGTCATGTACAGGGTGAGGTCTTTTATCTCGGAAATGGTGCAAGATAGGAGAAAATTACTAAGTATGTCTGATGTTCGGTGGTGACCTTGAAATTTACTAGTTTTGGAGAAATTGACGAAAGTTAGTTTTACCTAACCTTTTCGATTAAGCAATTCAAAATAAATAAATAAATACTTTTTCGTAAAGTGTATGGTTCCAAAGATATGAGTGTAGCATAGATTAGTAAAGAGTTAGTTAATTAGTTTTAGTTTCACGATCTCTTTTGAGTACGTTAGATCCGTTCCTTTCCGGCCTTTAAGTTTTTTGTATCAAAAAATTAAACTTAGGGACTCGTGCATTTAAAAATTTATATGAAAAGAGGAGAAGACCGAAACAAAACGAATCTTATGTACCAAGAGCTTTAGTTGTGTGCTGTTAATTTTGAATGAATGATTTCAATTTTTCATTCTCGGATTAATTGGCTAACTAGGTGTCAGATAGTTTTGCAGCAAAAAAATAAATGTTCACTATTATAAATATTTAATTAAATTTTTTTAGATTTGAGGATTGCGCCTTTTGTCCGTTGCTTTTATATCCGATATATTGAGAGTGTGCGGAACAGAGAGGGCATATTTTAGATGATAAATGTTACGAAAGAAAGGTTTGATCAGTTAGTATATCCAATTGATAAAAGTTGAGATGTAGAAATGGTGCGAGAACAAATATAGGCGATGACGGGATATCCGTAATCTACTCGTTTGGTGAAGATGGTGAATTTTGTGGATCAATTGATGATATTTCGAGGAGGACGAAAGAGAGCGCGAAAAACAACACAAAACGGCTAAAGAATTTCATTTTCATAGCATAATTTCAAAATATTTTTAAGAAAAAGCGACCCTAAAATCGAAATGTCGTGTAATAGTTCATTAAATAGTTCACTAAATTGGCCACCATTGTGAATGTTAGGACGCAATGTAGAAAACCTAAACAGTTTCACAAACGATTTTGATTCAAATGGCGATCATCTTTGCAACTCGGAGAAAAAAAACAAAATGTGCCACAAGCAAACTCGTGGATTATAAAACTTCTGTTTGTGCGGAGAATACTAAGATTTGAATTTTGTAACCGATCGTTCACTCTTAGTATCCCATTGTTACCTAAGACCGAATTCAAAGAGATGAGTCTACTTTTTTTGCCTAAATTTTGTCGTAGAAATGTTGCTCCTGGATGATTTTAAAGATTATAATTTCTGCATCTTAGCATTAGAATAGCAGCACAGCTCAGTTTTTGGTTGACCAGAAGAGGTTGAGTTCCACTCGTGCTTGAGGTCGCTACATTGTTGCAATGCAGGAGTATATGTTGGTGTTCATTTCAAACAATATACGATGTCGATTTGCTCTTACCTTTTTTATGATTGGCCGAGACAACGGACGTAAAAGCCGCAGACATTCACGAACCTAGCTCTATATAATGTTAACATTTTTCTGAATTGCTTGCACTGTGCTTAGCCGTGACGTTCTCTACAAGCCTTAACCCAACAACATGGCGCTAGATTTTATGCTTCCCAATACTTCTAAAGAGTGGAACCTTCTCTCCATGAAGTCGAAATACTCTGATATTTTTTTATATTTCTCTTGAATGTGATAACATTGTATCATTAAGCCTAGCTGATTCACGATCCATTTTTTGATTAGAATAAACATTACAAATAACTCAAATGGTTCATAAGCAGCCGCCTACGTGCCAGGTAGAAATCGTGGGTTGATGTGTTTTCACTGTAGTAAGCTCAAAGCCATTTCTCAGTTCTCATCGGTTGTTGAAAGGTGCCAACTAAAGATATGACATTTTTACATCAGAAATGTTATTGCTCCGGTGCATGAGCTGAGTAGATATATCGTTGAATGAGCTCCAATTCTCGTAGTCCGCAAATATATTTTGGCATTGTTGCAATCTAATAATTGTTGCATTCAGCTTATCTATATTTGGTTGTTTGTTCATCTTCGTTTATTTCTACCATAATTTCAATGTGCAACTGTGTGTGCAAACTTGTTGGTTTTTAGTTGTAAATATTTCTTTGAGCCATCTGCAGTTTCTAATCCATACACGACTTATTACTGCCGTGTCCATCGTCATGCCGTCTCCATCATGTAATTCCAACCCTTGAGAGGTGTTGATAAAGGCTGTTGATTACCTCGTTTACCTGGTTTTGGGTTTGTTTTGTTGTTTGATAAAAAACGAAAACCCTGACTGGTGAGTGATGATGGTTGTGAATGATCGGACATTGATAACGCCGGAGTACTCCACTTAGAGGTTGACGTATGTCACCTATAATCACGTCGTATACTTCAACAATATATTTTCTCATTCTGAGATATTGTCTGTTGCTCCGGACTCGTGGTACAGCGAGTTTAACAATTTTTTATTTTGCGTAATTCACCTTCTTAGTTGATGATTACTTAGTAGTTCCTCAATACTTTCTGTTGTACCTTCCGAAAGCTTTTTTGGTTTAGTGTGTGTATTTCTGGTGCATTCGGCTTAAAGGGCCAAAAAATCAGAGAACTGTTCTGTTGTTGATAGTATTTGAAGATTATTTAAATTACAACAGATGGGGCTTAAATAATCGAAGTGAGATCTGCACGGTTGTTACCTATTTTTAATTCTGATTTATTCTTAATAAAATTCTAGTTATTTTCAAATTTGTTCACTAACAATTTGCTTATCCTACGTTAAATTAATTTGTTAGATAAGATTTAATTATAAGATACGATATAAAATTATGAAAAATGTGCGTTTGACCGTGTTGAGCTTATCTTAACAACCATTTATTTTGAACTTCGCAAATGTAAATCCTTGCCCCTAATCGGATAAAATATTAGTAAAGTGCTGCAAAATTGCATGAAAAACAGATTGTTAGATTTCTGGA
Source organism: Nephrotoma guestfalica (assembly GCA_963691935.1). NCBI lineage: Eukaryota > Metazoa > Arthropoda > Insecta > Diptera > Tipulidae > Nephrotoma > Nephrotoma guestfalica. Next base: position 95,702,942 of record OY829913.1, read on the forward strand.
TGAAGCTCAGAAATTAGCCACAGAAGAGGAACATTTTCAAAGCATGTGAATAACATAACTTTTATACAAAAGTTAAAATTGAAATATTTACCTATGTAAATCCAATATTTTTTATTTTATTAAATGTTCAAAAACTCTTCCATTTAATTCTTAACATTTCTAACCACCTTTCGAAATTAATGTGAACAGCCCCACAATTTAGTTTTCGAAATATTATTTTTAAAACTTTCTATAATTCTTTTGCTGTGATCGGCCGATCAAAATATGCTAATTATTTCACTTTTCTCGTGGAGAAAGAAGTCGCTTCCCATGATGTAAGTTATGATTGTTCACAATTTTAATAATTTTATTACGTTTATTTTTAATTGATTGCAACGGACATTTAGACTGCCCTAGCTCCTTGTAACTCCTGTATCAAACGCGCGATCCTCTAAGTAAAGGTTGTTCGGATGGCACGCCGCTGAATTGCATTCAGTAACTGCCATACAAACAATTTTGTGAAGTTCGCTTGAGCGAAACCAAATCGAACCATTAGTGAATCGTTTTTTTCCTATTGGACAGACACATTACAGACACATTTACACATTGTCATTTTTTTATGTTGTATCCCCCCATCTTCCCAAATTATTAATGTTCTATAATGCAAATGACAAGTATATAACATGAGGTAAAATTAGGACATTTAAATTAAGAATTAATTTACATAGCATTGATACATATATTGAAAATGCAAATGTCGTAGAATTGAATGTTTGATGAGCAGTTACAACAGTTCGGTTCATTATCATTCTTCCCATCTTGAATACTCGGTGGTTCAACATTTACTAGAAGTGGACAAATATTGACGATGGCTCGTTTGACTAGTCCGGTTGCAGTTTTTATCGAAGCTCCTCGTACTAATCCATCTGGACCAGTATGAAGCTCAATTATTCTCCCAAATTTTCATTTGAGTGTTGGTAGGTTTGAGTCCTTGATGATTACGGTTGTTCCCTCAATAATATTTCTCTGTTTATCCTTCCAATAGTACCTGTGCTGCAATTGCTGTAAGTAGTCAGTTGGCCATCTTGATCAGAATTGTTTGTATAAAAGGTTCACCGACTCCCAGCGCTTAACATACTTTATGTCATCAGGTTTTATTATAGCTGGCTCAGGTATATCAGTCAACGGTCGATCAACGAGAAAATGGCCGGGTGTTAAGATTTCCAAATTATCATCGGTAGTAACTGGAGTGATGGGACGCGAATTTATCACTGCTTCAACTTATTTGTAAGTTTGCATTTCCCATCGTGCGACGAATATGATATTTAGCGACTTAACAGCAACTTCATAAATACCACCGAAATGTGGGGAACCAAGTGGTGAAAATTTCCATGTAATTTGATTTTCTGTAGTACATGAATTAAGTTGCCGTGGAAACTCTGTATCGTGAAACATTTTGTATAGATCGTGTATTTCAGAGTTAGCAGCTACAAAGTTTATCCCATTGTCTGAGAATACAGTTTTACACAGTCCTCTTGTGGCTATAAAGCGACGAAAGGCACCAATAAACGAGACAGCTGTGAGATCAGATGCTAATTCCAGATGAATGGCCTTTGTAGCAAGACATACAAAAATGGCCAAATATGTCTTAGTCGGACACTTTCCACGAATGCGACAATGGATGAATAATGGTCCTGCATAATCTATGCAATGTAAAACGGTGGTGCTGTATTGGCTCGTTCGGACGGTAAATGCGCCATTATTTGTTCAGGAAATCGCGATTTTACAGTAAGATTGTCGAACTGCTGCTAAAAGAGTTTATGTGTGGTCAACATGAAAATGCTTTCTCTGGATGGAAGTTATTAGTGTGGTGGTAAAATAATGATTGCTTGGCAGTAAAACTGGATGGCGTGATGTATAAGAAATTGGTGCAAATTTTAAACGACCACCAACTCTAATTATGTTTTGCTGATCCATAAATAATGAAAGGAATTTTAGTGATGGATGACGTACGATGAAGTTAGGTTTTTGTAACCCTCTATACTCTATTGGAAAGCAGGCGGATTGAACTAGACGTAGTACGGTATTTAATCCAATTTTTATTTCTTCTGCATTCAAAGGCTCAGTTATCTTTGAATTTTTGAAGCTTGCTGATGAAACGATGTATATATGCCATAGCGTTTTGAGCGTTAAAAGATCGTCAACAGGTTCAGCACCTGCAGTTGTGGCAGTGAAGTTAGATTTTTCTTCGAAGACCTCCATTGACTAAGTAAGTTGCTGTGAATTATTCCAAGCTTCAAAAGTTCCTCTTGAAATCAATTCGGCTTGGTTTAATTTTGATTCTACGTGCAGCCATTTAGTTGGATCGGATCCTGCTTGAATATCGGATACACGGTGTGCCACGTAGGTTTTCCATTTGGACGATGAAGACCTAATCCAGTGAGAGTTATCATGGGATCTGTCCAGTAATAACATGTCTCGACCTTAAAGTTTAAAATACGCAAAATTTTTTGTATAAGGTTGACCAAAAATTGTGCGGCACACAACTCAAGCCGGGGCAATGTAACGCACGTTAAGAAAGCACCTCGAGATTTTGAACACAATAAGTTAGCAGCATGACCCTTTAGACCTAATAAACGTACATAGACAACGACACCGTAGGCCTTTTCGCTAGCATCAACAAAGCCATGCAGTTAAATTGCTGGAGACTTGTTGCTACCGTTAAACAAATGATGTGAAATGTTGAAGAAAAAAGAAGACAGAATGAAGACAGTTAGTCCAATACGTACGGTATGCTATTGGGAGACCTTTGTCCCAGTTTACCTTCAATGAGCATAACTTTTGCCAGTTTTATCATCAATTCGATATTCAACTTCACGATCTTCTTCTGGAATATCATTAAGAAGCTCCCGATTATTGGAACACCATTTACGCAAAGGTAAATTGGCACCTTGCAAAATTGATGTAATGTTTATTTTCAACATTGCTGCATCATCTAGATCATCAGAACCAGTCAACAGATCGTCGACATTAAAGTCATCACGACTTGCTGCACTAGCTGCTGGACTTGATTCAAAGTCGAGAGCAAGTTGAAGTAAACAACGTGTTGCCAGGTGCTGAAGTGGTACCATATGTGACTGTCTTTTGCTTAAATGTTTGAAGTACCTCAGAAGGGTTGTATCGTCAGAAGATATACTGATATTTTTGATCGTCGGAATGGAGTAAAATTTGCTGATACATTTTACAGATATCAGCACTAAATGCATGAATGTGAGACCGAAATCTCAGAAGAACAGAAAATAATTCATTCTGAATAACTGGCCCATTCATTAATAGATCATTGATAGAATAATCGCTTGGTGATTTTGCCGAACCATCAAACACGACCCTCAATGTAGTTGCTAACCATTCCCATTTGTTTAAGAGTTTCATACTCTCTCATAAATGATTTCTGGATTGTTGTTGAGCCGTCTTGTGAGCATAAGAAATCTTTTCTTGGTTAAAAATGAAGAGTCATCCAACAATGCTCGACTGGAAGCGAAAGCATGTCTAACGATGAATTTATCTGCGGCATCTCTAGAAAAATTCTCTTCGAAGTGTTTATCACATTCGGATTTAGCTATATTCCAAAATCAATCTAATAATACATTTAATTGAGGTTCAACTGCAACTAAATTGCAATTGCTGGAAGTAGGTGATGGAATTGAAGTTCCTCTAGCTACAACCTAACCCAATATCGTATTTTGTAGGATAGATAATTCATTACCTAGTCTAATTTGACTAATGGATTGTAGTTTGAAATAAATATCAGCTCCAAGAAGTAAATCTACGTCATGAGGCTCACAGAATGACGGGTCGGCTTGATTGATATTGGATGGAATTTACCATTTAGAAGAATCAATTTGAATTGATGGCTGGCAGAGAAATTATTTATTCGTGAGTGTATCGTAATAGTTGAGCTCGGGACGATGAAATAGAAGCACGGGCTGTTCCTTTAATGTTGACATGCGAAGAATGAGTTTTAACTCCTAAACGCTGAATTAATGAATTTGTAATAAAGTTCAATTGCGAACCTGAATCGAGTAAACCTCGAGCTTTAATTGGACGACCATGTCTATCAGGAAAATCAACCAATGATGTAGCAAGAAAAATGAATTTTGGAGCAGAGGAACCCAGTAAAGTAGTTAAAATTTCTTTATTGTTAGGCGCAATTACACTAGTCAGTGTAGATTTTTCAGAGTTGATCTGTTTAACCTTACAAATTCGACATACATCAGTAATTTTGCATTGGTCAATATCATGCGATGCTCTTAAACAATTTGTACACAGTTTCAATTCGGTGACTGTCCCTTTGCGTTCGTCAACAGACATTGCAGGAAATTTATCACATCAATTAGCAAGATGTCCTACTTGATTACAAACGATTTAGTTGTATCCCTTAACTACAGACAATGCCATTCGTTTAAACGGTTTTAGTTGAAACTGATGAGATTTGGTAGGTCTTGTTGTTGTGTTTCATTTTGAATGCAAAAGTATTTCAATTGTTTCAAAAGCGGACTCCATACATGCGCATGATTACGCGCTCATTTTAATTTTCATGTGCCAGACATATCAAAAGTAATTCGTTTTTGCTTCGCGCAGGTGTTACGTTTACGAAGTAAGTCATATAAGCAAGTCTCCGCTTGTGGTGCGTTTAGGTTTGTTTAGGGGGTGGAGGACCAGACTATCTAGAGAAACCCACGTTTTCGTGAAACTGACTTGGCCAATGCAATACTGTGTTTTATCTTTAAACTTGACCTGATTTCGGTCTTCTCACTCCAATATTGTACTCAAATCGAATTTAGTGACGTGACAACTTCTAGCCGTTTACCGTTTAGTTCTGAATAGGGTTTACAGTGATATCCAGCAAATCATTGAGCACTATCACAAAATGCAATGTAATATGCGGTATGCTTTGAATTTGTTAGCTCTCAAAACGCAAGAGACCGTTGTTTGGCAGTATTATTATTGCTCTAATTGGAAAAGGAATTTTTTATTTTAGTTTGCTTAATAAGTCAAAGTTGATGACTAAAAGAAAGTTGGCTCTAAACAATTTTCAGTTTAAGTAATTTTCTCCTACCTCGCACGGTCTCCGTGATAAAAGCCTGGCATTGATTAAAAAGCTGACCGCGTAGATATGTTAAACTGTACGCCACCAAAATTTCTCTTCCTGGAAAGTTATCCTACCAAAAAAAAAGTTTTGGTTGTAACAAACTTTCATCAAATTAAATTTAATGTGTGTTCAAATTCGCGTAGCAATTGATAAAAACAGAATGCAATTTAGAAACCATACACAAAATCCAATGGAATTTTTTCGATTCACGTTTTAGAAAACGCGATAACAACAATTTTAAAAACGAAATTTTTTGTTAATACCGCACTTTAAATTTAAAGTATCGATTCAAGTGTATTACAATAGAGTGTAGGGCACATAAAAACTAAATTGTTTTTAAATAATAAACTCATATGTATGTATGGCACCCATTCGACGCTAGGTGTAATGTGATTTTTATGCATATGTTGGCGAAATAAAATTTATTTTCAGGTCAACATAATTGAATTGATTAACATAACTAAAATATTCGTATGTACTGATTGAACGATCGAGTTTGATATGTGAGGGTCGATTAAAAATATTTACATAACATTTTACTAGATAGTAAAATGTCAATTATTGGTACGGTTACTAATTATCGTTGGTATGTCGGCGAATATTTGATGTTTAGCCAGAAATCTAATTGCAGAATTTCTACTACGATCTAATTACATCATTAATATTGGTTAAAAGAACATTTAATTAATCGTATGGCAGATAAGCAGACGTCTAGACGTCCTCAGATTATTAAAGTCACACTCGACCGATTGCAACGGGCGTGGTATATACGATAGCATTTTTCTCACGTTACGATATTTCCAAGATTTTGTGTATTTGTGATTAATGAGCATGCTGGAATTGAATCACTTTATTTCGTTTTGTGTAGTAAGTGTATATAAAAGATTTGCCATAAAATTTTTGGTACTTAATAGAAATCAAAGGAATATACTCATAAGTATTCTCTGTATCACCATTACTCATTTTGAATATTAACACAATCATCATCTTGTGTTTATCTTGATGACAATAAATTATATACGTTACATAAAAAGAAGATATTTTCTTTATGATTAATAAATTGATTTATTCTTACCAGCAGCTATCGTGTATATAATATATACAATTATATCCAGGGACGACAGCGGCCAACGATGACGAATGAAATGAAAATCCGGTAAATTTTCTGTCATCGCACCAAGATTATTAAATTAATAAAAGTTTTTCGTTCATTGTGATTTTAACCTTGGTGGTGATTGCTGAATATATACGAAGGTTATTGATTTGTGTTATCGAGATAATCGAGAAAATGGTTTTATGGTTGAGTTTTGTTTGAATAAAATTTGATTTTGGGGAGAATTTGAAGGATGTTTGTGTTATGTATGATGGGTGGGTTCACCGGCCTCACAAATTTTGAGGTCCTAGTATTTATACGAGCGCATCGGTATTTTTACCAGAGGTTTACCTTTCAGCAAATAGCACGGACGGGCTTCCTGTGAAAAATATACCCGTGAGAACATAAGTGATTGGTAACCAAATTACTAACGGTTCACTAAAGCATCGAAGCTGAATTGGAAACTGCGATAAAGTAAGCGTATCGCGAGTAGGTGATTTACAATTATAAACGTAGATATTCTAAAAGAGAGAACTACGGGTTATCAGGGAAAAGCGACTCACGTGTACCCAACCGGCAGTACATAATAAAATCTTTAGAGAAACTCTAAACTCTAAATAATAAAATCAACCCAGGGCATGAGCTTCCTCTTAAGGTAAGTGAACAATTTAAATAATAATTTAAAAAGCAAACTATTGAAAAAAAATTAATTAAACAAATGAACATAGCAGGCAAATTACGGGAGCCCTTAATGATCAGATAGAGCAATTCAAAGTAATTGAAAGGAGGCTCCATAAATTGGAAAATCCAGTAGCAGATGTACAAGGAATCCTACTGACGCCTAAAACAGTGGATGATTTAAAAGAAATACGCAAATTGCCAGATTGTGTAGAATATTTGCAACCATTATGTGGGAATCATACGTGCTACGTCTCGTGAATTCATAGCGTTGAAAACCCCTTTCAGGATTATAGCATGATGTGCGACAGACCAATCTAACGTGAAATTCTTCAGAACATAAAACAAAAGATTAGAGGGTGTGCCGATTCCGCATTGATCTCGTACAACATCTTCGAAGTCGAATAGATCGCTATAAATTATCGCAATAGATGAGGACACTGGAACATCAACTTAGTAACCTATCTCACAAAACATGACATTGGACGAATGTCAAATTAACATTTTCATAGAACCACATCACAACCGAGCTCTTCACATTTTTATCACGAGACTAAACGGAAATTTGTCAATATCAGAAGCTTATGCATCTTGCTTTAAGATCCAAAGCTTAAATTTTCGAAACATCGTGATACTTAAAAAGTCGTCGGACTCTCGCAAGATTCCTTACCAGTGGCACTATTTAGATAATTCCCCGGGAATAGGGAACTGGGGAAAGAATATTTATATGTAACTTCTGTTAAAATATTTATTTTCCGGCCTACTGAGGAGAAAAGTTTGATGTAAATATTTATAAATTGAGAATAATTTTTCTATCTAATATCTCAATTGACAGGGACAATTATTCCCCATTTAATTTTGTTTTCAAAAAAATTAACTCTTACTTTTTACCTCAGTATGCCAGAAAAAAATGTTTAAATACAAATTACATATAAATTCTTTCCTTAGGTCCATATTCTCTGGGAATTACAAGAATAGTACCACAGTTAGAATTGCCACAACGGAACATGGTCTATAATATTCAACACCAGAATGTCAAAGTACCACCCAGGCCAACGAATCCCAAACCACCAGAATAATTGGAGATTAATCCATCATTGAGCAGAAAAATCAATTACATAAATCGACCAATCCAGCACATTCAAGAAGGCCAATGAGCCTTGAAAATAGCAGAGAGTTTACCATATCGAAAATCAAGAATTACAACTCCCTCAAGCTCCTGATCGACACGTATGCCAATTAAAATTTGCTCAAACCCGAATTAGCCAAAAACGAGATTCCCATTAATGCTAATTTCAAAATTAGATAGGCCGGAGGAAAAATCAAAAACATTTTTCAACAATTTTTTTTAAAAGCATCGGAGGTAAAACGGGCATATAATTCTTTGTTTTACCGGGATTGAAAACAACAAACAACAGAAATCAAAACAATTACAGAGGAAGCAGTCTACACAAAAATCTACCCCTATCCAATCAGTATGAGAAACGAGGGAAAAATAGCTCATATATGTACTCCCCAATCTGGAGAGTGAAGAAAACCCGGACGCTTCCGATGCACAAAAATACAGGATGGGGCTTCAAACGTATGAATGCCGTCACCATCTCACACACCTACTCAATTTCTGGCATCGCTAATACGATCGAATATCTTGGTAATTCAAAATTCTTCGTCACAATCGATCTCACCTCGGGATTCCACCAGGTTAGAATGAAGGTGTCCAATATACTAAAAACCTTATTCTCAACAGCGAATGGAAAGTATACATTTTCGAGACTTCTCATTCAAATTAAAATTACCCCGGCTATCTTTTACATGATAATAGCTGATGTGTTAAAGGAATAGCTGACCTGCTAGCCCGCAAGGTGATAATGTCATCAATATATACAAACTGAGGAAAAATACGCAGAAAAAATGTTCTCTAAACTTGAAAAAGCTTGGCTTTTCGTGTCAACCTGGATAAGACGGAATATTTTAAAGTGGAAACCGAATTCCTAGGGTTTATCGTCACGAACTTGGACCGAGCCAAAGAAGGTGACTGCTATGCAAAATCAAAAAAACGTTTAGAATTTGAAGGAGTTAAAATCATTCCTCGGACTGGCATCACATTACAGGCGTTTCATAAGGACTTAGCGAAGGTAGCAAAACCGTTTATAAATCACACAAGAGGCAAAAATGACCAAATTAAAGCAAGCAAGCAAGTAAAACTCGACATGAACCAAAAGCAAATTCTATCGTTTGTAATTCTATCGTAGCAAATTGTCGACGTTCAATTTAAAGAAAGACGTTTATTTGCACTGTGTAAACACAAGTGCTATGATGCTGAAATTATCTTTATTTAGTGGTGTTTTTCGCGCTTGTGTATACAAAATTCCACACGCAATTAATCGATTATTCTTATGCTCGCCTTGATCATAGTCATTCGATTCAACACGAACATTAAATTCGTATACCGTGGTTGACTGTTAGGAAAACAAGCTGCCCAGAGGAAAATATTAAAAAACCCAACAACATTCTCTAAGAATCTGATTACTTTTGACCTGTGAAAATCACACATTGGTGGAGACACCTATCTAAAAATAATATAGCATGTCGCCATGATCAACTTGATTGAGCCATAAAACTCTGTTGAATATTAAAGGTCCAGAGATAAAACCGACCACACAACATTTGATCGAGGTCGTAAACCAAGTCGCAAGTCTTTATAAAAAAATTATTTGAGCTGCATTTTGGCTGAGTTGTTATTTTCTCTGTCTACCAATTTTGCATCTGCGTATTTTGAAACGCAGCTATATAATGAAACCGCTATGATAGTGCGCCTTTGGTTTTTCACTTTGTGCATGGGTTATTAGACCCTTTGTAGTCAGTAGTCCCTTTATAGTATTAGCCCCTTTGTATCTCCTCATTACCATCTTATTTCAATTTCTATCAATAAATTATTGTCATTTCATATTTTCACTTGCGAATATTATCATCGATCAAGGTGACCACATTACAAATTTCAGACCCTCCACGATGCTTCTTTCTTGGGACAAATTGGTAGGCAAACTCATGTTTATCTGATTTTAAATTAAGAAAATAATATGCGGACTCAAACAAAATTCAAGTGCACTTATCTTTGTATGTGTAACATTATTTTCAATTATAGGCTAGTACGAGTACTTATAGTACAAAGTGATTTAAAATGTTATCGCAAGGCTCGAAGTTTATTTATTTTTGCTTGAAATTAAACCTAAAATGATCCAAACGTGCAGTGATTTATCTCATTCATCCAGAGGAAATATCAAAGTTACTGGGAGCGTTCCTCAGATTTATCATTGGGTATGGAATACTTTTACTTTCGCTCACCCAATTTAATTTTGTTTGGAAAATCAACTTTGCGGCAGTTACCAAAGACGTGTAGTTACATTCCAAAGTCTATTGATAGTATTTACCACAACTGAAATTTCAGTGATATTGCCAGACTAATTAGCTGCAAAAAAGTGTCCGAGGCAGTGGTATGATTTTTTAATGAGTTGGACAGGGTATTCCATGACGTTAAATAGTTTAACTTTTCAATTGTCTGAACTATTGTAAGTGTTTTCCAGACATTTAGCATCAACTTTAGTGACATTTTCGAACATCCTAGATTCAAAAGAGTGTTAGGCAGTTACAGGCCTTATCATTCTAAGTAGTTAGGAGGAGCTTAGATCCAAATTTGGGAGAATGTTTGTTCTTGGATTTTACGATTGTTGAGCTTTCTCGTGAGAATAAAGAATTTTTCTATAGCATTGTTGAATAACGATTATTTTCCGATTTTCAAGACAAATAAGATTCTAGGCCCTCACTAAAATACGACGCTTGATGAAATGGGAAGCGTTAGGCATTTCTTATCTAATTTGGAACATACAACTTTTACAGAGTACCCGCTTAAGCAGTTTTATGATTTTCTAAAAGACGACCTTAGACCCTAAAGTTGGTGCTAAATGCTCGGTGAAATAATTTTTTTATAGTTTTGATATTTTTTTTTAAATTTAACGTTGTCCCGATTTCAACAAGCACGTTCCACATATTGAATATTTTTTGAATTACGGACAATTATAATTACATATTATACTTTATTAGCTATAAATTATTACATTTTTGAGAAATTTTCGTATAACTAGACTCTTTCAATAGGGACTCTCCAGATTTGTTAAGTTATTGCAGCCATATTTTTAAGGCAACATGTGCATTACGTTCCGCACATTACGTGTTTTTTAACTTCCAAAACCGACCTACGTTTGGTGGTCAAATTCGAGGTAATCGGTTCGATAAATCATCCAACTCCTGGACGTCACCGAAACGCAAATTCTCGGGAAAATTCGAGGCAGTCAATTTATCGTCGTTCACAAGAACTTGGCCTTTCTGCGATTTCAACTTCGCGAATTTTGCGTAGGGACTTGGGTTTGCACCAAATCCAACTGACCCAGGAACTTAAGGTAAACAACCAATTCGAAACAACCTATGCGATGTAGTAAAATGTCGCAGACAAATAATACAGAGGACACTTACCACGAAGATCTAAAGGCTCAAAAAGCTGCAATGGTAACCATGGTAAAAAATGAAAAGCGTACAACGCAAACTGCTTCTAAACACTTTTCATTGTATCCGAGTGACAGTTATAAATATTAGACCAAACTTGAAAACAAGTACACCCTTGATTGTGATAATCGTATCCATGTGCCTAACGTCAGGTCGGAAGAAAAACCTTGTCCAAATTTGGAATTATAATCTAGTTTTGCAATGGAATTATGAAATAAGGTGTCTAGGCACTGGCGAGCGAAAATAAAAATATAAAATTATTTCATATTTTCGCTTTCGTTCGCTAGTCTAGATCTTCTGTAAACTATACAGTCACATGCATTACGACTCGGTGCTAATAATATATATATTCGTGCATGTTCGCCATAGGCCTCAAGCAAATGACATGCTTCAGCTGCATTGTTTTTCAAGTTGAAAAAGAAAAGCAAAGCTTCCCGCAAATGCTGTTTGTTTGGCACAAAACTCGACATTTTCGTGCTCATAAAAAATATGTTTGCATTGCGATATGTGCTGACGCTATGAACAAAACACAACTTCTGACATAAATGACAACTAGATGTGTCGCTAGCACCATCTATTTGTGAAACCCGGAAATTTATTTATGCACCCTGTTTTGTATTCGAAAATGTTAGTATTAGCTATTTTGTTTGGTTACTAATTAAAACGCCCGGCTGGTCGATTCTGGCTTTCATATAGGAAAAGGAAATAGGAAAAATATTTACATATCATTTTTGTCAAAAACATCATTTTCTGGCCTACTGAGAAATCACGTTTGATCTCAATTTTTATGTTTTTGAAAAAATTTACAGCAACTGTTTATCATAGTATGCCAGAAAAAAAAATTTTACGACAAAATTACTACGAAAAATCTTTCCTAATTCCTTTTTCCTATAAAAAAAAATCAGAATCAACCTACAGGAGTCTCATTTTCCACTTTAGAACACACGGGTCAATTATTAATTTATGCCCCGAGTAAATAGTTCGACAATGCCAACATTAACTTTGATTTAAGGTCAATTAAATCATTTACCGAAACATATTGGGTGGGATTGTGAAATTCGACAGAACGGTTTAAAGGGATTCTAAAATATTTTCCAACATACTCCGAAATATTTTAAGAGCAATGACTAATCTGCTAGAAGGTTTTTTAAATTCAATGTCTATCGGTAGGACATTTCCATTTATAATTGCTCGATAACGAAATTGTTGACAAATACTATTTGGCCGTTAAACTTTCGTTTATTTATATTTTCATATAAAATATCTAGGCCAACTTTGATCAGTTTTCGAATATTTGTGTGTTTTAGAATATTTTGGAACTATTGATTTTTCCGTTTGAATTTCATAATCTTGTCCCGTGCTCACTATCCCAATTTTAACGGTGGTAAATATAATTTACGAAACTAATTGACTACAAGACTTAGGCTTAAAGCGAGATTTTAACACACATAGTCATTTAGTTTGAAGCACAAAATTTAAAACGTAGGGGTCGCATCACGGGTAATTTAGTATTCGAGTATTTCATCAACGCTAAACTTCAACAAATTTAATTCTGACCCGGTCGGAGCTATAATAAGACCGGTAAGAAGGTTTTGTTATGGCTGATAAACCGGCATCAAGTATTTAGCAAAAGAATTGCATATGTCAGCCAAAGAACATCCTACAACAGCCTTGGCTATTGATGAATTTCCAAAAAATCTTGTTGAGTTGAGGCTTGTTGTTTGCAATTGGAACACACGTTTAGTGAACGTTCACAAATAGTGAAATTTCTCTCGCACGTTGTATCAGTTGCGCAAATTAGATAGATTTGCTAGGAACACAAATAACAACTGTGATCGCAGAGGAATAGGTAGCAACTATCTCTAAATTATAGTGACAGGGTGTAATTTCGTTTGACAAGGGCACTTAACAGCAATCAGAACACCGTCATAACATTTCCCTTACATCGTTGTAAGGGAAATACTTCGCGGAATTAAAACTTGTAGTTATATGATGTCGCTTAAATGTGCTTTATCCAGAATACTGGATGAGTTGTAGTAGTAGTAGCAATCATTTCACGTCACTGATTATTGTGTTTTCAGACGAGTTTAACATTGCAAGTAAAAAAACTTCTGAAATTTATTTTCTCTTACCACATTTTTGTGGACTCACGCAAGAACAAACAAGTTTTATAAATTCCAATAACGTCTTTAATCGTTTTGTGTGTTCGATCCGTTTAAGATTATAAGATTAAATTTAATTGCACCAACCTGCCGGCATTGTGTATACGTAGTAGAATAAAATTTGTGAAACCTATTTTAAAACGCCTTGCGGTTATCACCCTCTTCAAATCAAGTTTATAATACCTGAGACGATCATAAATTTGCAAATTTTTTATGTTGGCAGTAGTGAGGTCATGGTCGCTGGTCATTTTATCATTTTCCATTTATTTCGAAACTACCTAATTAAATTTCACTTGTTTTTTATACACCAACAATCGATAGCACACTTGGATAAATTAAAATGATCAAAATACGTGATCAATATTTATTTTATTTTTGATTGCTCATCGTAATAGTCATAATAAATACAATAATGAAATTCACCTGTTGTAATAAACTAACATTAAATAATAATTATTGTAATTAAAAATAAAAATATTTTTTTCGTTTTAAAAATATAATCGTAATAAATATAAAAATTCCGTTTAATTTTTAATTGAAAATAATAAAACAACCAAAATCAAATAAAATAAAAATAAATTATAAGCAGTAAACATTAAATAAATTCTATTGAAATGGAAAATTACGTATAAAAATTAGAAAAAATTTGTTATTTATTTCGGAGTGATTTGAATATATATGGCTTAATTCCGCAATACAATAACAAAAACAACAACAACCGCCACAAAATACTATATAAATTATTATTGTTGTAATTTTTATTGTATTAAGGTTGTCTTCGAGAAAAACAGCAAAACTTTATAAATCATTAATTTTAATGTCTTGTTTTTATTTTTATCCACAATAAATATTTAAATTAGAATATTTTTTTTTTCGTACGCTTTGTTCTTGTTATGTAATAAAATATAATTTGGAAAATTGTAATCGACACGAAATACAATATTTGTGCGTATATTTTCTTTCTGTTAATTTAAAAAAAAATATTTTTATAATTAAAAATTCATTAAAATGTATGTTTTTGTAGCATGGAAATATGCTTATATATATTAATACAAATTAGCATAAATCGGGTATGCAAAATAGTAATATTGAATTATTTTTTTCCACACGACCGCGCTCTGTATTTTATATTCTGAGTTGGAATCATCAAATTTTAACCATATGAAGTTATCTCAGTTCTTTCATCCCAAGATTTTTTTAAACACAACAAAATATCCCATCATAGTTTTTTTGTTTAATTATTGTGTCCGTTGATGTGGGCGCATCGAGCGACGTTTGGTCTTTATCTCGATCAAAAATTATCATGACATTCCTATTAGAAAGAGAAAAAAATTATCAAGTTTTCATTTGATTTTAGCAGAGTATCTAATGTTATGGAATGTAACGAAACAGAGGAAAAATTTTGTTTCAGCAAAAAATCCGGTAGTTATGCAATTTACATTTTCACTCAATAGTCACGAGTATGACAATATTCGATACAAATACAGGGTGGCTGAGACCAAGTGTTACCAAATGAAAACACTGTAATTTTTTTAATTTTGATTATTTTTTATTGACATTTCGTGGAATATGTTGAAAACATATTACATTTTATGAAAAACATGTTACTGCTCGATATGACCTCCTTTAGCTCTGATTATTTGATTCAGTCTTCCATAGAAAGCATTGCATGCTCACCGAACGTAAGCCTGCGGAATTTTATTCCATTCTCGAACAAGAGCTGGCTTCAATGCATCAACACTTTCGTATTTTTTAGTGGACACCTTACTCCAAAATGGACCATATGGAGAAATCCATGGGATTCAAGTCTGGTGAATATGGTGGCCATTCTTTCGACGAAATCAGCCGCGGAACGCAATTTTGTAAAAATTGCTGTGTCGCTCGAGCTTTGTGTGACGGTGCCGAGTCCTGTTGGAATGTCCAACGGTTCGTACCAAAGTGTTTACGTGCCCAGGGTAGCAAAGCATCGTTTAGGATCTTTTGGCGGTACACCTCTTGGTTTACCTTGACTCCATGTTCGATGAAAACCAGAGGAGTGCGGCCATCTGCAGTCACTGCAGCCCAAACCATAACATAAGCTGGTGATTGCTTGCGCATGGCAACTCTTGTGTCCAAATTATCGTTGGACTTGTGCTCTAACCAAACACGATCATTTTGTTTATTCACATACTGTTGAATGGTGAACATTTTCTCAACAGAAAAGACAATTTTTGGAATCTCATCACGTTCGGCCAAGGCCTTCAATGCTCGTGTTCTTTCAAGCCTAACTTTTTTTTGTGCCTCCGTAAGATCTTGAACTTTTTGTATCTTGTAGGGCTTCAAGTGTAGGTCATTTTTCAATATGGTTTAAATGCTGTATCGGGAAACATTTAGACGTGCGGCTAATTGATTGGCACTTTGACGAGGATTTCGTTGGATTCGTTTCTTCACATTTCGTATCATTTCTTTTGATGTTGCTGTCTTTTTAGGACCGCCTCTGTTGCGTTTAGCGATGCTACCAGTTTCGTTGTATCGAGTTATGGTTCGATACACAAACATTTTATTCACATTCAAATGCTGGAGCTGACGAACTATTGCTGTTTGTGAATTTCCACCCAAATACAGTGCAATTACACTATTACGTTTGAATTCCACTACGATTTTTTTATGAAGATATTAATTTAGAACAATTATTTGTTGACCACATGTAAACAACTAACCAAACTTCAATCTGCCAAAAAATTGACGCGCGAAAATGACAACTACACAAATGACAGCAGAGTGAAGTCAGTATCATTTGGTCTCAGCCACCCTGTAAAAAATTGTTGTGGTAGTGTATTATGTAACCCAATTAAGTTGCATAACCCACGCTTTTTTTGATTAAAATTTTTCCCCTGTTTCGTTACTCTTTATGACATTACATACTCTTTGGTTTTAGTTTGTTATTTAGCTGTCTTTTGTTTTAAAAAGTGGTTGGTATATTGCATAGTTACGAATTGTTCGCGGAAAGGAGTTTTTAATTTGCTTTGATTTAATAAAAATGAATAAGTATAAATGAAAGAGGAGTATCCTTTATCTTTTAAATCATAATCTGCCAAACGAATTGGGATATCTCGGTCCTCTGAAATAGCTGTGGCGCGTGATTCGTTTAGCTTGTAACCAAGGGCGTTCACGAGTTCATTATGAACTCGTGAACGCCCTTGGTTACAAGCTAAAGCTTGCCACTAGAGATATTATGGTCACATACGCATAAAAGTGGCTTTAACATAATGTACTGATTAAGTAGGCAGATGTATGTTCGTAATGGCATGATCCGAAATGGAAATGGGAACCGAACGGGATGTGGTGTGCATCAGAAAATTTTGAGTTGCCTCCAATTCTAAAATTACCCGAGTTAATTGACACACTGTTGAATGGAAACCATCCAAAATCCAAGGACAATCTAAGAGCTTTCAACAGCGCCTCTCAATTGACGCCGTTTGGAGCAAATCATGTTATTAAATACTCATTCATTATCTCTAGTTCTAGCTTTCATGTCCCACGAAGGGATTTTCCCGCCTGCACAGTGGTCCTAACTTTCTCGGTGCATTGCACTCTTCCTCCAGTTTCGATATCTTATTGTTCGCAAATCTTGTCGCGCGAGCGTAGTATATTTAATCGGTTGGATTTAATGTATTCGATAATGTCACAACCTCCAAGGAAAAGTTTGATTTCGAAATTCATTCGGATCTGATATTCGTTCTTTGCAAACTTAACTCGACCAATCATGGATCGAATGACCTTCATTTCAAATGTAGATAATATTCAAATTAATTTTAGTGGTCGAGATCCAACTTTCGCTTCCAAAAGTTAGCTCAGGTTTTGTAAGTGCTTTGCTTTGCGTAGACGACTCGATGTCCGGCTGTTATGCGGGCTTTAATATGTGCTTTGACATTATTTTTTGATGTTATAACTGATCCGAGATATTTGAATTCTTCCATGTTATCAAAATTATAGTCGCCTGCTCCGAGATATACCGTATGGATGCTTCTTGGTGTAGATAGAGATTTACTCTCAACATTTTTGCATTGCCTATCTCAAAGTGAAACACTGGTCAGTGGTTGGTCTATTGGGACGAGCGAAACATTGGTAGTATGATATTTTCGGCAAAGGAGAATAATTCGGGCAAGTACAACATTAGGAAGCACTTTGTAGGCTGTGTTTAACAGAGCTATGCCACGTTAGTTTTCACATTTAACACGATCGCCATTTTTATGAGACATATAGGGTAGGCCAAATAATTAATAAATAATTTATAACATTTATTTTTTCATTGTAAAGAACAATCCTTCCGATTAATTATGGAATACTATTTCATTCATATGACTGCCTCGGCTGGCGTTCACGTATCCCATACGGTCGGTCCATTTTTTGAGCACATTTTCGCTGGTATGCGGCATTATGTCTTCAATGGCAATGCGAATATTGTTCTTGAGAGCGTCAATCGTTGCTGGTTTATCGGCGTAACACTTATCTTTGACAGCACCCCAAAGATAATACTCCAACGGCGTCAAAGCACAGCTCCGAGGCGGCCAAATTACATCAGCATTTCGGCTGATAATTCGATCTTCGAAGACAGTGCACAAAAGATTAATTGAAAGGTGTGCTGTGTGGTAAGGAGCGCCGTCTTGTTGAAACCAAATGTTGCCTATATCCTCCTCTGCAAATGCCGGGAACAAAAAAACATGGCGCGGTAGCGCTCATCATTGACAGTAACGGCTGCTCCTTGGTAATTTTCCAATGATGCCACCGGGCCAAAATTCGCACCAAACAGTCACTCGTTGACGATGCATCGGCTTCTCTACGATCAAGTGCAGGATCTCCGTGCCCCAAATACGACAGTTCTGCTTGTTTATATAGCCGCCAAGATGGAAATGCACCTCATCCGAAAAGATGATTTTTTGCTAAAATCGGCATCTTCTTCAAGTCGATCGCAAACCCACTCAGCGAACCGAATACACAACCATTTTCGTTCAGCGGAAGGATAAAACTAACTTTCTGTCAAATCAGAAGTGACATAACCCTTACCATACTGAAAAAAACCGCTAGTTCAAAAAAAAATTATTTGACCCGCCCTGTATGAGTGCGGTCTTCCATTCATCGAAAAGCTCCTCCTGATCCCAGATCACAATGATAAGTTCTTATCGATTAGCTGCAGCACGTTTTAATAATTCTGCAGGGATTCCGCAAAACTGGATGCCTTTTCATTTTTTAAATCTACTGACAGTTGCATCTACTTCCTCTGTTGTGGGGTACGTTACGAGGAGATACTCGCTCGAATAGAGGTCACTTCATCATTCCAATTAAGTAGAGTTTGGAAGTAGGGTTGTTCTCAACTCTTCATTCGTGTGTTAGATTGCTGTGTATCTTGGATAGGAGTCCCTAGTAAGTTTCTGCTTTCCGCATGGAAGCTAAAATTTTCCTTACAGGCCCTCATATATTCGCGCTTCGTTTTCCGGAGGTATTTGGTCGCATCTTTCCTGGCACTGAGATGATCCGTGTGAATGCTCCGAGTGTTACGACCTAACCATTTTTCATGCAGCTTTATTTTCGACGATTTCACGGCACTGATCGATGAACCAATAATTCTGTGCTCTTGGTGATTCTCTCTAATAGTATTTTTCGCCATATTTTCGGGCTGACTGGATAGCTAGCCAATGCTTCTGAATGTTTGGTGTATTTTTATAGTTTTCATTGTGTCTGTTTAAATGTTTTGTGATAGCTGATTAATAACTTTGCAAAGAGTCTTTATTTTTGAATGCATCGGTATTCCAGCGCATGGTTTTTTTGGCTTGTGTGTTAAATGTGGATGATAATTTGCACTTATATTTGAACAAAACGAGCATGTAATCACTGTTCACATCGGCATCTCCATAAGATCTAACGTCAGTTATGCTGGTGGTATAACTCTTTGAGATCATGACGTGATCATTTTGAATTCCCGTTTTTCCATCATTTGATCGCTTTATGATCTTGTGATTTTTCTTATGTTGAAAGCTCGGTTATTCATTATAGCCAGTTCCGTGACGTGTTGACCGTTATTGTCTCAGCTGATGCAAGCGGCACGGGCCACTATGTGATCCGCGTTCCTGCCGATGTTTGCATTGAAGTCGCTCATGATAATTTTGGTATCATGATGCGGGATATTACTCATGACGTCTTCTATAGCTCATCAAAGAACAAACCGTTAACATCATCTGGTTTGTCTTCGATGGGCGCGTGAGAACTCTTTGTACGGAGTCTTACCGTCAATATCCGCATGTTGATTGGACGGAAGTCCATGATATACTGCTGTACTCGCGGGTGGGTGAGAAAGCCTTCTCCAAATTGTCCTCTATTTTGATGTAGTGTATAGTGTAACCATTGGTGATATTATGGATCCCATTCGCAGACCATCGAAGCTCTTGTATTGCAAGCACGTCCAATGTGCATTTCCGCCTGGTTTGAAAGATTCTGTAGAATTTTTATAGTGTAGTCCGTTTACATTTTCCGAGGTCATTGTTGTGAGGAATCCCATAAATTAATCTGAATTTTTTGTGTCTGAGTAGACTTGATGTTTTTTGTGAGAGTAGGGAGTTGACCTGCCGCTCAACCCACTGTTTACGTATGTGGATCATGTATTGGTGATAGATCTTAGGCCATCTAGTCCTATGTGAAACTCGTTTATATAATGAGCCGCTTGTTACAAGACAAATGCCGGCTTCAGCCACCCCTAACCTGGAGAAGAAACGCTGAGGTTGAGGTTCATTCATGCCAACCTTCAAATTACAGGGACAAATCTACCACCGTATCGGGTCCGTTACCACTAATTTGCCTACATTTTTGCAAGTTTTACCAAGCTAACGTTAGGAAACATCATTGTCAACTTGGACACTGGTGTCATTGATAGGCTACATAGAATTACGCATGACGACGATTCCTTTGTTAACAGATTTAAAATTTCTCTGTTAAAAGGGGGATTGTCTTGCACATGCAAGATGGTCGTATTCAAAGGATAAGCGTTACATCGTTTTTACGATGCCCTACAATATCCACTCATATTTTGTCGCGAAGAGGATAGCTATAATTTCGCATTGTTCAGTGTTGGTCGTGCTTGATCTCCTTACAAATGGTAAAGTAATTGGAGCAGTTTGGTACTACATGTACTCAATCGGATGGCAAAAAACAGGCTGGAAAAAAGATCAAGCCCAACGAAATCTATAGTCATCAGCGCTTAATTACTAGACCTTGAAGTTGATTTTGCTCTTTATCAAATTGGGCGAGTCACCAGATTCACGCTTCCTATGGCTTATTGAATACAAAGTTACGAGTACCTTGCATGAGGAATAGATGGCATTCAAAAAGGTTCCCGAAAAATTTTATCAGCGAGACTATCACAGATGAAGATGGATACCCATCATAACGCCGCTGATCACCCGCTGAGGGTAGATTCACCTGCGAGATGAATATGCATGAGCAGACGATAGAAGTTAATAATAGCTGAGTAGTCCCCGTATTCATCAGTACCTTCCAGTCTTGCATCTGGATATTCATTTGAAAAATGGCCACCGAATTTGCTTTAATCTCCATAACGTAAGACAACCCGTGACAAACACCTTGGCATTTTTTTATTTATGCGAAGAAGACCAATTTACGAAACCTCTTATGTATAAGGACGTAACGTTCTACTACACGTACGATAAGCAAAAAGGTGTATTTAATCTTCGCCGATGCAGTTGCCCAGAGGAATGATTACCAGTATTGTTGATGCCTTGTGGCAAAAATGTATGGAAGTACCCTGTCACTATGGCTCTGCGATTGTCGTAATTTTCTTTGATGACTTCAACGGATTTACCATGTCACATTTTGAATGTTCTAATACTCGTAATATGACTGTCATTTATGATCTTAATGTCCCTTCGCAAAGTAACTTATTGTGCCGTCTTCATCTTCGCGTGCCTCCGTTTCGTTCAGATCTATGTAATCCGATTAATTAGACTCTTCATATGAGTGAGAGTTTCAGTGGGTATTCTGATGTTACATTTTTAATCATTTTTTGTGACCTTGTTAAAGTTAGCCGAAAGTTGCCAGCCGAAAGTGAAAAAATCGATAATGCAGATAGTGTCTTGACTACTTGAGCCGAAAGTTAAGTAAATTATATATTAAATTGAAATATCGTAGTCGAAAGTGAATAATCTACTTAACCAGCCGCAAACATATATATCGGGACAAACAACAAATACAATTTCCAATCTAAACGATATTAACTAATAGTTTCATGTGTTTATTATAGCAGCATACGGCCAACTTTCAAAAATTTATTTTATATAGATGTTATCGATTTAACCAGAAAGACATCACAATGACTATGCTGATTCGATAGCCCATGACCATAGGTAGATTTTGATTATAGGTTAGGGGTAAGTCTGATGGGGTTATAGGGGTGAAATTTTTATTTTTCCCTTATTCGGACGATGAAATCGTTCATCGTTCCAGATTTTGGG
This sequence comes from Nephrotoma guestfalica, assembly GCA_963691935.1. Taxonomy (NCBI): domain Eukaryota; kingdom Metazoa; phylum Arthropoda; class Insecta; order Diptera; family Tipulidae; genus Nephrotoma; species Nephrotoma guestfalica. The sequence continues at coordinate 95,725,067 of OY829913.1, forward strand.
ACATGGACACCAATCTGACTATACCGATTCGATAGCCCATGAACATAGGCAGATTTCGATTATAGGTTAGGGGTAAGTCTGATGGGGTTATAGGGGTGAAATTTTTATTTTTCCCTTATTCCGACGATAAAATCGTTCATCATTCCAGATTTTGGGACATGGACACCAATCTGACTATGCTGATTCGATAGCCCATGACCATAGGTAGATTTTGATTATAGGTTAGGGGTAAGTCTGATGGGGTTATAGGGGTGAAATTTTTATTTTTCCCTTATTCTGACGATGAAATCGTTCATCGTTCCAGATTTTGGGACATGGACACCAATCTGACTATGCTGATTCGATAGCCCATTACCATAGGTAGATTTCGATTATAGGTTAGGGGTAAGTCTGATGGGGTTATAGGGGTGAAATTTTTATTTTTCCCTTATTCCGAAGATAAAATCGTTCATCATTCCAGATTTTGGGACATGGACACCAATCTGACTATGCTGATTCGATAGCCCATTACCATAGGTAGATTTCGATTATAGGTTAGGGGTAAGTCTGATGGGGTTATAGGGGTGAAATTTTTATTTTTCCCTTATTCCGACGATAAAATCGTTCATCATTCCAGATTTTGGGACATGGACACCAATCTGACTATGCTGATTCGATAGCCCATGACCATAGGTAGATTTTGATTATAGGTTAGGGGTAAGTCTGATGGGGTTATAGGGGTGAAATTTTTATTTTTCCCTTATTCTGACGATGAAATCGTTCATCGTTCCAGATTTTGGGACATGGACACCAATCTGACTATACCGATTCGATAGCCCATGAACATAGGCAGATTTCGATTATAGGTTAGGGGTAAGTCTGATGGGGTTATAGGGATGAAATTTTTATTTTTCCCTTATTCCGACGATAAAATCGTTCATCATTCCAGATTTTGGGACATGGACACCAATCTGACTATGCTGATTCGATAGCCCATGACCATAGGTAGATTTTGATTATAGGTTAGGGGTAAGTCTGATGGGGTTATAGGGGTGAAATTTTTATTTTTCCCTTATTCCGACGATAAAATCGTTCATCATTCTAGATTTTGGGACATGGACACCAATCTGACTATGCTGATTCGATAGCCCATGACCATAGGTAGATTTTGATTATAGGTTAGGGGTAAGTCTGATGGGGTTATAGGGGTGAAATTTTTATTTTTCCCTTATTCCGACGATGAAATCGTTCATCGTTCCAGATTTTGGGACATGAACACCAATCTGACTATGCTGATTCGATAGCCCATTACCATAGGTAGATTTTGATTATAGGTTAGGGGTAAGTCTGATGGGGTTATAGGGGTGAAATTTTTATTTTTCCCTTATTCCGACGATAAAATCGTTCATCATTCCAGATTTTGGGACATGGACACCAATCTGACTATGCTGATTCGATAGCCCATTACCATAGGTAGATTTCGATTATAGGTTAGGGGTAAGTCTGATGGGGTTATAGGGGTGAAATTTTTATTTTTCCCTTATTCCGAAGATAAAATCGTTCATCATTCCAGATTTTGGGACATGGACACCAATCTGACTATGCTGATTCGATAGCCCATTACCATAGGTAGATTTCGATTATAGGTTAGGGGTAAGTCTGATGGGGTTATAGGGGTGAAATTTTTATTTTTCCCTTATTCCGACGATAAAATCGTTCATAATTCCAGATTTTGGGACATGGACACCAATCTGACTATGCTGATTCGATAGCCCATGACCATAGGTAGATTTTGATTATAGGTTAGGGGTAAGTCTGATAGGGTTATAGGGGTGAAATTTTTATTTTTCCCTTATTCCGACGATAAAATCGTTCATCATTCCAGATTTTGGGACATGGACACCAATCTGACTATGCTGATTCGATAGCCCATGACCATAGGTAGATTTTGATTATAGGTTAGGGGTAAGTCTGATGGGGTTATAGGGGTGAAATTTTTATTTTTCACATATTCCGACGATAAAATCGTTCATCATTCCAGATTTTGGGACATGGACACCAATCTGACTATGCTGATTCGATAGCCCATGACCATAGGTAGATTTTGATTATAGGTTAGGGGTAAGTCTGATGGGGTTATAGGGGTGAAATTTTTATTTTTCCCTTATTCCGACGATAAAATCGTTCATCATTCCAGATTTTGGCACATGGACACCAATCTGACTATACCGATTCGATAGCACATGAACATAGGCAGATTTCGATTATAGGTAAGGGGTAAGTCTGATGGGGTTATAGGGGTGAAATTTTTTATTTTCCCTTATTCCGACGATAAAATCGTTCATCATTCTAGATTTTGGGACATGGACACCAATCTGACTATGCTGATTCGATAGCCCATGATCATAGGTAGATTTTGATTATAGGTTAGGGGTAAGTCTGATGGGGTTATAGGGGTGAAATTTTTATTTTTCCCTTATTCTGACGATGAAATCGTTCATCGTTCCAGATTTTGGGACATGGACACCAATCTGACTATGCTGATTCGATAGCCTATGACCATAGGTAGATTTTGATTATAGGTTAAGGGTAAGTCTGATGGGGTTATAGGTGTCAAATGCCATATTTGTTTTATGCAGCCGAATAATGTCGATAAAGCAGTTTAATGCTCTTCAAGCAAAGTCGTCCATCATTCGCGATTTTGCGACATGGACACCAATCTGACTATGCCGATTCGATAGCTCATGAACATAGGTAGATTTCGATTATAGGTTAGGGGTAAGTCTGATGGGGTTATAGGGGTGAATTTTTTATTTTTCACATATTCCGACGATAAAATCGTTCATCATTCCAGATTTTGGGACATGGACACCAATCTGACAATGCTGATTCGATAGCCCATGACCATAGGTAGATTTTAATTATAGGTTAGGGGTAAGTCTGATGGGGTTATACGGGTGAAATTTTTATTTTTCCCTTATTCCGACGATAAAATCGTTCATCATTCCAGATTTTGGGACATGGACACCAATCTGACTATGCTGATTCGATAGCCCATGACCATAGGTAGATTTTGATTATAGGTTAGGGGTAAGTCTGATGGGGTTATAGGGGTGAAATTTTTATTTTTCCCTTATTCTGACGATGAAATCGTTCATCGTTCCAGATTTTGGGACATGGACACCAATCTGACTATGCTGATTCGATAGCCCATGACCATAGGTAGATTTTGATTATAGGTTAGGGGTAAGTCTGATGGGGTTATAGGGGTGAAATTTTTATTTTTCCCTTATTCTGACGATGAAATCGTTCATCGTTCCAGATTTTGGCACATGGACACCAATCTGACTATACCGATTCGATAGCACATGAACATAGGCAGATTTCGATTATAGGTAAGGGGTAAGTCTGATGGGGTTATAGGGGTGAAATTTTTATTTTTCCCTTATTCCGACGATAAAATCGTTCATAATTCCAGATTTTGGGACATGGACACCAATCTGACAATGCTGATTCGATAGCCCATGACCATAGGTAGATTTTGATTATAGGTTAGGGGTAAGTCTGATGGGGTTATAGGGGTGAAATTTTTATTTTTCCTTTATTCTGACGATAAAATCGTTCATCATTCCAGATTTTGGGACATGGACACCAATCTGACTATGCTGATTCGATAGCCCATGACCATAGGTAGATTTTGATTATAGGTTAGGGGTAAGTCTGATGGGGTTATAGGGGTGAAATTTTTATTTTTCCCTTATTCTGACGATGAAATCGTTCATCGTTCCAGATTTTGGCACATGGACACCAATCTGACTATACCGATTCGATAGCACATGAACATAGGCAGATTTCGATTATAGGTAAGGGGTAAGTCTGATGGGGTTATACGGGTGAAATTTTTATTTTTCCCTTATTCCGACGATAAAATCGTTCATCATTCCAGATTTTGGGACATGGACACCAATCTGACTATGCTGATTCGATAGCCCATGACCATAGGTAGATTTTGATTATAGGTTAGGGGTAAGTCTGATGGGGTTATAGGGGTGAAATTTTTATTTTTCCCTTATTCTGACGATGAAATCGTTCATCGTTCCAGATTTTGGGACATGGACACCAATCTGACTATGCTGATTCGATAGCCCATGACCATAGGTAGATTTTGATTATAGGTTAGGGGTAAGTCTGATGGGGTTATAGGGGTGAAATTTTTATTTTTCCCTTATTCTGACGATGAAATCGTTCATCGTTCCAGATTTTGGCACATGGACACCAATCTGACTATACCGATTCGATAGCACATGAACATAGGCAGATTTCGATTATAGGTAAGGGGTAAGTCTGATGGGGTTATAGGGGTGAAATTTTTATTTTTCCCTTATTCCGACGATAAAATCGTTCATAATTCCAGATTTTGGGACATGGACACCAATCTGACAATGCTGATTCGATAGCCCATGACCATAGGTAGATTTTGATTATAGGTTAGGGGTAAGTCTGATGGGGTTATAGGGGTGAAATTTTTATTTTTCCTTTATTCTGACGATAAAATCGTTCATCATTCCAGATTTTGGGACATGGACACCAATCTGACTATGCTGATTCGATAGCCCATGACCATAGGTAGATTTTGATTATAGGTTAGGGGTAAGTCTGATGGGGTTATAGGGGTGAAATTTTTATTTTTCCCTTATTCTGACGATGAAATCGTTCATCGTTCCAGATTTTGGCACATGGACACCAATCTGACTATACCGATTCGATAGCACATGAACATAGGCAGATTTCGATTATAGGTAAGGGGTAAGTCTGATGGGGTTATAGGGGTGAAATTTTTATTTTTCCATTATTCCGACGATGAAATCGTTCATCGTTCCAGATTTTGGCACATGGACACCAATCTGACTATGCTGATTCGATAGCCCATGACCATAGGTAGATTTCGATTATAGGTTAGGGGTAAGTCTGATGGGGTTATAGGGGTGAAATTTTTATTTTTCCATTATTCCGACGATGAAATCGTTCATCGTTCCAGATTTTGGCACATGGACACCAATCTGACTATGCTGATTCGATAGCCCATGACCATAGGTAGATTTCGATTATAGGTTAGGGGTAAGTCTGATGGGGTTATAGGGGTGAAATTTTTATTTTTCCCTTATTCCGACGATAAAATCGTTCATAATTCCAGATTTTGGGACATGGACACCAATCTGACAATGCTGATTCGATAGCCCATGACCATAGGTAGATTTTGATTATAGGTTAGGGGTAAGTCTGATGGGGTTATAGGGGTGAAATTTTTATTTTTCCTTTATTCTGACGATAAAATCGTTCATCATTCCAGATTTTGGGACATGGACACCAATCTGACTATGCTGATTCGATAGCCCATGACCATAGGTAGATTTTGATTATAGGTTAGGGGTAAGTCTGATGGGGTTATAGGGGTGAAATTTTTATTTTTCCCTTATTCTGACGATGAAATCGTTCATCGTTCCAGATTTTGGCACATGGACACCAATCTGACTATACCGATTCGATAGCACATGAACATAGGCAGATTTCGATTATAGGTAAGGGGTAAGTCTGATGGGGTTATAGGGGTGAAATTTTTATTTTTCCCTTATTCCGACGATGAAATCGTTCATCGTTCCAGATTTTGGGACATGGACACCAATCTGACTATGCTGATTCGATAGCCCATGACCATAGGTAGATTTTGATTATAGGTTAGGGGTAAGTCTGATGGGGTTATAGGGGTGAAATTTTTATTTTTCCCTTATTCTGACGATGAAATCGTTCATCGTTCCAGATTTTGGGTCATGGACACCAATCTGACTATGCTGATTCGATAGCCCATGACCATAGGTAGATTTTGATTATAGGTTAGGGGTAAGTCTGATGGGGTTATAGGGGTGAAATTTTTATTTTTCCCTTATTCTGACGATGAAATCGTTCATCGTTCCAGATTTTGGGACATGGACACCAATCTGACTATGCTGATTCGATAGCCCATTACCATAGGTAGATTTCGATTATAGGTTAGGGGTAAGTCTGATGGGGTTATAGGGGTGAAATTTTTATTTTTCCCTTATTCCGACGATAAAATCGTTCATCATTCCAGATTTTGGGACATGAACACCAATCTGACTATGCTGATTCGATAGCCCATGACCATAGGTAGATTTTGATTATAGGTTAAGGGTAAGTCTGATGGGGTTATAGGTGTCAAATGCCATATTTGTTTTATGCAGCCGAATAATGTCGATAAAGCAGTTTAATGTTCTTCAAGCAAAGTCGTCCATCATTCGCGATTTTGCGACATGGACACCAATCTGACTATGCCGATTCGATAGCTCATGACCATAGGTAGATTTCGATTATAGGTTAGGGGTAAGTCTGATGGGGTTATAGGGGTGAAATTTTTATTTTTCACATATTCTGACGATAAAATCGTTCATCATTCCAGATTTTGGGACATGGACACCAATCTGACAATGCTGATTCGATAGCCCATGACCATAGGTAGATTTTGATTATAGGTTAGGGGTAAGTCTGATGGGGTTATAGGGGTGAAATTTTTATTTTTCCCTTATTCTGACGATGAAATCGTTCATCGTTCCAGATTTTGGGTCATGGACACCAATCTGACTATGCTGATTCGATAGCCCATGACCATAGGTAGATTTTGATTATAGGTTAGGGGTAAGTCTGATGGGGTTATAGGGGTGAAATTTTTATTTTTCCCTTATTCTGACGATGAAATCGTTCATCGTTCCAGATTTTGGGACATGGACACCAATCTGACTATGCTGATTCGATAGCCCATTACCATAGGTAGATTTCGATTATAGGTTAGGGGTAAGTCTGATGGGGTTATAGGGGTGAAATTTTTATTTTTCCCTTATTCCGACGATAAAATCGTTCATCATTCCAGATTTTGGGACATGAACACCAATCTGACTATGCTGATTCGATAGCCCATGACCATAGGTAGATTTTGATTATAGGTTAGGGGTAAGTCTGATGGGGTTATAGGTGTCAAATGCCATATTTGTTTTATGCAGCCGAATAATGTCGATAAAGCAGTTTAATGCTCTTCAAGCAAAGTCGTCCATCATTCGCGATTTTGCGACATGGACACCAATCTGACTATGCCGATTCGATAGCTCATGACCATAGGTAGATTTCGATTATAGGTTAGGGGTAAGTCTGATGGGGTTATAGGGGTGAAATTTTTATTTTTCACATATTCCGACGATAAAATCGTTCATCATTCCAGATTTTGGGACATGGACACCAATCTGACAATGCTGATTCGATAGCCCATGACCATAGGTAGATTTTGATTATAGGTTAGGGGTAAGTCTGATGGGGTTATAGGGGTGAAATTTTTATTTTTCCCTTATTCCGACGATAAAATCGTTCATCATTCCAGATTTGGGACATGGACACCAACCTGACTATGCTGATTCGATAGCCCATTACCATAGGTAGATTTCGACTATAGGTTAGGGGTAAGTCTGATGGGGTTATAGGGGTGAAATTTTTATTTTTCCCTTATTCCGACGATAAAATCGTTCATCATTCCAGATTTTGGGACATGGACACCAATCTGACTATGCTGATTCGATAGCCCATGACCATAGGTAGATTTCGATTATAGGTTAGGGGTAAGTCTTATGGGGTTATAGGGGTGAAATTTTTATTTTTCCCTTATTCCGACGATAAAATCGTTCATCATTCCAGATTTTGGGACATGAACACCAATCTGACTATGCTGATTCGATAGCCCATGACCATAGGTAGATTTTGATTATAGGTTAAGGGTAAGTCTGATGGGGTTATAGGTGTCAAATGCCATATTTGTTTTATGCAGCCGAATAATGTCGATAAAGCAGTTTAATGCTCTTCAAGCAAAGTCGTCCATCATTCGCGATTTTGCGACATGGACACCAATCTGACTATGCCGATTCGATAGCTCATGACCATAGGCAGATTTCGATTATAGGTAAGGGGTAAGTCTGATGGGGTTATAGGGGTGAAATTTTTATTTTTCCCTTATTCTGACGATGAAATCGTTCATCGTTCCAGATTTTGACACATGGACACCAATCTGACTATACCGATTCGATAGCACATGAACATAGGCAGATTTCGATTATAGGTAAGGGGTAAGTCTGATGGGGTTATAGGGGTGAAATTTTTATTTTTCCCTTATTCCGACGATAAAATCGTTCATAATTCCAGATTTTGGGACATGGACACCAATCTGACTATGCTGATTCGATAGCCCATGACCATAGGTAGATTTTGATTATAGGTTAGGGGTAAGTCTGATGGGGTTATAGGGGTGAAATTTTTATTTTTCCCTTATTCCGACGATAAAATCGTTCATCATTCCAGATTTTGGGACATGGACACCAATCTGACTATGCTGATTCGATAGCCCATTACCATAGGTAGATTTCGATTATAGGTTAGGAGTAAGTCTGATGGGGTTATAGGGGTGAAATTTTTATTTTTCCCTTATTCCGAAGATAAAATCGTTCATCATTCCAGATTTTGGGACATGGACACCAATCTGACTATGCTGATTCGATAGCCCATGACCATAGGTAGATTTTGATTATAGGTTAGGGGTAAGTCTGATGGGGTTATAGGGGTGAAATTTTTATTTTTCCCTTATTCCGACGATAAAATCGTTCATCATTCCAGATTTTGGGACATGTACACCAATCTGACTATGCTGATTCGATAGCCCATGACCATAGGTAGATTTTGATTATAGGTTAGGGGTAAGTCTGATGGGGTTATAGGGGTGAAATTTTTATTTTTCCCTTATTCTGACGATGAAATCGTTCATCGTTCCAGATTTTGGCACATGGACACCAATCTGACTATACCGATTCGATAGCACATGAACATAGGCAGATTTCGATTATAGGTAAGGGGTAAGTCTGATGGGGTTATAGGGGTGAAATTTTTATTTTTCCCTTATTCCGACGATAAAATCGTTCATAATTCCAGATTTTGGGACATGGACACCAATCTGACTATGCTGATTCGATAGCCCATGACCATAGGTAGATTTTGATTATAGGTTAGGGGTAAGTCTGATGGGGTTATAGGTGTCAAATGCCATATTTGTTTTATGCAGCCGAATAATGTCGATAAAGCAGTTTAATGCTCTTCAAGCAAAGTCGTCCATCATTCGCGATTTTGCGACATGGACACCAATCTGACTATGCCGATTCGATAGCTCATGACCATAGGTAGATTTCGATTATAGGTTAGGGGTAAGTCTGATGGGGTTATAGGGGTGAAATTTTTATTTTTCACATATTCCGACGATAAAATCGTTCATCATTCCAGATTTTGGGACATGGACACCAATCTGACAATGCTGATTCGATAGCCCATGACCATAGGTAGATTTTGATTATAGGTTAGGGGTAAGTCTGATGGGGTTATAGGGGTGAAATTTTTATTTTTCCCTTATTCCGACGATAAAATCGTTCATCATTCCAGATTTGGGACATGGACACCAACCTGACTATGCTGATTCGATAGCCCATTACCATAGGTAGATTTCGACTATAGGTTAGGGGTAAGTCTGATGGGGTTATAGGGGTGAAATTTTTATTTTTCCCTTATTCCGACGATAAAATCGTTCATCATTCCAGATTTTGGGACATGGACACCAATCTGACTATGCTGATTCGATAGCCCATGACCATAGGTAGATTTCGATTATAGGTTAGGGGTAAGTCTTATGGGGTTATAGGGGTGAAATTTTTATTTTTCCCTTATTCCGACGATAAAATCGTTCATCATTCCAGATTTTGGGACATGAACACCAATCTGACTATGCTGATTCAATAGCCCATGACCATAGGTAGATTTTGATTATAGGTTAGGGGTAAGTCTGATGGGGTTATACGGGTGAAATTTTTATTTTTCACATATTCCGACGATAAAATCGTTCATCATTCCAGATTTTGGGACATGGACACCAATCTGACTATGCTGATTCGATAGCCCATAACCATAGGTAGATTTTGATTATAGGTTAGGGGTAAGTCTGATGGGGTTATAGGGGTGAAATTTTTATTTTTCCCTTATTCCGACGATAAAATCGTTCATCATTCCAGATTTTGGGACATGGACACCAATCTGACTATGCTGATTCGATAGCCCATGACCATAGGTAGATTTTGATTATAGGTTAGGTGTAAGTCTGATGGGGTTATAGGGGTGAAAATTTTATTTTTCCATTATTCTGACGATGAAATCGTTCATCGTTCCAGATTTTGGGACATGGACACCAATCTGACTATACCGATTCGATAGCCCATGACCATAGGTAGATTTTGATTATAGGTTAGGGGTAAGTCTGATGGGGTTATAGGGGTGAAATTTTTATTTTTCACATATTCCGACGATAAAATCGTTCATCATTCCAGATTTTGGGACATGGACACCAATCTGACTATGCTGATTCGATAGCCCATGACCATAGGTAGATTTTGATTATAGGTTAGGGGTAAGTCTGATGGGGTTATAGGGGTGAAATTTTTATTTTTCCCTTATTCTGACGATGAAATCGTTCATCGTTCCAGATTTTGGGACATGAACAATAATCTGACTATGCTGATTCGATAGCCCATTACCATAGGTAGATTTCGATTATAGGTTAGGGGTAAGTCTGATGGGGTTATAGGGGTGAAATTTTTATTTTTCACATATTCCGAAGATAAAATCGTTCATCATTCCAGATTTTGGGACATGGACACCAATCTGACTATGCTGATTCGATAGCCCATTACCATAGGTAGATTTTGATTATAGGTTAGGGGTAAGTCTGATGGGGTTATAGGGGTGAAAATTTTATTTTTCCATTATTCTGACGATGAAATCGTTCATCGTTCCAGATTTTGGGACATGGACACCAATCTGACTATATCGATTCGATAGCCCATGACCATAGGTAGATTTTGATTATAGGTTAGGGGTAAGTCTGATGGGGTTATAGGGGTGAAATTTTTATTTTTCCCTTATTCTGACGATGAAATCGTTCATCGTTCCAGATTTTGGCACATGGACACCAATCTGACTATACCGATTCGATAGCACATGACCATAGGCAGATTTCGATTATAGGTAAGGGGTAAGTCTGATGGGGTTATAGGGGTGAAATTTTTATTTTTCCCTTATTCCGACGATAAAATCGTTCATCATTCCAGATTTTGGGACATGGACACCAATCTGACTATGCTGATTCGATAGCCCATTACCATAGGTAGATTTCGATTATAGGTTAGAAAAATAAAAATTTCACCCCTATAACCCCATCAGACTTACCCCTAACCTATAATCAAAATCTACCTATGGTCATGGGCTATCGAATCGGAATAGTCAGATTGGTGTCCATGTCCCAAAATCTAGAACGATGAACGATTTCATCGTCAGAATAAGGGAAAAATAAAAATTTCACCCCTATAACCCCATCAGACTTACCCCTAACCTATAATCAAAATCTACCTATGGTCATGAGCTATCGAATCGGCATAGTCAGATTGGTGTCCATGTCCCAAAATCTAGAATGATGAACGATTTTATCTTCGGAATAAGGGAAAAATAAAAATTTCACCCCTATAACCCCATCAGACTTACCCCTAACCTATAATCAAAATCTACCTATGGTCATGGGCTATCGAATCAGCATAGTCAGATTGGTGTCCATGTCCCAAAATCTGGAATGATGAACGATTTTATCGTCGGAATAAGGGAAAAATAAAAATTTCACCCCTATAACCCCATCAGACTTACCCCTAACCTATAATCAAAATCTACCTATGGTCATGGGCTATCGAATCAGCATTGTCAGATTGGTGTCCATGTCCCAAAATCTGGAATGATGAACGATTTTATCGTCGGAATATGTGAAAAATAAAAATTTCACCCCTATAACCCCATCAGACTTACCCCTAACCTATAATCGAAATCTACCTATGTTCATGAGCTATCGAATCGGCATAGTCAGATTGGTGTCCATGTCGCAAAATCGCGAATGATGGACGACTTTGCTTGAAGAGCATTAAACTGCTTTATCGACACTATTCGGCTGCATAAAACAAATATGGCATTTGACACCTATAACCCCATCAGACTTACCCTTAACCTATAATCAAAATCTACCTATGGTCATGGGCTATCGAATCAGCATAGTCAGATTGGTGTTCATGTCCCAAAATCTGGAATGATGAACGATTTCATCGTCAGAATAAGGGAAAAATAAAAATTTCACCCCTATAACCCCATCAGACTTACCCCTAACCTATAATCAAAATCTACCTATGGTCATGGGCTATCGAATCAGCATAGTCAGATTGGTGTCCATGTCCCAAAATCTGGAATGATGAACGATTTTATCTTCGGAATAAGGGAAAAATAAAAATTTCACCCCTATAACCCCATCAGACTTACCCCTTACCTATAATCGAAATCTACCTATGGTAATGGGCTATCGAATCAGCATAGTCAGATTGGTGTCCATGTCCCAAAATCTGGAATGATGAACGATTTTATCGTCGGAATAAGGGAAAAATAAAAATTTCACCCCTATAACCCCATCAGACTTACCCCTAACCTATAATCAAAATTTACCTATGGTCATGGGCTATCGAATCAGCATAGTCAGATTGGTGTCCATGTCCCAAAATCTGGAATGATGAACGATTTTATCGTGGGAATATGTGAAAAATAAAAATTTCACCCCTATAACCCCATCAGACTTACCCCTAACCTATAATCGAAATCTACCTATGGTCATGAGCTATCGAATCGGCATAGTCAGATTGGTGTCCATGTCGCAAAATCGCGAATGATGGACGACTTTGCTTGAAGAGCATTAAACTGCTTTATCGACATTATTCGGCTGCATAAAACAAATATGGCATTTGACACCTATAACCCCATCAGACTTACCCTTAACCTATAATCAAAATCTACCTATGGTCATGGGCTATCGAATCAGCATAGTCAGATTGGTGTTCATGTCCCAAAATCTGGAATGATGAACGATTTTATCGTCGGAATAAGGGAAAAATAAAAATTTCACCCCTATAACCCCATCAGACTTACCCCTAACCTATAATCAAAATCTACCTATGGTCATGGGCTATCGAATCAGCATAGTCAGATTGGTGTCCATGTCCCAAAATCTGGAATTATGAACGATTTTATCGTCGGAATATGTGAAAAATAAAAATTTCACCCCTATAACCCCATCAGACTTACCCCTTACCTATAATCGAAATCTGCCTATGTTCATGTGCTATCGAATCGGTATAGTCAGATTGGTGTCCATGTGCCAAAATCTGGAACGATGAACGATTTCATCGTCAGAATAAGGGAAAAATAAAAATTTCACCCCTATAACCCCATCAGACTTACCCCTAACCTATAATCAAAATCTACCTATGGTCATGGGCTATCGAATCAGCATAGTCAGATTGGTGTCCATGTCCCAAAATCTGGAATGATGAACGATTTTATCGTCGGAATAAGGGAAAAATAAAAATTTCACCCCTATAACTCCATCAGACTTACCCCTAACCTATAATCAAAATCTACCTATGGTCATGGGCTATCGAATCAGCATTGTCAGATTGGTGTCCATATCCCAAAATCTGGAATGATGAACGTTTTTATCGTCGGAATATGTGAAAAATAAAAATTTCACCCCTATAACCCCATCAGACTTACCCCTTATCTATAATCGAAATCTACCTATGGTCATGAGCTATCGAATCGGCATAGTCAGATTGGTGTCCATGTCGCAAAATCGCGAATGATGGACGACTTTGCTTGAAGAGCATTAAACTGCTTTATCGACATTATTCGGCTGCATAAAACAAATATGGCATTTGACACCTATAACCCCATCAGACTTACCCTTAACCTATAATCAAAATCTACCTACGGTCATGGGCTATCGAATCGGTATAGTCAGATTGGTGTCCATGTCCCAAAATCTGGAACGATGAACGATTTCATCGTCAGAATAAGGGAAAAATAAAAATTTCACCCCTATAACCCCATCAGACTTACCCCTAATCTATAATCAAAATCTACCTATGGTCATGGGCTATCGAATCAGCATAGTCAGATTGGTGTCCATGTCCCAAAATCTGGAATGATGAACGATTTTATCGTCGGAATATGTGAAAAATAAAAATTTCACCCCTATAACCCCATCAGACTTACCCCTTACCTATAATCGAAATCTGCCTATGTTCATGGGCTATCGAATCGGTATAGTCAGATTGGTGTCCATGTCCCAAAATCTGGAACGATGAACGATTTCATCGTCAGAATAAGGGAAAAATAAAAATTTCACCCCTATAACCCCATCAGACTTACCCCTAACCTATAATCAAAATCTACCTACGGTCATGGGCTATCGAATCAGCATAGTCAGATTGGTGTCCATGTCCCAAAATCTGGAATTATGAACGATTTTATCGTCGGAATAAGGGAAAAATAAAAATTTCACCCCTATAACCCCATCAGACTTACCCCTAACCTATAATCGAAATTTACCTATGGTAATGGGCTATGGAATCAGCATAGTCAAATTGGTGTCCATGTCCCAAAATCTGGAATGATGAACGATTTTATCGTCGGAATAAGGGAAAAATAAAAATTTCACCCCTATAACCCCATCAGACTTACCCCTAACCTATAATCGAAATCTACCTATGGTAATGGGCTATCGAATCAGTATAGTCAGATTGGTGTCCATGTCCCAAAATCTGGAACGATGAACGATTTCATCGTCAGAATAAGGGAAAAATAAAAATTTCACCCCTATAACCCCATCAGACTTACCCCTAACCTATAATCAAAATCTACCTATGGCCACGGGCTATCGAATCAGCATAGTCAGATTAGTGTCCATGTCCCAAAATCTGGAATGATGAACGATTTTATCGTCGGAATAAGGGAAAAATAAAAATTTCACCCCTATAACCCCATCAGACTTACCCCTAACCTATAATCGAAATCTGCCTATGTTCATGGGCTATCGAATCGGTATAGTCAGATTGGTGTCCATGTCCCAAAATCTGGAACGATGAACGATTTCATCGTCAGAATAAGGGAAAAATAAAAATTTCACCCCTATAACCCCATCAGACTTACCCCTAACCTATAATCAAAATCTACCAATGGTCATGGGCTATCGAATCAGCATTGTCAGATTGGTGTCCATGTCCCAAAATCTGGAATGATGAACGATTTCATCGTCAGAATAAGGGAAAAATAAAAATTTCACCCCTATAACCCCATCAGACTTACCCCTTACCTATAATCGAAATCTGCCTATGTTCATGTGCTATCGAATCGGTATAGTCAGATTGGTGTCCATGTGCCAAAATCTGGAACGATGAACGATTTCATCGTCAGAATAAGGGAAAAATAAAAATTTCACCCCTATAACCCCATCAGACTTACCCCTAACCTATAATCAAAATCTACCTATGGTCATGGGCTATCGAATCAGCATAGTCAGATTGGTGTCCATGTCCCAAAATCTGGAACGATGAACGATTTCATCGTCAGAATAAGGGAAAAATAAAAATTTCACCCCTATAACCCCATCAGACTTACCCCTAACCTATAATCAAAATCTACCAATGGTCATGGGCTATCGAATCAGCATTGTCAGATTGGTGTCCATGTCCCAAAATCTGGAATGATGAACGATTTCATCGTCAGAATAAGGGAAAAATAAAAATTTCACCCCTATAACCCCATCAGACTTACCCCTTACCTATAATCGAAATCTGCCTATGTTCATGTGCTATCGAATCGGTATAGTCAGATTGGTGTCCATGTGCCAAAATCTGGAACGATGAACGATTTCATCGTCAGAATAAGGGAAAAATAAAAATTTCACCCCTATAACCCCATCAGACTTACCCCTAACCTATAATCAAAATCTACCTATGGTCATGGGCTATCGAATCAGCATAGTCAGATTGGTGTCCATGTCGCAAAATCGCGAATGATGAACGACTTTGCTTGAAGAGCATTAAACTGCTTTATCGACATTATTCGGCTGCATAAAACAAATATGGCATTTGACACCAATAACCCCATCAGACTTACCCTTAACCTATAATCAAAATCTACCTATGGTCATGGGCTATGGAATCAGCATAGTCAGATTGGTGTCCATGTCCCAAAATCTGGAATTATGAACGATTTTATCGTCGGAATAAGGGAAAAATAAAAATTTCACCCCTATAACCCCATCAGACTTACCCCTTACCTATAATCGAAATCTGCCTATGTTCATGTGCTATCGAATCGGTATAGTCAGATTGGTGTCCATGTGCCAAAATCTGGAACGATGAACGATTTCATCGTCAGAATAAGGGAAAAATAAAAATTTCACCCCTATAACCCCATCAGACTTACCCCTAACCTATAATCAAAATCTACCTATGGTCATGGGCTATCGAATCAGCATAGTCAGATTGGTGTCCATGTCCCAAAATCTGGAACGATGAACGATTTCATCGTCAGAATAAGGGAAAAATAAAAATTTCACCCCTATAACCCCATCAGACTTACCCCTAACCTATAATCAAAATCTACCTATGGTCATGGGCTATCGAATCAGCATAGTCAGATTGGTGTCCATGTCCCAAAATCTGGAATGATGAACGATTTTATCTTCGGAATAAGGGAAAAATAAAAATTTCACCCCTATAACCCCATCAGACTTACCCCTAACCTATAATCAAAATCTACCTATGGTCATGGGCTATCGAATCAGCATAGTCAGATTGGTGTCCATATCCCAAAATCTGGATTGATGAACGATTTTATCGTCGGAATAAGGGAAAAATAAAAATCTCACCCTTATAACCCCATCAGACTTACCCCTAACCTATAATCGAAATCTACCTATGGTAATGGGCTATCGAATCAGCATAGTCAGATTGGTGTCCATGTCCCAAAATCTGGAATGATGAACGATTTTATCGTCGGAATAAGGGAAAAATAAAAATTTCACCCCTATAACCCCATCAGACTTACCCCTAACCTATAATCAAAATCTACCTATGGTCATGGGCTATCGAATCAGCATTGTCAGATTGGTGTCCATGTCCCAAAATCTGGAATGATGAACGATTTTATCGTCGGAATAAGTGAAAAATAAAAATTTCACCCCTATAACCCCATCAGACTTACCCCTAACCTATAATCGAAATCTACCTATGGTCATGAGCTATCGAATCGGCATAGTCAGATTGGTGTCCATGTCGCAAAATCGCGAATGATGGACGACTTTGCTTGAAGAGCATTAAACTGCTTTATCGACATTATTCGGCTGCATAAAACAAATATGGCATTTGACACCTATAACCCCATCAGACTTACCCTTAACCTATAATCAAAATCTACCTATGGTCATGGGCTATCGAATCAGCATTGTCAGATTGGTGTTCATGTCCCAAAATCTGGAATGATGAACGATTTTATCGTCGGAATAAGGGAAAAATAAAAATTTCACCCCTATAACCCCATCAGACTTACCCCTAACCTATAATCGAAATCTACCTATGGTCATGGGCTATTGAATCAGCATAGTCAGATTGGTGTCCATGTCCCAAAATCTGGAACGATGAACGATTTTATCGTCGGAATAAGGGAAAAATAAAAATTTCACCCCTATAACCCCATCAGACTTACCCCTAACCTATAATCAAAATCTACCTATGGTCATGGGCTATCGAATCAGCATAGTCAGATTGGTGTCCATGTCCCAAAATCTGGAATGATGAACGATTTTATCGTCGGAATAAGGGAAAAATAAAAATTTCACCCCTATAACCCCATCAGACTTACCCCTAACCTATAATCAAAATCTACCTATGGTTATGGGCTATCGAATCAGCATAGTCAGATTGGTGTCCATGTCCCAAAATCTGGAATGATGAACGATTTTATCGTCGGAATATGTGAAAAATAAAAATTTCACCCGTATAACCCCATCAGACTTACCCCTAACCTATAATCAAAATCTACCTATGGTCATGGGCTATTGAATCAGCATAGTCAGATTGGTGTCCATGTCCCAAAATCTGGAACGATGAACGATTTCATCGTCGGAATAAGGGAAACATAAAAATTTCACCCCTATAACCCCATCAGACTTACCCCTAACCTATAATCAAAATCTACCTATGGTCATGGGCTATCGAATCAGCATAGTCAGATTGGTGTCCATGTCCTAAAATCTGGAATGATGAACGATTTTATCGTCGGAATAAGGGAAAAATAAAAATTTCACCCCTATAACCCCATCAGACTTACCCCTAACCTATAATCAAAATCTACCTATGGTCATGGGCTATCGAATCAGCATAGTCAGATTGGTGTCCATGTCCCAAAATCTGGAATGATGAACGATTTCATCGTCAGAATAAGGGAAAAATAAAAATTTCACCCCTATAACCCCATCAGACTTACCCCTAACCTATAATCAAAATCTACCTATGGTCATGGGCTATCGAATCAGCATAGTCAGATTGGTGTCCATGTCCCAAAATCTGGAATGATGAACGATTTTATCGTCGGAATAAGGGAAAAATGAGATTTGATTAAGATTTTTCTTTTAAAAATTTGATGTATTATTTGTTACTTTAAAATTTGTATTGGCGGGATTTTTTGATTGAATATTGAAGTTAAACACAATCTGCATTATCGACATATTGCGGCATTTCAACTTGGTGTGGAAATATCATAACTGCATTACCACCTTTCGGCTGGGTTATCAAAGACACTAACTGCATTACCATCTTTCGGCTGGAAACTTTCGGCTAACTTTAACAGTATTTTTTTGTGTGGCTTCTATATCTTTCAACATGGACCTGCCTTTTGATCCTAGTTGTTTAAGATACCGTTCATACTATTCGCTGTTCATTGTATTTTTTATTGTGTATGTGGTGTGGTGGTAAATAATTTACCTCGTTGTTGTTCGTTTCGAGTGCTTGGTGCATCATTATTAAGTCGTTGGCACATCTTTTCAACAAATGCCTCATATGTTTTCGATACGTTATTTCTCGACTCGTAGACCTGATGGCTCAGTTCGAATAGTTGATGTTATTAGTTGTTGATTTGTGTTTTTGTATTCTAGATACATCAGTTTTTATTTCTAAGTATTTTATGTTTTTTGTGGTTCTCCGTCTTTTTTATAATTGTTATGGGGTTGCTATATTTTCTCTACTAACCGCTTGTTGTTTTTGTTTGAACAGCGTGTCCAAATCCATATTTTGTTTTGTGGCATCGAATTATTATCTTGTTGTTATTCAAATGAATTCGGTGATCAGGTCGGTATTTAATCTCGAAGGAGTAATGTACGATTGGATAGCTTGTGTTTATATTTGCTGGAACTTTACCTAAAGGTTTTCCGGAATATTTCGGGTGTCCAGAAATATTTCAGACTGATTATTCTGTGTGATGTATTCTCAATAATTTGTTTGGTGCTGGGTACTGCTGAGTCGGCGTTCACTCTAACACGTAGAGTTATCGAAACAAAAAACTGGGTTGGACTATAATAGTTTCATACAAATAACAAACAATTTCCTGGAACCACACAGCTGGGATAACTTCTTATGTTTCAAATTTCTAATTAAAATTAATATTTATTTTTTTTATATTTTCAGGTGAGAGATGCGTACTAATTTCAAACATTACCATTAATATTATTACGTAAGTAAAACTATATAGTAATTTAGTGCATATTCACTACCTCTAAACCAAACAGAATGGCATTTTAAGTACACTATTAGGGCTATTACACATGGATGTAGCAATATTACGATTTAGCTAGAACTTTCGTGACGCAGCTTTAGACCAATTTTTGAAACATGATGAAAAGTATGGAGCCTTATTGCTTTGAACACATGCCAATTATGTATATTTTTCAGCAGGGAACAATCCAAAACATAAATCACACCTATTAACGCGTTGGTTTGTGGGTAACGCAATCGATGATCTTGATTGTACAACACAAAGGCCGGATCTTAAACTAATCGAAAACATGTGGGCGGTGGTTGATCGAGAATTTAAAAATAAAAATTGCAGAAATTCAGACGAGCTTATCGAAATTATAAAAAAACATTTGAAAAAATATATCAGTAACGCTTTGCCAGACTTTAGTAGCTAGTCTTCCGACTCGTTGTGAGGCACTGACCCAAAAAGAAACGAAACAGAAATATTTTTCGAAAAAATACCCAGATTTTAACGCTTGTATCTTGGTGAAATAACACCTTTCAAAAAAATAATGTTGCTTGTAATTGAAGGAAATTGTGCTTTCTTGTCGATATTGGAGTCCGTTTCATTTTGTTTCTTTATGACTTTTTTGAGTTAAATAAAAATTGTCTAAAATAAAAAAACAATATGATGAGTTCGCTGTTTGAGACTGTAAACGAACTTGCTCGATATTTCAGTCCCAAATCCAAATTTTATAGGCAATTTAGAAACCTTAAAAATGATGCTGTAGAAATGTCTGTGCGACGATCCCTTATCGATTTATTGAAGTTTTAGCGAGAAACGTAACCAAAAAATGAGACACACATATCAGGCATAATTTTGGTGGTTTAAGATCAAAGAAAAATTAGTTTTTCAATAAAACTAAGATCTACGAATTGTGTTTCTACACCCTATGTACAAGTGTACAATCACTAAAAAAATATATTTTCGAAAGTAAAGAGACTCATAAAGAGAAGCAAAGAGAGTCTTTACAGGTCGATTCTCGCAGCTACAAAATATTCCAGATTTGGAGACACATTAAAACAGATGTACACTTTAGCGGTTCCACCAAAGCATAAAATAATAAGCAGAAACACAAACAGTATTTCTTAGCAAAAACAATCAAGCTTTAGGAAACACGCATTTTCCTATTTCCAATCGGTACCAATGAAAAATAAAATGGGTTATGTGGTCGAAATATCTACTAACTGTGCAGTTTTGGTTTCTGCGACATTTGTATTTACCCAACTGCTTATCGATTTTTATCAAATACTGGTACAACTCCATTTATTTTTTTAGATATAATTATTGCATTTTTCGATAAATAATGAAATTTTCGATTCAAGGTTATATCTAATTTAAATAACGATTACGTCGCTATACAATTTGTTTGTAAACTTCTTATCGAATTATAATTGAAAATTGTATCTTATTTTGGTCGATGCAAACCTTCCGTCGAGAAATGCAGGCACATTTTTAAGTGTGTAGGAAGTGGCACTAACTATGCGGCCATTAAAAAGCCAATAATAATTTGAAAACCCGAAACATAATACAAAATCAACAAAAACTCATAATCTAAAATCGAACCAGAAAATTCCAAATTTTTTTATTATTAAGTCTTGTACCCGTTTAGTAATTTATATTGCATAATAAAGTGTTTGATTAGTCAGCGTAATCAAGTGATTATCGCCAGTTACGTGTAACTCCTCAGATTTTTTGCCTCAACAAATCTACTTAACTCCTGGTCGCGATAAGTCTTCTTGTTGGTGGTGGTTTGGTTCTTTGCAGTCTACTTGTTGGTGTGGTAGTTGCATGATGCTTGATTTCGTTCGCGACAAGCTCGATGGAGGTTGTCGTTTCGAATGTACCACGGCGCATTAACAATGCATCGCAGGATTTTATTTTGAACTGTTTGAATGATTTTGATATTTGTTTTCTTGGCACAGCCCCAGAGTTGGCTACCATATGTCCATACAGGTTTCAGGATTTGTTAGTTCAGATTGCCTCCCTAAGAGCCATTGCATTTTTCTAAATTTTATGTTTAGTTCTTCTCTCTTCTTTTTTATGTGTTCCTTCCATCTAAGTTTAGCATCTACAGTCATGCCGAGGTATTTAGCGTGGTGTTTGCATGCGGTACTACTATCGAGTTTATCTTTATTGGTATATGATTAACTTTTAGATTTGTAAAGTTCACTTGAATTGATTTTGCTTCATTTAATTTAATTCGCCATTTTTTGTCCAATTACATATCAGGTCAGTAGCCTTCTGTAATTTACTAGTGGAGCCATTGATGTTCTTTGCTGTTGCAAGTATTGCTGTAATTGGTATATCTCTAATATATAGCAGATAAAGGATTAACTCAAGAACACTCCCTCGTGGTACTCTCGCTGTTATTCTCCCATTCATTCTCGTACTTTAATCGGAAGCACTCTGATATGTATGATTTTAGAATTGGAAAAAATTACTCCGGAAGATCTCGATGAAGTTTGAATTCTAACCTCTGGCGCCATACTTTGTCGGATGCTTGCGCTACATTAAGGAATATAGTAGTTGAGCATATTTGTTTGATTTCTACTGATTTCTCGGTTACATCAATAATTCGATGTACTTGTTCTATCGTAGAATGTTTTTTCCTAAATCGAAACTGATGTGTGGGAATAAGATTCCTGTCTCCGATAATTGGTTTTCAAATAGTTTCGATAATGTTGGTAGCAGATAAATTGGTCTATATGAAGCTTTATCATTCGGAGGTTTGTTCGGCTTAAGTCGAAATGCTGCACTAATTATCTTTCCCCGGTAACACTTTTATTATCTGACCTGTTATAAGATCATATCCTGGAGCCTTATACGCAATTAGATTATTCTTGATTTCCCATTTTAGTTCTTTCAATGTTACATGTGTAATTTTGATTTCCTCCTGTTTATTTATCGGACTGATATTTTCCTCTTCCGTTTGTTTGGGCTAAAGTTGGAATGTTTCTTCAAGGTGATTTGCAAACGAATCTGCTTTTTGTTTAGCATTTCGAGCCCAATTTTCTTTATTTTTAATTGGAGGAACCTGAAGTGTGGGTCTTTTAAGATTCTTAGTTGCTTTCCGTAATGAATAATCAGTATCTTTTTGCCCAGTTAGAGTGCTGAGGTATTTATTAACTGACTGATTTTTAATGTATTTTATTAGGTATTTTAATTTATTGCACAAATGGTTAAATACCCTTTTATTTTCCGGGTTTCGATGTTTTTGCCATTTCTTCCGTGCTTTTCTTTTATTTTTAAGAGATTCTCTCACTTCCTCTGAATAGCTAGCATTGCGCTTCATTTCCTTACTATTATTAGTAGTGCTTTCCCACGCAGCACTTTGAATATTATGGATGAGCTTATTTAGTTCGTGATGATGTTGATTGCATCGATTATTTTCAGGCCTTTGTTTTGCAAGTCCTCAATAATTTCATCTTTTGAACAAGTTGGATGGAGACCTCTTGCCATTACTTTAATTGATCGATCATTTTTATCCTCGTAGGTATACCACTGGTGACCAACAGAATTTAATTTGCTAGCTAGAGCTTTATAATCTTTTGGCACTGTTGTGTTTATTTTCCAAATATTATTACTGAGCGATATTACTTTGTAGTCAGAACTCGATGAAAGATCAGAAAATTGATGAAAGAAGTTCTGAATGCTACCGTGATTTGTTATTCCTAGAATATTGATCGGGGGTGGAACCTCCGTACTCCCCGTCTTCTTTTCTGCCTCTTGCACTTTTGGTGCAGTAATTGCTTTGGCAGTTTTAACTCATTTGATCCCATAATTATTAATTTTGCAATAATTATATAAACCAATAAAAATATTAGGATATATATTAAGGAAAATTCAAGTGGCGGTAAAAGGCCATTTGGGAATTATAATGTTCAAAATATTTTTAAATAAAACACAAAAAATCCAACAAAAAAATCAAATTTATTAAAGATAATTAAAATTAAAATAAAAATAATATAATCCAATTATAAATTCAGTACAGACTTATTCTTTATACATAGCCTCAATTATCACAGTTCGTTATATATGTTTCAAATAAATAAGTTTTAAAATAAACTTATAGTTTTGATTCGTGGTAAGTTAAAACATTTATCGTGAAGCGGAACTATACAAGACAAACATATTTTTGTGGTTCTTAGGTCACACTCAGCGCATGTTTTTCGCGTAGATCTCGTTTTAATAAGGTGAGTGCCGCTTTGGTCATTTCTTATTATTTTAGAGCACGGACCATGGACAGTTGAATGGAGGTGAACCATACTTTTGGCAAAGTGATCTTGCTATTTGTCTCTGAAATTCCAATTGATCTAATTTGCATTCGACCGATTTTGCTACAACCCAAGAGTTTGATATTGCGGAATCGAATATACATAAGGCAATTGGCATACACCATTTCTTTCCATGAATAGTAAACCGATAATTTGCAACATGGGTATCATGCGATTGTACATATGTACAATATGTAGTTGTGGTATACTGATTTTTTTCGTTTCCGCATCAGAGTAGCGCATACAAGTTTTTATTGGGTTTACACCAAATTCATTATAAAGAAACTACATCGTTGTCCATCCAACGAACCGCTACAATTTCATTTTCTTTATCAACCACCGATGTAAATGAACCTTTTTACATTTTTTTGTAATTTGACCTAATGGCGCTTTTCCACAGCGATGTTCTCTAACAGTTCCGGTGCCTCCATAACCTATATTCGAAAGTTTTATCAAACTGGATACAGTAACCATTTTTCTATGGCTAGCACCCATGATTTAAAGCCAAAACGAATAGGCTTATTGCGCACAAATTACTTACACCCGTAGCGTTCAAAATATGGAATCATTGATTCTGCTACTGACAACCCATTTTGAAGTGGAACATATTTCAAAAATATGTTGGCCATTTCTTCAATTAACGGACGCACTTTACCGAGTTTATCATTTTCCGGAAGGCTATTATTATCAACAAAATGCAGAGAAATAAATATCTGGTCAAATCGATTCCTTCTCATCGTTTTGCTAATAGTTGTGTTATGACAATCGTCAAATCCGGATCAGTACAATTTTCTCCTTGGTAATTTGTTATATCCAGAAATTATAATGATTCCAATGATGGCGAACATTTCTTTGTTACTAATATTTAGTGGTTTATTTTTATTTTGCGATGCATACAAATTTGTGAAATTCACCACTTTTGTAATCAAATCTTCTGTAAAAAACAACTCGAAAAATTCTACTGGATGCGATTCGTTTGATAGTGGTAAATCAGTAGGAGTATCCAGAAAGCTGCCCAACTTTGTGTTAATATTGCAGTCAATATCACCAGCAGTCCACTGATGTGACAGTTTAAAATTTTCTAGTCGCAATCGCTTTTGTGATGGTTCCTGCACCTGCTCTCGTTGGGCATCACTTTGGTTTTCATCATTTATTTGAATGTCTTCTAATACGTTGGTTTCACTTTTTTCATTGTAATCGATCTCAACTTCCGCTCTCAATACCGTATCCGCTAGGCAGTTTAAATTTGGTATTTCCTCATTTCCGGAGTCTTCATCGGTTTGTGCATAATCATCTGGTGGTAATAAATATATTGTTCTAGGAAAATCAGTCTCATCATTTGATTTTTCTAGTTCCTCAAGGACTTCAGCTAGCGTGAGTTTCTTTTTTCTAAAAAAACACGTTTTTTCCTTTAAAAATTAAATTTATAACATATCCCAAGTGGCCGTTTTTTATCATTTACATCTTTCACGAAAACTACATATGATGTCCCAAACGGTTTTTAGCAGCCATTTTTATTTTAACATCTAACTACACAAAACTACGTTTATTTATACATTAATTTCGATATTTTTGGGACAGCTACACGTTTCGTTAATGCAAATCTCATGTTTAAAATTATATTTATCATCATATTGTAAGCTTACCAATAGTTCTTGTCCATTGTAGTTTGATGCGAACAACTGGCTTCACTTTGCAAGAATAATTTTGACAGTAAACAATAAACGCAGCTGCAAGGTTATTTTAACTTGAAATCTAATGTGTTATGGGGTGTATTCCATTGCCAGTTCGAACTAGAACATTTTTATTGAATTAAAAAACGGTCGATGAATAGGATGGTCGTTTTTGACACTTTGGAGTTAAATGGGTTAAGGTGGCTTTGAATTGGCTCAACTTCTGGTGATGATTCAGCTTTCCTCTTGCTGGGGTTGGTTTCTTTTCTTGGTGATCTATTCATATAGATCTGTGAGTACTTGAAATTGGTTGTTCAATAATGCATTGAAACGGCAACTTCATTGTTCAGCTGCGCGATTAATTTCTCCATTTGTTCAAATTAATTTATTAACTCCGCATTGTTTATTATAACCGTGTGTGCACTGGGCGTGGCTCGAAATGTTTATGCTTGATATAAGAGGTATTTTCCTTCTCATTGTTACGTTCACACAGTGCGGTGCTCTCCGGCGATGGAGTTGATGGTAGTGTTCTATGAAGTGCTGTACTTCGTCTACCAAACGGCCTTTCATTTATCGCTTGTTCCGTGCTTCCAGTAGTACTTGGAACAGAATCAGCCTGGTTGCCTACCGACGATTTCCTTTGCAATGTCGCATTGCTCCCTCCAGAATCCGTGGAGCAGCGCGATAAATCTGGGTGGGATTTAGAATCTGAGTTCGGACCCGGGAAGAAAAGAAAAAATTTGGAATGTTTTTTTAAAAATTATAAATTTTTAATTATTGGCTTTATGCTGTGTGACCGCAAATCCTTACACCAATAAGTTAAATCCCCTTGAGTAACCTTACTTGAAACTTGTCATTAATCGATTACATCGACTACAGTTATAAACGTTTTAAAACGAAATATTAAAAAGGAAAATTCTCAAAATTCTTGTCTTTCATGCGTACACATGATATAAAAATTATCCGATGGATATTACTGCAAATTAAAATTTTCTAATCTATATGTAACTTCTCCTCAACCACCAACAAATGGTCAACATCTTTTAATTAAATTTTCAATTCGAAATGAGAATAAAAATTTATAAAAAAAATGCTTAAATTATTTAGTTTAATAAAATCGAAAAGTTTTGCTACACACATTGTGATGTACACATTATGTGTATTAAACATGTGAATGTATATCCATATATCTATGTACATATGCAAATTTATATTTTAAAACCATAAAATAAATTAAATTAGTGTACAAATTAAATATTTGCTTTGTGTTGTCTAGAATTAATTTAATTTTGCTTGATGTCTTTTTGTTTTCAGAATTTCACGATAAACACAGAACGGAAATGAATTTTTGCTTTGGTTCTGCTAGTCGCGTAGCTCTTTTTAATTAATGTCTTCAAATTTGTGTTCTTATTACCATTATGTATTATGGTCCTATACATGACTCATAAATTTGGCCTTGGAACAAAATTTTTTTATTTTTTTTACAAAAGAATGCAAGAAATTGTCGCGGATTTTTTGATTTATTAATTTCTTCTTTATATGGTACAACGAAATAGGTTAAGAATGAAAGTTTATGTTTTATAAAGAGGTTGTGAATGTGCAGTGGCCATGTACTATGTTGCAACATTTTTTCGGGAATAGTATTTTGGAATCATCGGGGTACATTTTTTTCATTGTGAACTACCGCACTATTTCACTAGGCCTAAAAGCTCTATTAATTTCTTCTTTCTCGCCACATTTAGAGCTTATTTTGTTGACTTGTCCACTGTTGCCTCGCCTCTACACCAGATTTTGTTTTAATTGTTTGCACAAAATAGAGAAGCAATTGCTCGAATAGAACATTTTTCACTCTGTACTGCACGTTAGGCTACTTCGTCTTATATTTTTCTTAAATTAAAAAAATATTCAATACTCAACTTATGCAATGCATACCAACTTACGCAATATTTTACCATTTGAAAGTGCAGCTGAAATTTGTCGTTCTTTATAAACAACTTGGCGGCCAAAAGTCCGACATGCCCTTCAAATAAATATTTGTGTTAAAGAAATCTTTACGTCGATACTAAACATTGGTTTGCTAATAAGTTAAATAAACTTAAGTCCAACTAAACATTATACAGTTATTGGTTATTTATTTTAGTTTTCAAGAATGCACGTGATCGGATAATTATCTCCACTTCATTGCACTTACTTAATTAAAATACATAAAATTTCTCTGTGTGTATCTATTTACATTGTTAGGTTTTTAACACACACGTATCATTTGCGTAAATATTATTGAATACTGAGAAGAGATGACTCGTGAAAGAAAGAAACTCGTCTTAACATTATAAAGTTTATTAGAATTTTATAAGTGTCATGTGATTAAAATTATCCTCCAATAAATACTTGAGTTATTATTACAGCACTTAAATCCGCCAAATCAATTAAAATTTTATTTTATATATAATTTTTTTTATTGATTAATTGTGTCTTACCTGAAATCTAGATAGAAGAAATAAAACGTCCACTTAAATAGCCGCCCGCATCTTTTTGATAAAAAAGTTTCTCAAGTCGCCAACAAATTATGATGTGCATACACCGGAAATATATAAATTATGTAACAATTTAATTTCCTGTATGTCATGTCTCGTCGTTATACTTTTATATACAGGGTGCCCCAGAATTCGACGATCAAATGAAGCAAGGTGATAGGAGAGCTCATTTCCAACAAAAACAACCAAGTAAATTTTTCTCGAATTGTTCATGGTTCAAAAGTTATTCCACGTTTAGTGTTTTTTACAGAAATTAAATGCACACCCACCATGTTTTAAACAAAAACAAGAGTTCTTTTGTTTAACTTTATTTTTAAATACGATCTAGATCGATTATCTAGAACAATGTGCCTTTCCAATAAAATCATTTTTATAAACAACATTATGTTCTGTGAAATAAAAACAATGGTTCAGTAAAGTCTTTTTGTTTCTCAAAAAAAAGTTGGTGTCCGTCACGCCAGTGTCCGTCACGTCCGTTATAATTTCAATCGGAACTTAATAATGCCAGCTAGAACCATATAACAGCCAAACCAACTATGGCAAAAGCGGCACGTTACATTGTGCATCATCGTGCACTATATATTTTTTCAGCCGAACCATACAATGCGTTCGAAACAAAAGTCGAAACAAAATGTTTACAAAAATAATTTTGGCGCTTGCACAATGGTCGCAGTGCAATTTGGATGATAGTGCAACATTTATGAGGTTTCCGGAACGATCAAAACTTTAGGCACTACAATTTGGGCATATTATAGTTCCTGGTCCGCTAAAGAGTTTATTAAATAAAAAGTTTAAACAAAAAAAAAATTTTACTAAAATCGTAAATTTCACAAAAATAATATTTTTTTTTCATTGACTATATTTTATATTTCATCGTTTAGAGAAGAACTTTGTTTGGTTTGGGTTCTTGTAAATAGAACAACATGTGCTTGCCATTTTTCGTAAAGTATTGGTGTTGGTCTCGGCCTTTTGCAAATCGTCGTAAGTTTACCATATGCCTCCGGTTCTAAATGCATGTGCAGTGAAATGCTCATTTAAATTATCGTACTCAATTACACCGCGCAAATGTCACTTATAGGAACCTTTTGCTATTTTTCTAGTAGATCTAGCGGCTCGACCGCCAGTGTTGTTATACTATTATATACTTTATTTACGTTATGTAAGCTGCCACAGCTACAGTAAAATTCCAGAATATTTATCTTTATTGAGTTGCTTTTCAAATCCAGTTCATTAATGTTTGTTGAAAGCAATGGCAACTTTCTTTTAAGTTTAGTTCCACATTTATTACAAAATCTTTCAATATTGACACTGAAAGTAACATCATCGTTAAAAATGCAAAGATCTGCGAAAAATCCTCCAATTGATGATTTACTATCAATGAAAGTGACACGTTCGTTTGAGCTGTAGTTGTCCGATTTGCTTTATCAGGTTCTGGCTGGAATTATAAGGTTTCTGCTGAAAAAGCGGATAGTGTACAATGATGCATAATGAATCACACTATTTGTGTCATAGTTAGTTTGGCTGTAGAGGGTATGGTTTCGGCTGAATGTGTAAGGTTTTGTCCACGAAAAATCGTATGTTCTGGATTTATAAGGTTTCGGCTGAAAAATATATAACGCACAAAGATGCACAATGCATCGGGCTACTTGTGTCGTAGTTTATTTGGATGTTATATGGTTCTAGCTGGCTTTATCAGGTTCCGTCTGGAATTATAAGGTTCCGGCTGAAAAAGCATATGTTGCTATAATGATGCTCAATGCATCGTGCTACTTGTACCATACTTGTTTGGTTCCGCTGGCATGACGGACAAAATTTGTTGTTGTTTAAGTGACGCCGGCGGAAAATAATGTACTACAGAAAGTTGAGCCACTATCAGAAAAATATGCGACACTAATACAGATTTTAAAAGCTCACACCAGCCTATTCACAACAGAATCAATTATCAATTTTTTTCACAAAGTAAGTCGTGTTTATTAAAAAATGCACGAACCATAAATACGATTTCTAAAATCGATGCTTTGTCAGAAATAAAATGAAGTGAATAAAGTAATTTTTTTTATTAATTTTAAATATTAACGGGTGATTTTTTAAGAGCTTGAGAACTTTTTTTTAAAAAAAAACGCATAAAATTTGCAAAATCTCATCGGTTCTTTATTTGAAACGTTAGATTGGTCCATGACATTTACTTTTTGAAGATAATTTCATTTAAATGTTGACCGCGGCTGCGTCTTAGGTGGTCCATTCGGAAAGTCCAATTTTGGGCAACTTTTTCGAGCATTTCGGCCGGAATAGCCCGAATTTCTTCGGAAATGTTGTCTTCCAAAACTGGAATAGTTGCTGGCTTATTTCTGTAGACTTTAGACTTGACGTAGCCCCACAAAAAATAGTCTAAAGGCGTCAAATCGCATGATCTTGGTGCCCAACTTACCGGGCCATTTCTTGAGATGAATTGTTCTCCGAAGTTTTCCCTCAAAATGGCCATAGAATCGCGAGCTGTGTGGCATGTAGCGCCATCTTGTTGAAACCACATGTCAACTAAGTTCAGTTCTTCCATTTTTGGCAACAAAAAGTTTGTTAGCATCGAACGATAGCGATCGCCATTCACCGTAACGTTGCGTCCAACAGCATCTTTGAAAAAATACGGTCCAATGATTCCACCAGCGTACAAACCACACCAAACAGTGCATTTTTCGGGATGCATGGGCAGTTCTTGAACGGCTTCTGGTTGCTCTTCACTCCAAATGCGGCAATTTTGCTTATTTACGTAGCCATTCAACCAGAAATGAGCCTCATCGCTGAACAAAATTTGTCGATAAAAAAGCGGATTTTCTGCCAACTTTTCTAGGGCCCATTCACTGAAAATTCGACGTTGTGGCAGATCGTTCGGCTTCAGTTCTTGCAGGAGCTGTATTTTATACGGTTTTACACCAAGATCTTTGCGTAAAATCTTCCATGTCGTCGAATAACACAAACCCAATTGCTGCGAACGGCGACGAATCGACATTTCACGGTCTTCAGCAACACTCTCAGAAACAGACGCAATATTCTCTTCTGTACGCACTGTACGCATTCGTGTGGTTGGTTTAATGTCCAATAAAGTAAACTGAGTGCGAAACTTGGTCACAATCGCATTAATTGTTTGCTCACTTGGTCGATTATGTAGACCATAAATCGGACGTAAATCGCGAAACACTTTTCGAACCGAACACTGATTTTTGTAATATAATTCAATTATTTGCAAGCGTTGCTCGTTAGTAAGTCTATTCATTATGAAATGTCAAAGCATACTGAGCATCTTTCTCTTTGACACCTTGTCTGAAATCCCGCGTGATCTGTCAAATACTAATGCATGAAAATCCTAACCACAAAAAAATCACCCTATATAATAAATGTTCGAAGTGTCTACCATTTGCCAAAATACATAATCGGCATCGCCGTATAAAATTTTGCTTAATCCGTCGAAACGCACGTTCGTTACTTTTAATAATATTCGACGCTTCGATTATACGTTGCCGCATCTCCTGATCGGTCTCTTGGGACTCTTCGGACTCTTTCATAAATCAGCTCTTTATATAGGGTTTTTCAATAGGAATGATATGATTTTTAAGTGACATTTCGGCCATTTGTAATATGTCATGATCTGTCATTTTTTGTTTAATTGTATTCAGTAATGTTTACAATTTCATCATGGTAAGAAATACGCAAAAACAACGTTTACAAATTATTCTGTTTTATTATCAAAATAATCGTTCTCCAATTGCAACTTTTCATACGATTTTGCCATTTTATAGTTGTAATAATCGTCCAAGTGTGGTCGCTATTCGTCGAATTGTTGAAAATTTTGAGCGTACATTTTATTTACATAATGTTGAAGTGCCAATAAGACAAAGATTCGCTCGAAGTAATGCAAATTTTGCTGCCGTTCAGGCAAGTGTTGCTGAAGACCGCAATTTGTCGATTCCAAGACGTTCTCAAGAATTGGGACTGTCTCAAACCACAACCTGGCGGATTTTGAGAAAGGATTTGGGTTTGCATCGGTATAAAATTGTTCTCACTCAAGAACTGAAGCCATTGAACCACCGTAAACGTCGTGAATTTGCTGATTTTGCCTTGGAACAACTTGAAAACGATAACGATTTTTTATGAAAATCATCTTCTCCGATGAGGCTCATTTTCATCTGAGTGGTGCGGTAAATAAACAAAACTATCGATTCTGGTGCGAAGAAAATCCACAAATTATTCATGAAAAACCATTACATTCACCTAAATTGACAGTTTGGTGTGGTTTTTGGTCTGGTGGAATCATCGGTCCGTATTTTTTTGGAAATGAAGCTGGTAACACCGTTACTGTCAATGGAAATCGGTATAGATCGATGATAACCAACTTTTTATGGTTGAAATTAGAAGAAGTTGATCTTGACAACATTTGGTTCCAACAAGACGGGGCTACGTGCCACACAGCAAGTGCAACAATTTTTTTAAAGAAATCATATGACTCATTGGAAAACTTTATAATAACTCCACAGAAAAAAGTTTAATTTCCTTTCCTGTGGTTTAAATAATTTACTTTAAGGTGTTGTCTCACTACTTGTGCCTAGTGAATGGGAGCTCCATCATGCTGCATCCACATGCTTCCACGTGTTTGTAGAGAAACATCATCACGTAATGCATCCAAGTTCTTTTGTAGAAAACTTAGATAAATTTCCCCGTTGATCCGACGTGGCAGTTCAAATTGGCCAATCAATTTTCCGCCGACCATTCCCACTCACCTGAAATCGATCACGCCGCACTTTTTTTTGGATTTACACGGACCCAATAGTGCGAATTATGGATACTGATTATTCGCTCCCGTTTAAAACTTGTTTCGTCACTCCATAAAATGTTGTTAAAAAACTGCGAATTTTTTGGCATTGACGCAGCATTTCTTCACAAAATTGCACCTTTTTTTCATGGTCAGCAGGTGAAAGGTTTGTACACGTTGTAGATGGTAAGGTTGCAACTGATTTATTTTTAAAATACGATGCAACGTGGACCGTGGCACTCCCGAACGTCTTGATTTACAACGATATCAAGTTAACCGGGTGTTTCAATCTTTGTCTTCGCTGTACATTTTGAAATGCCTTGTAATCGGGAAAGCGTTCTCTATTACATAAGACATCAATGAAATGCATTTCTGTATATTCGCGGTGGGAATGAGCCACATAGCTTATTGGCATTTTAAGTACAAACGTTCGAGTATGTATGTATGAAACTACTAAGATGAATTACAAAATGTTTTTATTTTTATACTACAAATTTTGTTTAATTCGGGCTACTAGATTTCCTTAAACAATTGTTATACAGAAATTATTTACCATTATGTGCATCATTTTGATTTATTTCTTGGAAATAAGCTCCCCTATCACCTCGCTTCGTTTGATCGTCCAATTCTGGGACACCCTGTATATTGATATAAATGCACGTAGGCCGTAATAAAAAATTGTGTTTTCATACTCTTGTATGTATTTTGATAATGACCCCAATATAGATACGTCCATACCCAAAACTTTAACTCAATCTTATTTATGGTTATTGCTGCCTTTAATAACAATAATTACAAGACAATTGTATTATACGGATTGTATTTGAATGGCGCAGCTGGAGTTTATGTAATCATACATTTCTATGCATCGCCTTTTATATAAACAGTTTTATTGTCTGCTCGTGTACTCTGTGCTATCGTCTTATTGTCTATGAGAACTGCAATAAATATGTTAGATGCTATTAATAATTATTTGACAAACTTTTTATGATCTTAAATGATAAGAAACGAGTATACGCGTATCGTTTATACGCATATTATCAAATAATTTTTTTTGTTCTAGTCAAAATTACAAAAATGACTGACAACAATAATTGGAATTTTATGGTTAATCAAATATATTTCGGGCCACAAAAATTACCTCTTGTTAAAAATTCGTTTGGCCAATTATAATAATTTCTATATTTGGGAGAGGTATAGCCCCAAGGAATAATGAAATGATTCGTATTCTCTTAATTTATATCTATACATTGTAATTTTATTCTTATTTTATTGACCTTCCAAAACCCGAAAAATAAATTGTTCTCGTTATAACCTTTTATGTGAAACCTTTAACAATTTCCCTTTGGCGATTTTGTGCTAAATCAAGCAGAAGTGACAGTTCCATACAAAGAAAGTTTAATAATGTTTTATTTTAATAATAATTGTGCTTTAAATATTAAATTCAATCTTAATCCTAGCACGAAACCTCAATATCAAATCTCTTATTGCAACACAAGTAATGCTAAAAGCGATTTCCCCGCAATTATGAAAAACTAAATAACTGCAATAATTTTTGAACCACACCCAATTTTGATGTTGATTGTTGTTGACGGTCCAGTTTAATTGTTCAGTCATCATTTAAAAAGTGTGGAGTTCTATCACCGGTAAGCTTTTATCATCTACCTATAAATTGATTTTACCTAAATATTTATAATGTGAAGGAAGTCCATCCGTCTGTCGGTCTTTTTCAACCCAAACACTCCAAAAGATGGACATTTGGTTTTTTTATGTGAGAGAGAGATGTCCATGAAAAAGTTTTGTTTTAATTATATTTATGTATTAAACTGATTTACTAATCACAGTTTACAGTTTTATTATATTTTTAACCGATCCAGGTTGGATTAGTAGATCAAGTGGTTTCTACCTTCGACGCCGTCTTACTTCACTTGTATCATCCAACATACGACATATCTTAGTTTTTGTCAGTTAGTGGTTTGTTGAGGTTAGATATCCCGATTACTTCAGCGACTTTCCATTGATTTGGAACCTGTTTAAATCTGAATACTGCATTAAGTATTTGAAGGAGTTTACGTAGTCCTTTTGTCCTGTAATTAAGTCATATCCTGGAAATATCTTTGCACTTAGGATAAGTTTGATTCCCATTTTTATTTCTTGTAATGTGGCAGAAGATATTTTGCAGTTATCCACTTTATTTATTGGTGGCTTGTTTTCACCTGTTATTTGCCTGGGTAGCGGCTGGAACGTGTTCTCGAGCTGGGATGCAAAGAAAAAAGTTTTTTTCTTTGCACATATTGCCTGGGTTCCATCTACAATTTTAACTGGTGGAATTTGAAGTTTAGGCCATTTTATACTTTTTGCCGCTTTGCAAAGGGAGTATTCGGTATCTTTTTTCCCAGTATGGACATTCGGTATTTATTAATGGAATCGTTCTTGATTTCTTTAATTAGCAATTTAGTTTATCGAACAAAAGATTCAGAGATCTTTTATATTCTAGCGCTGGACTTCTTTGCCAGGCTTTTCTTGCTTTTCGTTTTGTTGCAACCAATTTCCTAACTTCCAGAAAATAAATATAATTTCGGCGTATCTCCTTTGAACTTGAGGAGGTACTATTCCACTCTGCTTCTTGTATACTGTTGTCGAGTTGTTCTAGTTCTCTTTTATAACCACCGACAATCCTCCTTTTGCTCGGCAACAAAACTGAATGAATGACGTGGTAATAGCCCGGTACGATATGAAGGTATGATATTTTACGATATGAAGTTGAGGAACATTTTTTTTCCGATACTGGACAGCTGTTCGACATCTGTTTTTTCAGTATCAAGACAAACTTCCAATTCTGAAATATGTTAAATTACTCATTTACATTCCAGGTTACTATACTTAATTTTTTGTTTGTGGTTGTTGGCATCATTTTAATAGGCTATGGATGTCATTCCAATTAGAGCTTAGAGCTTTAAAGTATGTTTTTTGTTAGTTTTCGTTCTCCCGTTTTACTTGCATGAGGTCTGCTTTCACTTTGGTGAAGGGTTGGTTAATTGTCTCCGGTATTATTGGATTTTGTTTTCGTAAACTATTTCTCGTTAATGCTTAATGTTCTTTGTAGTCCCTTAGCTATTTCACATTCCTTGTAGTTTGCGGGATATGGCTTTTTGTAATTAACACATTTTGCAGTAATTTCTTTATTGACCGGGCATACTTAAGCTTGATGCTGTCCGACAAGTTCCACGCATCTATTCTCCTTTGGTAATATTTCTGCGTAACCTTATCATTTTTTTGTACTGCGGTATTAGTCTGTTGTTTATGGCTTTATTTTATATGCGATTTTTTAATTGTTAATGATGGTTGCATCGTTTTCTTTTGATGTCTCTTTTGCATGAGGTCCTCAATAATTTCATCCTTGGTGCAGGTTGGGTGAAGACGTCTAGCCAACACCTTGATTGGACGATAATTCTTATCCTCGTCCTACCCCCTCAGAATTAGGCTTTTTAGGCAAAACTCTATAGGCTTCAGAGTCTGCCTCATTAATTTTCCAGACTACGTTGTTTAAAGATACCGTACCCGATTTCATAATCGAGTGTATAGTGGAATAATTTAACATCCCCACGACATTAATTGGTGGAGGTGTTGCTTTTTTGGTTTACCTGGTTGTTGCTATAGACCTAGTTATTTCATTAACTGGGTTAGGTGTCGTTTCTACTGCACATGGTTGAATGCTTTTTAGAGTCTTTCATTTTTGCCCAGCCTCTGATGATCGTGGTTTTGGCAGCATCCTACGGTGTTTTGGCCAAGTTGTACTTCTAGCATTTCGTCCCTGGTGTGCTTCGCTACCTTCGTACTGATTCGGCTCCAGGCGACGTGAACGCGGCTACCTAGGTGTACACAGAGACAGCTGAAGCCCTCTGGGTACCCTATGGGATTTTTTCCATTTCGAAAATTATTGGGAGTTATTGAAGGTTGTTGATTTGATAAAAATATGTATGTGTGTGTCTTTGGTGTAGTCATTTATGCGTATACAATTAATGTGTGTTGAGATTATATAATAGTGAGATGAATAATTGTGAACTAAAGTCCCTACCATACCAAAAATTAAAGTTCTTAACTTGATTTTTAACTGATTAACATGATATGTAGTCAGTGGATGAAAGCGATTTTAATATTTTTTTCTGAAATCTTGTAGACTTTGCTATACCGAATTAGCAAATTATTATTAGTTGGACATTTAATCTAAATTGATGTTGCTGTATATTCGGCTATATTTGACGAACTTGTATGCTTTAAGATATTCATCGAAGGTTTTAACAACCATGTTTTTGCCAGACCAACCGCAATATTATTTTATCCGGAAAGTCAGTCGTAATAACCAACTTTTATCCATGTGAGATTCAAATTTAAAACAATTATTAAAACCGTTCGCATGTAACATATGGCACATTCAAACACTTCGTTATAATTTTTTTTTCAACTAATTTTGCTTTTAAATGCGACATTGTATTGGAGAGATTCGCAAAGAATCCGGAGAATTCATGCACCGTCTCTATATGTGCACTATTTTCAAATGAGAAAGCGGCGCGCTTGCATTTCTTCGGCATCGCGAACTGTTAAAGACTGCGACGATATTATCTGCCACCACCCATATAACGATTTGGTCTAATTGCCAACCCCTCTGAAAGATGTGAATTCATTTTAATCAACATCTTGCAAAATTAAAAGTGATGCACCGGTAGAGTTCCTTTCAGTTCAGACTTAGTTTGTGTAGATATATCAGCGAACATTGAGTAAATCTCTAAGTCTGGTAACATTTTGAGCGAGCTAACACTGAATAACCTTAAGTCACTGATAAGGCTAGTTGACAAATTTAATAGGTAGACACATTCAGGAATCAGGCGTTTCGAACGTGAAGCAACCGATCAATAGAGGAGGAGATGTACATAAATTGAGGTAAATTTGAAATTACCGCACGATGATGAACATCAGAATTGTAGTGACTTCGACGTCCTATTAACACTATTCGAACTCTTAGGAATATTGTTCAGATGACCATTTTTCTTTCTGAAATTTGTCATTCCAAAGACAGAAAAAATTTTCGGATAATTTCTTGGAATTATCTTGGAAGCGTATATATGATATCCGTTCCCGAAAAGCAGGTGTGGTTGCGCTCAGACCCAAAGCTTTGTTTTTTTATTTATTTAGATGTTGGAGATTATTTAAAAATTATTTTTTCTTAATCTGCTAATCTGGTTTTTAATCATCAAACCCGTTGAGGAAAATGTCACTTCAAAAATTTTTCGGTTTTGTAAAGTTCGGTAGACAACTTTTAAAATAGAAATTCAGTAGATAATGCAGAGAAAATGAAGAGGTATAGTGATTAATTTAATTTAGAAATTTGCTCTAATTTATAAATTTGCTAAACAAGTCTCTGAAAAAGATATAAAAATATCTAAAAATTATGAAACAATTTTTTGAAATCTGGTAACCATTTAAGATTTAAATCTCTTCGCACCGTCTCAAATTTGACAGACTAGCGATACTTCTGCATAAAAAGGCCACATTTTTAAATCAATTGTTCCTTCGTTTTGGGTTACACAGTAAACAAACAGACGGGCCAACTTCTTTTTGCTGTTGGTTCTGAACCGCACTTGAGGAAAATGCAGACGCCGCAAAAAATTGAGTAAATCATCTGTAGCTATCATTTCTGTTTTACAACAACCTACCAATTCAAAATTACCATTTTGCAATTACTACAAGACTCGAACATAGTAATTTTCAGCAACGTGATTTCTGCTGCACAAATGCACAAACATGCCAGTGTCATCGTGTTCTATCACTTAAGTATGTCATGGTATGCCGAAATTGCCTTGGGACAGATTTATAAACATTTCGATATCCTAATTATGAAATGATCGTTGTCATATGGGAACAAAGTTAGTTTTGAATATTGAAGGTTTTAAGCATTTTTGGTAAGAACTCGTATAATTTTTTTCTTGTAACTTGTTTTAATGTACGTGCAGGCGTTGTGCTCTTTGCACTCCAATTATAATTAATATTCAAACAGATCTAAGACAATATTTTACGAATTTTCTTATACTCGAAAGCCTTGGAAAATTCTAAGTGTTTTGCAAAATACAGCGCCTCGGTCGGTGATCGGAGCGCAACTGCTTGCATCAATGCTGCAAGTCAATCAAGCATCAATGCTGTCAACTGACATCTGTAAAGTTGGATATATTACATCATCAGAAAAGCTCCCGGTCTGACTCATAGATGGTGCCACAAATTTAAAACCCATATGATTTTTAAATTCTACCAATCTTCAAACGATACGTGTCAAAATTACATTACATTCCGACCATTAGTTTACAAGTTCCAGTTGTTTTAGTGAAGCTACTTTTGTCAATTTCATAACAATGGAAAAAAATAATTTCATGTGTTGATAAAGCAGTGGCTTGATAAGTGCTATTCGGACTCTGCACCAAGAAAAATAAGTGGGCTACAACCACCGGTGATGCTATGCTCTGGACGAAATTGTTTTTAAAGACCATAAAGTGAAGTTGCGTGAGATAGCTCCCATTGTAAAGGTATCAATGGAACGTGTTGGTCATATTTTGCACGAACATTTGTTCATGAAAAAAATTGCTCTTTCACCAAGACGATGCACCATGTCACAAGTTGATCGCAACATTGGCAAAAATGCACATTGAATTGCTTCCGCATCCACAGTATTCACCAGATTTGGTCCCCAGCGGTTATTACTTGTTTACAGACCTCAAAAAAAAAGCTCCAGGGAAAAAGTTATAGCTCCAAAGAATAAGTGATTCCCGAAACTGAAGCTTATTTTGAAGACAAAGATAAATTGTTCTACAAAGAAGGCATCTAAATGTTAGAGAGGCGTTGGACTGATTGTATCGCTCTAGAAGGAAATTATGTTGATGAATAAAAGGTATTTTTCCCAAAAAAATTGTGTTTACTTTGTTAGACCGGGAACTTTTCAGGTGATGTGTTTCTATCCGATCTACTATTTGCAAGTCAAGGCTTTTAAAGCTGCACATCGTTTTTACATTTTATTTCTCGCTATCCACAGCACAGTGTTTAGGTCCTCGTTACGGGATTGTTCGTCATGTGGCTAAGGGTGGGTCCACGCTTTTCAAATTGTTTAGATTATGAGCCTCTTGCTTCTGCGCTATGTGGCTCATTTGTTTATTTTTCATACTGGTCATTAAATGACCTTCTTCTTCGTTGGAGGAATTTAAACGGCTGCCGTTAGTGTTAGTTCTTGCCATTGGTGGACCGACACTTTGCATACATTCCCACAGCTTTCTCAATGTCACCGTAAAGTTTAGGCCACCAGACGTAACGCTCTCGCTTAACACTTTCATCCTTACAATATCCGGGTGAGCAGCGTGTGGAGCGTAGACAATCTGGATGCTGTGACATTTTTGAATAATCACTCGGTATCCCCAAAGCAAACATTCTTTGAGGGTTTTTACAATGCGATAAATCGAGAATTGCTGGTAAATTTCGCCTGGTTTCCGGTTTGGCAAACCACTCAGGGTCCAGTTATGAACGTGTGAAAAAACTGAGTCTCTCACGGTCGAAGCGACTATGTATTCTGGATGAACTGCTGGCTTGTGAATAGTTTCAATTAGCAGTACTTCTCCGTCTTCTGCATCTCCAAACCATCTGCATTTTTTAAATTTTTCGCAATACGGTAGATGAGTTTAAAATTGTAGGCGTTAAGAAATGTACTCCATCATACCATTATTGGGGACAGATTTGTGAAGTGGGGATGGTCGGGCACAATGTCGAATTCTCTACCGTATAAGAAATCATGAAATTGCGTGATCCCACTATAACTACACGGGACCCGCGATCACCTTGGCTGTATCATCGTCCTGTTTCAATCATAGCTTTCGAATGGTTTACGATAGGACGCTCTTGAGTTCTCAGTCGATGTGTCAGGATAACACCAATTCTGTAAGGAGAAGTGTCACATAATTGTAACACAGGGTACTTCTCGCTAAATGGCATTAGAATGTTGCTTGACATCAAAGCACCTTTAAGCGAATTGAAACTGTGCTGTTGAACCTGTCCCTACCGCAAGAGAACATTTTTGTGTAGTAACTAGCGCAAAGGTTCCGCAAGTTTCGCCTTATCTTTTAAAACAAATGATAAAAGTTTATTAAACCTATGAATACTTGTAGTTGACTCTTATCCATAGGTGATGGAGTGATCAACTCAGTCAAAAATGATAACCAACTTTTAGTATAACTGCTCGAAGTAGGTTCTCTGCGAAATTTAGGAAAATTTCTGGGGAAGTATTAATACCGAACTAGAGCCGGTTTACTTTGAACCCTGCCTTGTGCGTCGTAATTGTTTGTAGCAGAGCGGATGCATCGTCTTCAATCGGTTGCTGATACACTTATGCAATATCGAGTTTGACTAACACCGAGCCGTTTGGTATTGTCGATTACAACCGATTTGAGTTTAAAAGCTCTGTTGATACCATTGATTTGTAGTCACACCAAATTATCATTCTGCCGTCGGGTTGATATAAAATGGTAATCAGGATATTGATTTACCGTGGTATACTGAATTTGATTCAGAATGTTCTATCGGAAATGATGGTGTCTAGACTCAGAATACACTTCGATACGTTATGCCACAAAATAAACACGTGGTAGTACAGTAGCGATAAGTGAACCGGTTGCGATCCTCTCCGCAACTTAAACACATGAACGAATGTGATTGTTTCTTTAGTGTATGTATTTTGCCTGCAACTGACTGGTGCTTGCTGATTGATTTTTCTCATTAGCTTCTGCGACGAGGCTGCGATGTTGTATTTGAATATTACGCAACCCGCAAACCAAACGGTCTTGCATCATTCGGTCCAGGCTTTCCTTGTTATAGTCCCCCTACATTAACAATGCCAATGCTTTTTATTGCTGAAAGCATTCCTCATGCAATGAGATAACATTATTGCTCAAATAAAATTCTGCTAAACAGTTGATATGCAATCAGATTAATTTATATTTGACAAATTTATATACATATTTTATTTACATAAGCGTTGCATGCAATCCACCTTGGGCTAGAAATAACGTTCATGATCGTAAATAAGATAAAAGTTGTAGAATTTTTAAATGTTTAACCTTAGAACATTAAAACGAAATTTAAACGCAACCCGTTTGTACCCAGGAGCGATAAATATTTCTACTACCAACAGAATTTCAGAATTTAACTGTCCAAAGTCTACTGTGCTATTTTCGAGCAGGTAACTTTGCTGGCCCACTAAATGACTACCTTATTTGTCATTGAGTGCAAACAACTTTCAATTTTCTTTGCCAGTGGAACAGCGTAACGGTTATGTCGAAACTTGCTTATTGTGACATTGAAGACAAACGAGATTATCGAGTTTTGACCAATGCTGTACGAGTCAATATCAGGCTATTATACCGATGTAACCGTTGTTACTTTGTGTTCCATTTTAAGACCTTTGCCTGTTTATTTTTTATGCTGACTGCTCTGGATCCGCATTGAGAACTCTGCTGAAATAGATTTCTAATCTTTCAAATAGTTCCTCAAAAGTTTGCTCTACGCCGTCGGCCTTTAGACATCTCATTATTTCTGAGAGAGTCGAGTGAAGCCCTTCCACATAACCATTTAAATCGGTTTTGTAGGGGCGAGTTTTGAAGATACTTATGTTTATACTAAAGTAATGGCTTTCAGTAATTTGATGTAGGTTTAGTTGAGCATTTCGATGCGCATGTCGATGGACATATAATATTTTCTCCTCTTGTTGGGTGTCGTCTGTAATGTCTTGTACCATATTTTGTGTGAATCAAATTTTATTACCTGTGAAGTGGTTTGAATATACTTCTTGAACCTTTCTCATGACGTTTTCTGTTTATTTTAATCGTTCGAAGATATTTATTTTATCTGAACTGGTAACCCGCGGTTGAGTGATAATGTGCCTAGTGTCGTTTGAAAATAGATTAAGTATTTAGTAGGGGTTTCCTCACCTATGTCAGGTTGATATTTTAACTCATAATACTCCTTTATTATGCTTTCTGGAGCTTCATTTTGGAGTTATTATTTTTGTTGCTAAGGGTATATGTAAGTGGAAGAAAGTAAGGAAGTTTCTTAGAGCAGTTAATGACCAAATTTTGGCTACCATTCCTTTCGTATTAGCCACGTAATTATCTTCAGTTTTATCTAAGCTTCTAGAGATAATTTTTTTTTGTCGTATAGCACCGAGAAAGTACAGCACTGAGTGCAAAGTTAGAAGCAGCTGTAGTAAGTTCGAATTCCTTTTGAACATTTGGAAACGCAAAAAGTACATCGTTTGAAATCAGCGAGTTTTTGATTTTATTGAAGGCAGTTGTAAGGTGAACTTCATTTATTTGCTTTTCAAGAGAGTCTTGGACACGTGTCAATCTAAATCCGATAAAAAGCCAAGGGTTTTCTGAGTTCCGTGTAGTCGGTAAGTTCCATGCCC
Organism: Nephrotoma guestfalica; assembly: GCA_963691935.1. NCBI lineage: Eukaryota > Metazoa > Arthropoda > Insecta > Diptera > Tipulidae > Nephrotoma > Nephrotoma guestfalica. Next base: position 95,768,683 of record OY829913.1, read on the forward strand.
AGAAATGATCTGAGTGCCTTCACGTTGTTGGGTATAGGAAAATTAGCTATGGCTTTTGTTTTCGAGTATTGAATAGATACCGTCTTTCGCGATGTCGTATCTCAGGAATTCTACTTACTCCTGCAAGAACTCACACTTCACTTGCCAAGTTTTATCTTAGGTGTGATTGGTATTTTCTAGAATTTTGAAGATTATCTACATGTTCTTGAGAGTGAGCTGAATTATAGAAGGAACGTTTTCGAGGCCAAATGGGAGACGTATAGATTCACATTTTTCGAGTATCAGAATTTTTTAATTTGATGTGGTGAAATCAGTTTTTTAGGTCAATCCTTAACAAGTACAATCCTTAACGGGGAGTTATAAGGAGATTTCGATGGTCTGATTACGCCGTCGTCTAAGAGAGCTTGTTCGAATTCTTCTGGAGAGATGTTTGGATTTCCAAAAAATAACTACTGATTTTCTCTTGGTGGTTGAGGGAATCAAATGGTGGTATTCGTTCATCGACCTTTCTAGCAGCCCTACGAATTAATGTTCGATTCCATCTGCCTGCAGACATCCCGTTATTTCTGAAAGGGTTGAATGGAAACTTGATTTTTATATTCTTCCTTGGAAAGTAGCAGTTTTGGATAATTTGTTCCCTATTTTCCTCGGTGTTGCAGTGAATTCGTTTTTGTGTTATTAGTGTTCTTTCGTCCTGTTGATCTTCACTCGTGATGTCCATTACCATTATACGGGTGCAACGTATCTTGTAATTGTGTCTAGGTTTGCGAATCTGAAGAGTAATTGATTCCTACAGTAATTTAAAGGTCTACTTGAAAAATGGATAAAATAATCATCGGATGTATCCGCAGAATGGATTGTTTGAAGGCCACTCACTACCTATGATTTGGTTATTTTCTCTTCCAGATTCACGTTTAGTGTTATCTGTCTCTTCGTTGGCAGATGTTGTTAGTACGTCTCTTTTAAACGATACTCGAAGGCCTAATAATATCATGGGTAAGTTGTCAACCCACTTATCTAGCCTTGCAGCATTTATTGAAGATTTAACCGTCCTATGCCATCTTTCAATCAACCCATTCGATTGCACATGGTACGGTTTAGTTCGAATTCTATCCGTTCCAATGGTTTTATAAATTTCTCTCATTAGGAAACTCGCAAATTTAGGTCCCTGATCGGTTGTTATATATTCTGGACAACCAAATCGGGCTATCCATCCACTCAACATAAATCTTTCTATTACCAGCTTCATAGTTGTTTTGATGCCGGCATGCGACAGTTGATGGATTGATGCCATGATTTCGTGGCGATATTTACGTGGAATTTTAGAAGTTGATGTATCGCACCAGAGCGTCCGATTGCCACCTGGAATAGAAAATTGTTTGAATATTAATGAAGTGGAACTATCTTGAAGAATTTGGATAAATCTGTCGTCCGTTTCCTTTTCTTTAGATATTTGTTCATAATCAAGCATTTCCATTTGCTGAATCCTCGATAGACGATCAGCTGTTATATTTTCTTTGCCACTGATATGCCGATTATCGGTTGTGAATTGGCTATGAAGTCCAAATAACGAATTTGGCGAGCAGAAGCTTTTCCAAATTTTGTTGATAAGCGAACACAAGTGGTTTGTGTTCAGTGTAGATCGACATACTCTCCTTTCTAGCATATAACGGAAATGTTTGACACCTAAATACATTGCCAAGAGCTCCCGATCATATGTGCTGTATTTTTGTTGCGAATCTGTTAGGTTTTTGAAAAATAACCCAATGCTCCGACTGCAAAATTTGGTGCATCTACGTGTAGAGAGATGTCGGTGTTTAATTCCGGAAAAACCAAAGAAAGCTTCATTGGCTTCGTTGGTCCAGTTCAATAATGTCTTATCATTTTTAATATTAACGGTAATCATCGAATGCAGTACCATTTGCGAGTTTATGGCATTTGGTATGAATTTTCGATAGTATTTAGTTGATCATTGCTAAAAAAGTTCTTAGCTCTTTTGCCATAACAGGTTTGCGGTAGTTTTTGATTATATCAACTTTACTAGGAAGAGGTGATATTCCATTTTTTGAACTAAGATTGCCTAAGAATTGTAGTTCAGTTACCAATTCACATTTGGTAGACATTCCATATTTCCTGAGTCGTTCAAACACTAATCGTAGATGCTGAAGTCATCAAAACGTTTCAAATACATTTCGTAATCCATGATCCATCTGACTTCCTAACCATGTGTAGTGGGCTGACCCAATTGCTGGTAGAAGGGCGATAAATACCCATTTTCATCAATTATTCAAGCTCATCCTTTGCTATGACCAATTTTTCAGGGTCTAATCTTTGTTTTCGCGCGTTCGTTGCTTGTTCTCCCTTTTAAATCGATGAGTAAATCAAAGTTTCGAATAAAATCGGCTCCAATAATTGGCGTATTGACATCCGCAATATAAAATTCCTATTCGAAGTGGCACCGTAAACTGAGATCGAGTTTAATTATGTTTAATTATGTATGACCGTTTATGCTGACAAGGACTTCGGCATTTACGTGACTGTCGTCCGAATTTTTGATGATACCAAGCATTCTTCATTTGGCTCACCAGGTGTTTGTGTTCGTGATCGTGAATTCGAGCGATACATATTATGGGGACGAGATCGTCCACGTTTAAACCGTAATCCGTCAATTTGCCTTGATAGTTGAGCAACCTCAGATTTTAATTCCTGAAATCCCGTATATTGCAAGGCTGCTTCGTGTTTCTGCTCTGTAGGTTCGACAGAATTAATCGTACGCGTCTACATAACGTCAACGATAGCGTCGGCTATTTTGGCGAATTCATAGGATCAATAGTAGTATGATATTTTAATTTATCGGTCATAATTCCAGATGCTGGAAACCAAAAATCCAGCGAGAAAAACCAGCTTTCGATATCATTAACCTTAATTCGTGGCATAGGTAATTAAAGAAATTCGTTCAACGAAATTTTCGTTTCTTTGGACTATTTGTGACTTGAACTAACTACTACAAAAAACTCATATTCGGTGCTTTCCTCAATATGCTATATCTATATCTTGATAGAAATCTACTTCACCTGTCATGGTTTACAACCAATATAATTTTTAAAAATTATTTAAATTGCACAAAATATAGATAAGATAGGTAATATTGAAAATTTATTTTATTATTTACTTAATTTGCAAAAAATAATTCTACCAGTATCAATCAACTGAAATCTAAATTAGATTTCTGTAAATTTTAATTTCATAATAGTATAAGGTCTATAAACCGCCGACACCTTATACTTTTACTGTTGTTTCGTCTAATCAATGTAATTATAGTGGTTTCTTGCCTAACTGAACATCTAACAACACAAAATGTATAAACATAGGTGTGTTGGGATTAAGCAGATTAATATGGAAAATAAAATCATAAAATGTGTATAAAAGTACTTAAACGACCACAAACATAATTCTTAATTTTGGTTGAACACTTGAAGTGTTTTGATTACATACAAATATATAATTATCGTTATGTATGTGTTGTTATATTTGGTTACATAATCTAACACGTTTTTATGTGTGCGCCACACACGATAACATCATACGATTACTCTGCAATTTAGAGGTGTGGGTAACTGCTGCAGGGAAGCTTTCGAATTTCAAAATGAAACTGCATACCGATTAAGCATATTTTGTGCTAATTAGTGCTCGCGGGGGAAAACTAGTGCTAGTCCATGAGCCGAAAAAACGGGAAAATAAAATTTCAAATTTCGCCTGAAAGACGGAATTAATAAACCCCGATTTCTAGAAAAAACCAGAAATAATTTAAGCCTGATTTTAAAATTTTCTAAAGGCCGCTAAACTGATGAAATTTGTGCTTATCATAGCAAAGTGATTTTTCATAAATGTTCATTCATAAATCGAGGAAACCAAACTAGCCCCTGAAAGATACTATATTAAAAAACAAAATACAGATGTACAGGGTGTCCGCCGGGAAGGTATACTACTTTGTTTGTTTATGATTTTTGATTAAATGAAAGAGAATAGATCTTATATTGATAAATGTTTTATTTAATGTCGGCAATTATGTATGGAATACAATATCAGATAAATGTCCGCCTCTGTTAGCCTCACAAATGCGAGCCCTTTTGAGTACATTTTTCATTACATTCTCACACATTTCACGCGGTATTTCATTAATTTCATCACGAATATTTTGTTTGAGTTGCTCAAGCGTTTCTGGTTTGTTTGCATAAGCCTTGCTTTTTAGATATCCCCACAAAAAGAAGTCCGGAGCAGTCAAATCAGGCGACCGTGTAGGCCAATCAACATCACCATTTTTTGAAATAACTTGTTGTGGAAAGTGTTCTCGCAGTAATTCCATTGTAATCCTGGCTGTATGCGATGTGGCACCGTCTTGTTGATACCACGTGTTAATCAAGCCCAAAGTATGCAGTTGTGGCGTTAAAAAGTGTTCAATCATATCACGATATCGCTCCCCATTCACAGTTACCGTTACGCCGTTTTCATTTTCAAAGAAGTAAGGTCCAATGATTCCTCCTGACCAAATTGCACACCAGACTGTCACTTTTAATAGATGTAAAGGTGACTGATGAATAATGTGATGATTTTCCATTGCCCAGAACCGACTATTCTGTTTATTCACATATCCATTTCAATGAAAATCGGGGTTGTCATGGGCGAGCTGTAACATCCTATTGGCATATGTACGGCGGCGTAAATGGTCTTGTGGAAGAATTTGCCACGTGTCTACTTCACGACTGTCAAGTATGAACTGTCAATACTAATATTCGCCTAAATGGCGGCAAAACAAAGTAGTATACCTTCCCGGCGGACACCCTGTATATCGTTCAATAATATTTGTGATGAACAACAAATTAAACATAAGAAATAAAATGTACTAGTAACCAATGAAGTTGGCACTTATGATTGCATATTCTTATCAGGTATGTTCATTGCCATCCGAAAAATATAGTGGCCTGAATTTGTGCTAGTCCAGAATTGGCCCAAATCCATTGAACAACAACGATCGTTGAATGAACAATTTTCTAACAAAAAGTGTTCTAGAAACCAATGATGTTGGCACTTCTGACTGCATATTCCGATTAAGTATGTGTGAAGTGCCAACTTCATTGGTTTCTCGAACACTTTTTGTTAGAAAATTGTTCATTCAGCGGTCGTTATTGGTCAATAGAATTGGGCTAAGTCTGGATTAGCACAAATTCCACCGCTATATTTTTCGGATGGCAATAAATATGCCAGATAGGAATATGCAAACAGGAGTTTGTAGAAAACTTTTTTTTTAGAAAATTGTTGATTCAAAGATTTTTGTTGTTCAATGGAATTGGGCCAATTCTGGATTACCACAAATCTAGCCACTATATTTTTCGGATGGCAATCAACATACCTGGTAGGAATATATAATCAGAAGTGCCAACTTCATTGGTTTCTAGAAAACTTTTTTTTTTAGAAAATTGTTCATGCAACGGTCGTTGTTGTTCAATGGAATTGGGTCAATCCTGGATTAGCACAAATTCCACCCCTATATTTTTCAGATGGCAATCAACATACCTGAGAGGAATACACTATCTGAATTGCTTATGACTTGGACTTTAGTACATTTTATTTCTTATGTTTAATTTGTTGTTCAACACAAATATTATTGAACGATAAATCTCTGTATTTTTTTTTAAATATAGTATCTTTCAGGGGCTGGTTTGGTTTTCCTCGATTTTTGAATGAAAATTTATGAAAATCATATTTCTATGATAAGCACAAATTTCACCAGTTTAGTGGCCTTTAGAAAGTTTTAAAATTAGGCTTAAATTATTTCTGGTATTTTCTAGAAATCGGGTTTTATTTAATCCGTCTTTCAGGCGAAATTTGAAATTTTCTTTCCTTGTTTTTTCGGCTCCTCTACTAGCACTAATTTTTTCCCGTGAGCACTAATTAGCACAAATTGGACTTAGTCGGTATGCAAAGTTTCATTTTAAAATTCGAAAGTTTCCCTGCTGCAGTTACCTACGTAATTTAGTGGTATCGTATAAGATGAATGGTTTGGTGGCACTTATATTTTTCTTGTTATACCGACGAGAGTCATTTTCGAAGAATTAAATTCAAATAAATTTCCTCCATCTCGGCATAATCAAAAAACGGAAACATTGAACAAATGAATCTTAATAGATTATAGATAAGCTAGTTTATTGTTTTTATTTCATATCGGCCCGGTTCCGTTAGCTTCGCAAAAAATGTAACCCAAAATAATTAAGGAACTTCATAATCGACGAAAATGTAATATAAAAAATCTCAAAAAATATATTAACCCAAAGAAATATCACATAAATATAAATATTTTCGAACGAAATGAAAAATACCAACCTACTTAAAATCTATATAATAAATATCTATCTGTCAGGATAAAGTTAAAAATATCTGCACAAAAAAATATAAAAAGGAAACTTTGATTTCTTATATATAAATTATTATATTGCTCAGCTGTATACAATTCGTTCCTAGTTATTGCTCTCATTAATCCTAATTTAGGTTGGTATATATGCGCTACCCGCGCGGTTTATGCTATGCGTCAGGATATAAAATAAAAATTTATGACGTATATACCATCCAAATAACATCTCCGTAAATTATTATTACATTTTTAAGACTAGTTTATCAATTATTGCGTATATACGTTGATGGCACGTTTACTCGTTACGCCATCATAATACACGAAATATAAATTAATAAAAATATATCCAGACTAAATTTTGTGTGCCACATGAATATCAAACGAAAAACGTTTTAATCCGAAAATTATTTTTTGTCTAAGTAGTTTCGTATAAATACTCGTATATGTTACGGTTAAAGTACGAATAAAGGTGGAACACATTTACCGAGAAATATGCAAATTTACCCACCTTTTCTGCACTCCAACAAAGGGCCATAGATGTTTGCCGCGCCATCACACGAATCCATTGGGATTCGAACCCAGTACCTCAGGATCCTAACCGGTACCTTTAACCACTGTGCCGTTTGGACGGTAATTTTTATTATTTAAACAAAAATTCCGAGTATTTTAAACTTATCAATTATATACAACATTATCCGTCACAACTGCCCCCACCGTCGTTTTCCTTACGGTTTCCGAAACTTAAACTCTCAGTCACTCTGAAAAATGTTGTATATAATTGTCGATGAGTAAAACATGGCTGAGGAAGAAATAAACCGACTTTTTTGAAAGTTTAACCCTGTGTTTTATTTATAGTCATAGCGTAAGAAAGCCGAACAGGAAACTGATTACGTTCAAAATTGAAAGGTAGAGATAAATCATTAGTCGTGTTTAGTGACATTCCTGGGATAAAGTGAATAGTGCCGGAATGTGTTCCCCAGAAATAATTTCCTCTTTATTACAATTATATTACAATTTACTTACCCGTTTCTGCACACCAACAATCATAGATGTTTTTCTCGCCATCACCGATCCTAATCAGATGATCATAATTTTATTTAAGTATATTTTCTCTATTGGGATTCGAACCCAGTACCTCAGGATCTCTAACCCGTACCTTGAACCACTGTGCCGTTTGGTCGGTAATTTTTATTATTTATATGGAACAAAAATTCCGAGTATTTTAAAATTATCATTTATATACAACATTATCCGTCACAACTGCCCCCACCGACGTTTTCCTTGGGGTTTTCGAAACTTTAACTCAGAGGGGATTATGATCAGTCACTCTGGAAAATGCTGTATCTAATTGTCCATGAGTAAAATATGGGTAAGGAAGAAAGTTTAACCCTGTGATTTATTTATAGTCATAGCGTAAGAAAGCCGATCGGGGTAAAGATAAATCACTAGCTTCGTTTAGTGAAATTCCTGGGATAAAGTGAACAGTGCCGGGATGTATCCCCAGAAATAATTTCCGCTTTATTACAATTTCGACTAGAATTCTGCACGATCATTCTAACACCATTGCATAGTCCATTTTTTATAGAAAGATTTCTTAGGAGTATAACTATGCCACCTTTACTTAAATTTAAAATATGGGGGGCACATCAAAAGGGTTCAAAGAATTTAGGTATGCAAATGGAAAATTTACTCGTATCTACTTGACATCAGTTTTTACAGTGTCAATGGATGAGCAAAATGCTTTTTCGGAAACCAGTTTTTCAAGAACCTCTTCATTGAGCTATCGGATTTTACCATTTTTTGGATACAATATAGCGTACTGCGATATTGAAAAAATATTGGTTATGAGCGATTCCTCAAAAACGACAGCAATTCATCCTGTGTGAGGCAGACATATTAATTTGGCACTTCACACGAATATTGTGAATACTTGGTGATTTCTTAATTGTTGCATTCACTATTGAACTTCGATTTCCATTTTTTACTACAGGCACAACTTGATTTTCGACCTCCTAACACAACTACCTTTCCATCAAACGGCAAATCGCTGTCCATTAAAGCTCTGAAAACCAAATTTAGAATTTCAAGTGCGATACCTGATCCTATAGCAGTTAATTGATCATAAGAATTATCTTTTTTAAGGATATTTAAGGATATTTAACGACATCAATGTTAAGCGGAAGTGAGAAAGCTGATTGGCACGTCAGTCCATCGGGGAGCAGATTCGCAGGAGTGCTAGTCCAAACTACGCTCTATGATCTATCGGAGATCTTCTGTTACAATGTCAGATACAACAATCGTTTTCCACTACCGCCAGGATCATCGAGGTAAAAATATTTTTGTGGAATAATACGGATGAAAAAACTGCTGATGCTGCCGAATGTTGATCAGTATTTAGAGCTTCCCAAAAATTATTTTCAGCAATATTGTTGGCAAAATAATAGCAATAAAAGCTGTACTATGGTTCATGCCTTGATAAATAAAATCTCCCATCGTACTACATTTGAATCCATTAAAAGGTTTTAACGGATCAGCAGGGTTGCAATGGGTTAGGATAGTCACAAATAAGAATTTCAAAGGTAAAATATGCTCGCGAGCCTCATATAAATCGATCTCCCACTCACTACTATCATTAATTAATCCCCTTGCTCTTGCTGCTGCTTTTTAAGTTAGGAATATCACATTATTAAAGGTTTTCATTGCGTCAAATTATGTAGATTCATTACCCTTAACAGAAAGGAGATTTATACGAAGATGGTGACCTCTATATCGCTAGGTGAAACTGTTATTATTCTGCCAATAGTTTTACCACCGAAATGAGAATTTAGAGATCGATTTTCCCATTTTGAGCTCTTGAATACATAGGGTGTCGCTATACAAAAATTGATGTGTGACGGTACATATGGGATGAAGCTCAAAAAATGCCTTTCAAGTGGTGCACGGTAATTCTTTTAGATTCCAAAAAGTTGTTTTTGATGAATTAGAAGGAGGGCGCCTTCTAAATTTGGGAAAACTTTCCATAGATGTGTCTCAAAACAAAATTCTTTAGGAAGTTCCTTTGAACATGCTCCGTCGACCCTACGAACAGAATTACTGTTAAATTCTCCTCATGGGCCATGTACATTGTGTTTAATAACAACCTCGTGAAGTTGTCCGTTATCATTTAAATTAGGAATCTCTTCTTCCTTAGCGAGTGTAAATAAACAGTGTGCATTAGAAGTAGCCCACGTTTCTGATGCTCAATTTCTAAACATTTGTCGTTTTACGATGTCACTAAGGAATTCCTGTAATTTTAAATTAAATACTCGGCTTACGATATCAGGACGATCTGAAGAATTTTGAAAAATTTTAAGTTATGACTTTATTTCTTCTCATGCCGGATTACACGTAATAGTGATAAATAGTCCGAACTGACTTCCTAACAATAGTCATATTGTCCTGGTACAACTTGGATATGAACCTTGGACCACCAATAAACGAAGATGGTAGAATATAAATATTACCAACTCTGGTATTATTTTCAAGATCATCGCTATTTACGTAACCCAAAAGTCCTCTGTAGGATTCAATACAAAGATTCGGATTCACTCGCCTCAACTGGAGCATAGGCAAACACGAAATGTTGTTGAAATAGTTTGCCACCATAATGAAGCGGATTGAAGACAGTTCGACGTACTGCATTTTTGAATGAATAAAATTGGAGGATCGTAATTTTATTTTTAATGCCTCAATGTTCTACTATTACTGGGGCCAACAACGAAATCTATATCAGCTGGAATATTTCCTTCACGGTCAGACACAAAAACCAATACAACATCCTCAGAATTTATTTGCGCGTTATACACCCTTTAGTCGTCATGAAGGTTTCTAGTAAAAATTAGTGAGACACTATTAACTGGACCACAATTTTTATTAGCCTCGAATATTTCATTTTTGTGGAACTCTTGAAGTGTTTTATAACTGCTAGCATATGGGGAAGCATGTTGAAGTGCCATATAAACAGTTGACATGAAATTATTAGAGTCAAAGGGAAAATCAAAGTGAATATTAACGATGATATACATTCTCAGATTTTTACTCATATGCGCAATCTTAGCGCCCATTGAACAGAAGGCATTCGCAAAATTATTTTATTTTTGTAATTTCATTCAAAATCGACAAGCATCGACAATCTATATACTACGTTAGTGATGGTCAGGTCAACCGATTGTTAACGCCCTTGAAAACTCATTAGTAGGAGGCGGAATCTATCAAACCCTTGGGTGGTTAAGCAGATAGACGAGATTCTCAATAATTCAGCAGATGATGAATATATTGAAGAATACGTTGAAAATAATGAATTACCTAATATTGATCAACAATCTACAGAGCAAGTCACTTGCTATTATTCTCAAAATAAAAAATTCAGACGTAAATGGAGTTCAAATCCCACAGAAGCTTCTAAAATACAGGACAAACAGCACCAGACATAACACGTCAACTCCAGGCGTTTCAAAAAATTATAACGGAAAGGCCAGTCTATAGCCAGGGAACTGATTGTGCCTCCCATGACGGTTAGCCCTTTGATGGGGAATAAATGAAACTACGGGGATGTAGGGAGGAGAAGTCAACAAACATTACGTAACCATCTAACCTCTTAACAACCGATTTTTAATCGTGTAAACGAATTTAAACAATTAAAATTTCGGACATTTACCGATTTCGGACTTTTACCGTTACATATGCACTAGTTGGAATTTTGATATACGCTGGTGGTTCATAAGAGCGGGGATGAACGTTTGGATGAGTTACATTGTTTGGACAATCGTCCATTTTATCGGGCCACAATGTCCCTAAAGAGGGTGCAGCAATTGTTACGCTTTGTTAGATTTTACAATTACCAAACAAGAATCAAACGGTTGAAACAGAACAAATTAGCCCCATTTCGAGATGTATGGAATATGGTTTTGGCCAATCTAAAACAACCCTATAAACCATCGTACGTAATTATTGACAAGCAGCTTGTTCTAACATGTGGCAGGTGTTAATTCAGGCAATGCATAATTTGCGTCATATATCAATAAAGGGCGCGCAAGTACTACCAGTTGTGTATATGAGGGGGCGGGGGAGGGTTAGATACGCTCGACAAGCTGGCAAGGACGTACATCTGCAAGCGAAAAACCAAACGGTGGCCGATGGTTCTATTTTTGAATATGGTGGAGCAGCGTTGAACTTGTATAAGTATGCCAATCCTCAACTTTCCGATGGTAATCGGAAAGCATCAGAGAGAAAAAATTTCTAAAGTAGTTAGCAATGCAATTGGCTCAGGTACATAAATAAGGGCGCTTGTCGAACCCACAAGCATTGAAAAAAATGCAAAAATTGCTATCAACCAGCTTGGCTATAATGCGTTGGGTGTAGGGTGCATTGCGCCATCCGAAAAGCCAACAACATCAGTAATTTCGAAACGTCCAAGATTCCGCCGATGCCAAGACTAAGATCAAATGTCATTTATGTGATTATGCGTAGCACATACAGAATTTACGTACCGAATGCATCGATTGAAACGAAATTAATTTATCAATGAATTTGCGTTTAGGTCTTTACCACAGATTCAAATACCATATTATTTGGGGTCAAATTGACCCCTGTAGACAGACAACGTGACGATAAGATATGGAGAGGATGAAGATGTGTTGATTTTGAGAGCGTCTGGAGACACTAATTTGGTATCTCATCCTGAATTTATAGAATATTATAAAATGCTACTGCGCGGCCATCTGGCTCGATGCGAGATGGTTGCACAACACCATGTCGATTTCATTTGTAGATAAGTGTGGTTAGTTACATAGCCTTGTACTCTTTATTTTTCAGTCATACCTTCCAGAGCAGTGGATAGGGGGATTTCGTGATTTCTAAGAATTTAATTTATCGCTATATTTGTCGCTATCTAGGCCACGATTTGCTTAATATCCAGTATCTTTCCGTATCCAGTATGCTTCATCATACGACCTATATTCTCTTTGCAAATAACGAATGATAATGCGGGCGATAAAGTGAACTGTTAATATCAGATAATAATTCCCACTGGGAAATTGTTTTACCGAAACCAATTGATGCTGCAAAAGTTAAAACACATTAAAATTATCAAGACGTATCTCAACTACAGTAACCCGTCTTAATTGTATTTGATTATACTTTGTATCACTACTCGTTACATTTCGTACCGTTTAATTTAAAAGCACTTGTATTTCAACCCCTCATAAGTTGGTAAGATAGAAATCCACGCTAAGATTTTATCGGCGACGCTCAAAGACTGGTTTCAAACTTAACACTTAGCGAATAAATGTGAAAAAAATGATTTCCACAAAACTTAAGGAAGTCGAATTATTACAGATCTGACTTCTTTTGGTACTTTGGATATCTACTAAAATTTAGAATGCAATTTACCAACTTATTTTAGTTATCAGGTCAACTCGTTTAGTCTTTACTTTTACTTCAAAAATATAATTTTTTCTGACAAGACTATATTGGCACGCCCTTAGACGTTTTGAGATGACTACGGGAAATGGGATCTCAATCTATGGATCATTATTTTCATAAAATATGTTGCATTTAATTACGGCAATAAACGAAATGGCATAGAAAAAATTTACATTATGTTTATGAACTGATAGATAGATAAGTCGATTTTATTTGCAACCGGCCATTATTAAAAGAAATTAGAAAAGATCGGAAATGTACGCTTCTCGGAAATGCACGCTCTGATGGCCGAAATGACAGACCGGTTCACTCGAATACACTGCGGTCTTGGAATCTGCAATACCACACTTACTTAAATGGCTTTTGTACTCAACACTCCGGGATTGTGAACCGTTATCCGAGTGTATGGACTGTGGAACACCAAATATACAAAACACATCCTTTTCAAGATAGTCGATTATGCTCTTAATTGTGCCTTTATTGAGATTTCAGCAAGACGAATTTTGTCAAGTGATCCAGTACAATAAATATCATCGTCTTTCCTTGGGTCGATCGGGGGTAAGGATCTAAGAGATCAATATAAATCCGTTGCCATGGTCTAGCAATTTGGTAAGGTTCTAATCCCGCTCTAGCCGAATTGGAATCCACAACTTCCAAACCGATAGATCCGAAAGCTCATTAGACCTTTTGGGTTCTAAATGGATAAAGATTAGTTTCCCACTGATTTTGAAGGCTGAGTAGTTGTCTGGATTGTCGCTTATTTTATTCGCTCATCAAATTCTTCTATCTCGTTAATATTCGTTAACCCTTCGGGGGACTGGATAATTTTATTAAACCCTCCTCAAATCCATGGACTTCATCACAATAGATACGTGAGAGCATGTCTGGTACCACGTTGTCTTTTTCGCGCTGGTTTCCTCGAAAACCTTGCAGTTTTAGACTGCAACGTGCCAGTGTACCACTAAGGTCGCGTTGGGACATGAGCCATTTTAGGCTCGCGTGATCGGTAATCAAGATAAAGTCGTGGCTTTCTATATATGCGCGGAACTTTTTTAAAGCTAATATAGACATTCCAGCTCAGTTATGGAATAGTTCCGTTGAGCTTCATTGAGCTTTTGTGAGATATATGAGATATGTCGCTCATTACCCGCTGAATCCTTTTGAAATAGAACCGCCCCTACTGCTTCGGTGTAGGCGTCATATCTTATCTAAAACGGAGCTGAATAATTGGGAGTAATAATTACTGGAGCTGATGTAAGCAATGTTTTTAATTTCTCGAAAGACTCTTGTGCGGCCCCTGTTCATTGGAATTTGCCCTTCTGCAAGCATTCTGTTATTGGTGCCGTAACACTAGAGAAGTGCTCGATAAATCGACGATACCACACAGCCATCCCTAGTAGTCATCGTGTCTGTTTGGCCGTCGTAGGAACTGCCAGATTAACTATAGCTTCGATTTTTTCTGGATCCGGTTCTGGACCCTTTCTGGCCCCTTTCTGGCCAACCAAGTATCCCAAATAACGGATCTCTTTCATCACGAATTTACTTTTTTCGGCGTTTATAGTTAACCCAGTGGCCCTCAGTAATGTCGCCACCATCTCTATGAGTTCAAGGTGCTTCTTCAATGTGCCGCTAATGATCAGTAAATCGTCCAGGTAAACAAAAATGCGAAATGGAGCTTCTGCAAGCAGAATGCGTCCTTTAAGTCGAGTACTGTGATGTAGTTGGTCTGTAATAGTCGTCCCAAAAGTCCGTCAATTATTGGTAAAGAGTAAACGTCCTCTTCCGTGAGGGAGTTGAGTTTATATGTGCATCGAGACAAGGCCGAGTCTTATCGTTTGCTTTTCGAACTATCGTGACGGGTGAACTCCACGAACTTTTGCTTATCTCGATGACACCTGAACTCAACATTCTGTCTATTTCTGCGTATAGGTATTTCTGTACGGTGGGTGGGACCGGGTAATATCGTTGCTGAACGATGTTAATCAACGTTTACTCCTGGGTTAACATGAGATATTTTTCTTCGACTTCTTATAAGCAATAGTGGTCTCAATTTTAGCTGTCAATGATTTTAGAATTGTATGTTTGAAATTATTTATACGTGTTCGTAACTATAAATTGCACCATGCATTATTTTTAGAATGTACACTCGCATAAATTCATTTCAATAAAATAAAAATGCTCGGAAATGTTTACATTTACCAAAATGTATAATAAATGTGCACATATATACCGGAAAATGTGGACATTCGCCGATTTCGAGCTTTAACCGTAACACATAGATACATAGACTTGTAAGCTCTAAGTACACAATATAAATATTGGTTTCGTTTATCGATTTTGGACAATAGCAAAAAATTAATACAAGAAAATATTGAATGAAAATAATATATGTGGGGTGGGTGTATTGTACATATACTATATGTACGTATGTATAGGTGCTTTTTACACTGTGCGATAGTATAACATATAGGGAAAAATCAAAAGACGAGAAAAAGCTTCGCACAAAAAAAAAGTTGGAAGAAAATATCGCAAATTTATTATTTTGTTGTTTGGTTTCTCGTTATAGAAAATAAACGAACGATGAAATTTATTTTTTTGAAGCTTTTAAAGTTTGGGTAGAAAAAATATGTTTTTTTATTTTTAGAGCTTTTTTTTTGTTTCTCTTGAGTATATTTTAATATAATATGTATACAAATCTGTTGCATTTTCCCTATGTACATTTTCTATTTTGTGTGTTTCCCGGAACACTGCACCGGAAAATGTCGGGGAAATAAAAAATTATCAAATTTATTTTTTATTTTTTTATTTTTTGGTAACAAGCTCGATTTATAATATAATGCAAGGGAATTTAGCGAAGGAATTGGTTTTGAGAAATGGAGATATATTCGTTTATGGAAAAAGGATCTAAAATAAGATATTGTTGAATTGGATTGTGTTAATTGCTTAATCCTTTGGTGCTGATGAGTTTGAACATTTGGGCGAATTTGTATCCATCCATCCTACACGATTTACTACTCGATTACTCGGAAATTTGTTGTCAAGCACACGAGAAAAAAATCTACCATGTTAAACAACGGAGTAATTGTTTGTACCAGTGTCTTCAAGAAATACTCATTGTTATTTAACTTCATCCGTATTTTAGGATTGGCACAATCTTCTATCTTTAATACGGGCCCATATAAATTTATATGAAAATCGACCAAAACCTTTGTGGGTCGGAAATAGCGATTTATGTTTTGGGATGGTACGTTATCGGATGAGTGCTGACCATGTGACCAGGGATCTGTTACAATTTCAAAGCTGGAAGTTTCTGCCAATGTCAACATACGGCTGGCTCTGATGAACCATTTCCGGCCTCGGAAATTCTTAAGAGATACTCATTGTTATTTAACTTCAACTGAGATTTTGGAAGCTGTCCAGTTTCTTAAATTTGAACTTACTGCTGGTGCTAGCCACAGCACTCACACACGAAGGTCTTGGAACTTATAGATGATTTTGATATAAATTTATATGGAGCCACATCGAAGCTGGAAAATTCTATCAATACTAACTGACGCCTGACACTGGGGAGCCCACCATCGTTTCCCTTATCATTGCCAATCCAAGAGATTAAGAATCATTTCTGGTCTAGGAAGTTTTAAGAGATACCCGTTTTTATTTAACTTCACCTGAGATTTTGGAAGTTGACCTATATAAGTAAGTATATATTTGAACATATGTCTGGTGTCAGCCACTTGGCCATCACTCACCCGACTTCAATTACGGCTGAAATTAGGGAGTCCATTATAGTTTGCCCTTATCATTTTCCAATTTAAAACATAAAGAACCATTTCTGACCTATAGGAAGTTCTTAAGAGATACAAATTTTTATTAACCTTTACGTATGACTGGTGCAAGCCACTTGGCCAACATTCACTTAATCTCGTATCATCTTTAAATATCAATCGCTATTTGATGGGAGCTCTGGGGAGCTCATCATGGTTTGCCCTTATCATTACCAACTCAAAACATAAAGAACCATTTCCGGCCTAGAAAGTTCTTTAGAGATGAAAATTTTTATTTTACCTGAGATTTTGGAAGTGGGCCAGTTATTTAAAGTTACGGCTGATGCTGGCCGCTTGGTCAGCATTCTCTTAATCACGTACCATCTCAAAACACCAATCGCTATTCCCGACCCAGGAAGATTTTTGAAGTTATAGATGATTCATATATAAATGTATATGAGGCCATACCAAATCTGGAAGATTGTGCTAATCTTAACATATGGCTGGCATCGAGAAGGTCACCGTAGTTTGGTATTATTATTACCAAATGAAAACATAAAGAATCATTCCGTCCGAGGAAGTTCTTCAGAGAAATACATTTTTATTTAACTTCACCTTAGATTTTCTAAGTGGGCCAGGCCAATAACTCAAAATTGAACGTACGGCTGATATTGGCCAGTCCTTTTTTCATTTGTAAATAAAACACACATTTTGGGATGAAAAGTCAAAATGTTTTATTGATAAGGAAAAGTGGTTCTATGCCATTTATGTATGAAAAACTATTTCGAACATATACCCACCACGGCTTCGTCTACAGGCCTGCATCCGAACACCAAAATGTTCGATGACTTTTTAATCGAATGAAAAATATTCAATCCAGGCTTCTTGGTGGCCATGGAACAATTTCTTGAAAATATGCGATCAGCAAATTTTGTTGGCAATAAATGGATTGTTGCACGACTTGCGTGGCATGTCGCTCCGCTTTGTTGAAACCAAAGGCCGTTGACACGCAATTCATTTTATTTGGGCCACAAAATTCTAGTTCAAATGATGTGATAACGTTCCCCATTCACTGTAAGGGCATTTTCTTGTTCGTTTTGAAAGAAAAACGGCCCAATGGTGCCACCAGCCAGCCCATAAACCACACCAAACAGTGACTCTTGAAGGATGAACTTCTGATTCGTGAATAACATGAGGATTCTCCGCTCCCGAAATTCGACAATTTTGCTTATTGACGTACCCATTAAAATGGAAATGAGCTTCGTCGCTAACGATGATTTTTGATAAAAAACCTCCAATTAACAAAACGACGACGATTTAAATGGTCTGGCGGCTTCAGTTTTTGAGTTAGTAAAATTTTGTATGGATGCAAGTGAAGGCCAACATGCAGAATGCTTGATTCATTACGAATACTTTCACTTACAGCTGCCACTGCATCAGGAGAACCAGTTTCTTCAAACCGACCAATAATTTTGACAATTGCACGCTCAGTAGGACGTCCATATCGACCAAAACTCTCACGTAATTTAAGAAATGTTGTTGTTTTAACCGATTATTTTCATAATAAATCTGGACAATCAAAATGCGTTATTGTGTTGTTAGCGACTCCATGATTTTGGCATATTTTTGACTTTTTTTTTTTTATTTTAATCCATGCAATCTTTTCTGGGGCCGAAGCACTTCCTGCTCTTTCGCGGTTGATTTTTCCGTCTTACTTTACGCAATTCCTGCCAAATCGAAGACGTATGGCTATAGGACCGGTTTAAGTTACCATCTGCGCATTGCATAGCTCCATGCCAGCCTATAGTACTGGACATGAAAGATGGGTCGGCCCATGAGTTTTGCACGCCGATAGGGGGTCGTAGTTGTGTTCCTTTTAATCACAGATCGTAATCTGTTGATGAAAATTTCCTTTTGCATCCAGCCCCTATCGGGATTCGAACCCGGTACCTCCCGATCCAAACGCCAAAGCTTTAACCACTATGCCATTTGGTCGGTAAGATTTTTGACTTTGCATATGTCAAAGAATTTTTAGAACAGATAACATTAAGTACTAAAATTTATGGATTGAAAAAAGGACCAACAGATGACCCACCCTATACATAAAATAATTATTATCCATTTCCGGCAAATGAAGGTCTTAGATATTATAGTCGAGTATCATATAAAAACATCTAAACATATTTCCGGCCTTGAAAGTTTTTTAAAGGTGCACTTTTTTATTTTACTTTACCTCAGATGGCCCTAAGCTGTGAACTTTTAAGCATTTTCGAGCAATAAATTAGTTTTTTCCCCGTGTGCCGAAACTAAAAGTCTCTCAGATTAAAACTATTCAGTTCTGGAATGGGCTTGCCAACAGGATATTTGTGGGGTCTGGACTAAGGACTTCTAATCATTTTTGAGCTTTAAATCAGCTTTTCTTCCCATATACCGAAACTAAAAATTTCTCGGATTAAGACTATACACTTTTCGAATAGGCATGCCAACCGTTTATTTGTGAAGAAAATTCAAGATAATCGGTATATTGTAATTTGCCAAAATTTGGCTCTGGACTGCGAATTCCGAAGCATTTTCGAGCATTAAATAAGTTTTTCTTCCCGTGTGCAGAAACTAAAATTTCTCGGATTGAGGCTATTAAGTTTTAGAATTGGCATCCTAACAGTTTATTTGTGGAAAAAATTGAAGGTGATCAGTATATAGCAATCAACTTGCCCAAATTTGGCTCTGAGTTGAGAACTCCTAAGCATTTTCAAGCAATATCAGTTTTTCTTCTCGTGTGTCAAAACTAAAAATCAATCGGATTGGGACTATTCAGTGTTAAAATAATAATTGATTTTTTCGAATCGTCCCGATGGTAATTCGAATCTCTGTAATTCAGATCGAGTATGTCTTGTTATCGTCGATTTTTGGCAGTCAGTGTAAGTATTAGTCCAATTGGAACTGTTCTTGTTCATTGAAGGCCAAAAATATTTCGCGGCGACCTTTTTCCTTGGTGCTCTGACTCCGGGATGTGGTAATTTGTGGATGTTATCAAAGATTTGACATCTCATCGGTTCCGGGGTCTCATCTTTTAGTTAGTGGGGAATTGTGCCATCTAAATAAGCTTTAAGTTCTACATCCCGTTTTTGTAATTGAATTAGTTGGTTGATATCCCAACCAATGAAAGTTAGAGCGGAAATATCGTCGTGTCGAGAGAGATTGTCAGTCACAACGTTATCTGAACCATTCACGTGACGAAGGTTCGTAGTGAATTGAGCGATAAATTCCAATTGACGAGTCTGTCTCGAACTTCGTTCGGTCTTGGAATTAATTGCTGTCAATAACGGTTTATGGGTATGGTATACACTCGCACCTCACGACCTTCCAGGAAATAACTAAAATTTTTAATTCCTGTGAAAATTGCTAGGAGTTTACGGTCGAAAATTTAATATTTTTGTCCTGTGGTCGAGAACTTTTTGGAAAAGAATGCTACGGGTTCCCACTTATTACCGTTTAGCTGTTCTAAGACACCTCCACACGTTATGCTTGAAGCATCGGTTTTTATACAATAAGTTGTATTATCAATGGGGTGCGCAAGTAACGTACTTTTAGCGAGGGAGTTCTTTATTGTTTCCAGAGCTACTGGGCATTCTGACGGCGAGAAGAATACAGACTTTTTACCTTGCTTAATCAACGAATTCATGTAACTGTAAATTGGCGATAGTTGATCTGCCAAATTTGGTAAAAGACATCGATAATAATTAATCTGTTGGGATGCCAACAGTGCGCTGAATATGTCGTATAGTAGTGAGCTGCGGGAATTCTTTGATCGCGATGACTCTATCAATTGATGGTTGAATTCCATTTTGAGTTATTTTGTGACTCAGGAACTCACATTTAGATTTTACCTCATCAATAAATCGTTGAAATGTTTTACCTGCGTTTCTCAGACCAAAAGTTATGCGACAGAAATCAAACATTCCAAATGGAGTTGTTATTGCAGTTTTGAATTGATCTTCTTCTGCTACTGGAATTTGATGGTAAGCACAGCAAAGTCCAATTTAAAAAATGAATGTACATTCATGTAAATGACGTGAGAAATCATGAATGTGAGGCAATGGATAATCTATCTGGAATAGTTACAGCGTTCAATCGCCTATAGACGCCACATGATCTCCAATCATTTTGTTCCTTTTTAAAGCGTCCTTTCAAAAGCGTCTTTAGCTAATGCAAATTTTTCTGGATCAAGACGACGTGGTTTGCAAAATTTAAGTACGCCTTCTGTCACAATTCTGTGAACTACATTATGCTTCACGAGTCAGTCATACCTTGGTTCCTGGGTGAGTTCTGGAAATTATTTTAACAATGAACTGTATAACCCTTTTACATTTCAAATTCGTGGCGATGGTGAGTTAACTGAATAAACTGTTCCTATGGTGGATGTGGTTGCTGTAGGATCGATTAAGCTTTTATTCTTCAAATCGACCGTTAAACCAAATTTCACACAATGATTGGTTTGTTTACTGGAGCTACAATGAATGGGTGTGGAAATTTCTCGGACCGTAAGTCTTAATCGGGGAACTGTGCGCTGAAGGTGCAGGTATGACAGATATGTCAGCAGCGCCTGTGTCCACTAGAAAATTTAAATTGGTGTTTTAGCATTTAATAAATAAACGGCGAACTGCGGTTACTCCAGCATCTGCCGCAGCGATGGTGGAAGATGCTAGTTTTTTGGATGTTCGCCATTTTTAAAACTTCATTTCGGTTTATTGCACTTTTTAGCTGAATGGCCAATCCAACACATTGAATAATCTACCGGACGAGATCTAGAAGTTGATCTTACGTAACTACAAGTATTGTTGTGAGATCTTGATCTTCTAGGGTTATCTCGTTGTTTCGTGCGATTTTCGAACTTTTCAAAACGTGTTTTTAATTAATTTATTTACGTAAATAATTCTTGTATAGGGTGTCACAGTAACCGGTCCAGATTTGACATATCGGTTATTTTGGCTCTGGCAACACTAATGTCATTCTTTCTTTGACAGAAACTCAATATATTATTTCTAGTTGACGAAATGGGTCGCCTAACGCCTCAACAAAAGTGGGAAATGTTGGAAATTTACTTCCACAACAGAGACAATTGGTTCGAAATCGCAAGAAAGTGTCGTACAAAATTTGGTCAAAACACGGGACTTACACCCAACGGTATCAAGAAGTTTGTGCATAAAGTGCGTGATACGAGCTACCTACTCAACAATCCAATGCGTACCCGTGCTCGTCGTGTTCGACCAGCCGCAAATATCGCCGCGGTGGCCGAAAATGTACGCCAACGGCCGGTGAACATCAATTCGTCATCGTGCATCGGAAATGAACATCAGCTGGTCTTCCACGCAAAGAATTCTGCGTAAAGATCTTGGTTTGTGGTCCTATAAAGTTCAATTGGCGGAGCAATTGAGGCCCCGTGACCATCTGCTTCGATATCGATTCGCTGTGTGGGCCTGCGACAAACTCGAAATTTAGGAGGATTTTGCTCAAAAAATCATCTTTTCGGACGAGGCGCATTTCCATCTCGGTGGGTTCGTAAACAAACAAAATTGTCGCATTTGGGGATCGGAAAATCTACAAGGATATGTGGAGAATCCGAAGCATCCATTGCGTGTTACTGTTTGGTGCTGCTTGTGTCGTGTTGGCATTATGGGGTTGTGTTTCTTCAAAGCTGAGGCGCAACCGTTACGGTCAACGGAATCAACTCCCGCCACATGTTAACATCTTTTTTGTGGCCATATCTTGAATATATTGGTTTGGACCACCTTTGGTTCCAAACCAATATATTCAAGATATGGACAAGATGATGCGCCATGCCACACATCAGGCGTTACAGTAGCAAAACTCCGTCAAAAATTCGCTGGCCGCATTATTAGCCTAAATGGTGACGTGAATTAGCCGGCAAGGAACTGAGATTTGACGCCTTTGGATTTTTATTTGTGGGGTGCCGTGAAGGACAAGGATTTGAAAGCCAATATTGAAGCAAACATTGCCGAAATAAATCCGCACACAATCCAAAATGTGCTCAGAAATTGGACCAACCGAATGGAGTACGCTAAGGCCAGCCGCGGCTCCCATTTGAATGACATCATTTTCTATAAACAACCAGGATGATTGTACTTTCACAGAAAAAATAAATTTGGAAATATATTAAGCCGTTTTTGTTTTATTAAATTTTTAAATCTGAACTTCTTATTGGGACACCCTTTATATTGAAATGATTGGTTATCACATTTTGGTTTACGGAATCTTTAATTTTGTTTAGAGGGGCGGGCGATTGATGCGGAATTTATTACCCGACCGTGGAATGGATTGGCGAATGGATTACTCATTTCCCATATTTTGTCAGCCGTTTCATTTAATTTCGCTATATCGTCTCCTTCGTGGCAACCTCGATATCCATAGTTTTCGTATTAAATCTGATGACAGCGCACCTGAATTACCCGCCATACGAGTTAATTGTTTGTGAAAACTGGACAGACTGAATTCTCTTCATTTCAGACTATTCTGAGTCAACGCTCATGAGCGTGTTCTTGAGTGTTTTATATTTGTTCGTCTGTGGTGGATTTAAGATTATGTCCGAAACTAGATTGGATTGCGTTTCGTTCAAATGTTTCATGATGTGGTTGAACTGTCGGTCGCCTGATAATATACGTCGAAACGATATGATCAGTTCAGTTTAAACCATAAGCTAGTATTGTGATGCGAAAAAGATGGTAAATTGTTCGATTCTATTTGAACTCGTAACTTGGTAGAGAGCGATCCCGGCTGTTGCGTCATCAAACATTTCACCTTGTGATTCATTGTTAGAATGGCCTTGTTTAGTTTCGGCAGTTCCATCTTTAATTGGTGTTGGTGGCATTGTGTTTATACAGAGTGGGCTATAAGTCACTGAGCATTGTGTTTTTGATATCATTTTTTAATTTTTTATTGAAAATGAATAATTTTGATTACAAAAAATAGTTTTAATCATGAAGAGTTTTAAAAATAATTAAATTTTAAAAATAATATCTGTTAGATGCCTGCCATCAGCCTCTTCGCAAGCTGCTGCTCTTTGCTGTAACTGGTCCATAACTGAAGCCAAAACTGGTTGATCAATCGCAATAATTTTATTTATTATGTTGTTTTGTAGTTGTTGCAGTCCTTGCGGTTTGTTTACGTACACACGATCTTTTAAATTACTCCCACAAAAAGAAATTTGGTGGTGTTAAGTCGTGATGGCCAATTAACCTCTCCAAATCGTCAAACGATACGGTTACCGCAAAAACCGTTCGCAGCAAATTCATTGTTTCCCTTGCAGTATGGGATATAAATCCGTCTTGTTGAAACCACATTTCTTGAGTATTATCAAGTTCAGGAAAACATAGCCCGGTAACGCTCACCATTTACAGTCAATGCATTGCCATCTTCGTCTTGGAAGAAGTACTGCTGATATTCCGCGTCAAACTGCGACTCTAAGTAGATGCAACGGCACTGTTGAATCACTCTTGGATTTTCAGTGACCCAGATTCACAAATTTTGCTTATTAACATAACCACTTAAATCGAAATGCGCTTCATCGGTCATTATAATTTTTTTTCATAAAATCAGGATCATCCGTTAGTAATTCGGTCAATTTGGCACAAAATCTTAAGCGGGTTGCATAGTCTTGCGGCAAAGTTTCAGTGACACGTTTACGAGTCGATGTTTCAGGGTTCTTATTTACGCTCTCTCTCGAACTCGTTCGGTAATATCTTGGCTTCGTGCTTCAAGCGGTCTTTCACTCCGAGATAAGTCACTAACAGATTCCGATGATTGCAAAACGAGCGACTAGATTGCGTACTTGATTTCGTGATGGTGTATTTCTGGTATTAAAAAAATTTCGAAATTTTCTTTGGGTTCGAATTATTGAATTTTGACTAATAAAATAAAACTCAACAATTTTTGCTCGTTCCTCATTCGTATAGATGGCTACTGAATCTCCCAAACGTCGTTTCTAATACTGAAAACAAAAAATACAAAATAAAACAATTATATCAAAAATACAATGTCCAGTGACTTATGGCCCACCCTGTATTACATAGATATTAAAGACTATATTAGTACATTCGATATTCGAGCTACTCATTACTTGTGAATTTTTAATTGGCCTTAGGTACATTCCATTATCAAACATAATTGTTTGCAGTGCCATCTCTTGAACGATTGCATGGTGTATGAGTGAATGCGTTTTATTTGATTTTGGTGTGCAAAATCAATACGATTTTATGCTTCGATCGTCGAGGTATTGTAATGAAATTGTTGTGTAACCAAAATATAATTTTTCAATTCTATTTGGTTATACAAATTTCGTTAAGTACAAGTGTTGTACGGTTATCTATGTACAAGTTGTGATGTACATTATTTGTATATACCAGATTGTTGTACATTATTGTCCGTTGAGAATTAATTGTGCGGAGTTTCTTATAGCTGAAGAAACTATCCGTTGCAATGAATTTAATATGAATTGAATTGACTATGAATTGTATATGACTTGAAAACGAATTGACTGTGAATTGAATATGAATTTAATATGAATTGAATATGAATTGAATATAAATTGAATATGAATTGAATATGAATTGAATATGAATTGAATATGAATTGAATATGAATTGAATATGAATTGAATATGAATTGGATATGAATTGAATATGAATTGAATATGAATTGAATATGAATTGAATATGAATTGAATATGAATTGGATATGAATTGAATATGAATTGAATATGAATTGAATATGAATTGTATATGAATTAAATATACATTGAATTGACTAAGAATTGTATATGAATTGAATACGAATTGACTGTGAATTGAATATGAATTGAATTGACTATGAATCGAATATGAATTGAATATGAATTGAGTATGAATTGAATATGAGTTGAATATGAATTGAATATGAATTGGATATAAATTGAATATGAATTGAATATGAATTGTACATGAATTGTAAAGGGTGGTTAAATTTTAAGGGCCGATGTTGATTTTGAATAAAACACAAATTATTTAGGAATTTAGTGTCAATTCTTTTTATTATGATAATATGGTATGGTTGAATTATGTATGGAACAACATGGATGGTCCAAATTTTCGACGACGCTTAGGCATAATTGAGGTTCTATGCCGTTAATGTGCCGAATTATCTCACCAAATCGTCAAACGATACGGTTACCGCAAAAACCGTTCGCAGCAAATTCATTGTTTCCCTTGCAGTATGGGATATAAATCCGTCTTGTTGAAACCACATTTCTTGAGTATTATCAAGTTCAGGAAAACATAGCCCGGTAACGCTCACCATTTACAGTCAATGCATTGCCATCTTCGTCTTGGAAGAAGTACTGGCCGTAGATCTTGTCTGCTGATATTCCGCGTCAAACTGCGACTCTAAGTAGATGCAACGGCACTGTTGAATCACTCTTGGATTTTCAGTGACCCAGATTCACAAATTTTGCTTATTAACATAACCACTTAAATCGAAATGCGCTTCATCGGTCATTATAATTTTTTTCATAAAATCAGGATCATCCGTTAGTAATTCGGTCAATTTGGCACAAAATCTTAAGCGGGTTGCATAGTCTTGCGGCAAAGTTTCAGTGACACGTTTACGAGTCGATGTTTCAGGGTTCTTATTTACGCTCTCTCTCGAACTCGTTCGATAATATCTTGGCTTCAAGCGGTCTTTCACTCCGAGATAAGTCACTAACAGATTCCGATGATTGCAAAACGAGCGACTAGATTGCATACTTGATTTCGTTGATGGTGTATTTCTGGTGTTAAAAAAATTTCGAAATTTTCTTTGGGTTTGAATTATTGAATTTTGACTAACAAAATAAAACTCAACAATTTTTGCTCGTTCCTCAATCGTATAGATAGCTACTGAAACTCCCAAACGTTGTTTCTAATACTGAAAAATAAAAAGAGAAAAAAATACAATAAAACAATTGACTTATAGCCCACCCTGTATTACATAGATATTAAAGGCTATATTAGTACAT
The DNA here is from genome assembly GCA_963691935.1 of Nephrotoma guestfalica. Taxonomy (NCBI): domain Eukaryota; kingdom Metazoa; phylum Arthropoda; class Insecta; order Diptera; family Tipulidae; genus Nephrotoma; species Nephrotoma guestfalica. Next base: position 95,795,363 of record OY829913.1, read on the forward strand.
TCGATATTCGAGCTATTTATTACTTGTTAATTTCACGGATTGTATCAGACTGAATTTTATTTTTAATCAACCCGCGAAACCGAACTTAATTTCGATGACTTGTGATTGCACAAATTGTAAACACACACTCGTCAAGTTGTTGTTGAGGAGTTTACCGGAGTTCACAATATTTATTACGACATTGCCAATGAATAAAATGGCTATTAATTACATATTGGCAATGTCGTAAACGCAATTCCACCACAGCATGAACTTCTGTGTGTAATTGACGAATGCTAGTGAAGTTTATCCAAACTAATCCAAAAAATACAACAACAACAAACTTATTGTAATAGCATTGGTGTAGGTAAACATTCAGGCGAATTTATATTGAGTAGTTTAGAGCAGATGTGAATTTTTAATTGGCCTTAGGCACATTCCAACCTGACAAGTGGTGCAGTGGTTAAAGCTTCGGCACTTGGAACGGGAGGTGCTGGGTTCGAATCCCATCAGAGGCTAGATGCAAATCGAATTTTCATCATCGATTACGATCGGTGATGCTAATAAATACAACTAAGACCCTCTGATGGAGTGCAGAATTCAGTGTCACGCGCCGACCCACCTTCCATGTCAATGTACAGGTTGACATGGAGCTTGCAATGTGCAGGTGGTATACTGTAGTTGTGTGAGTAGGTGAAGTAGGTGGGTTAATGATGTGGAGTGAATGAGTGGTATCACAATGGGCCTAAAAATTGGTCTAAGTGTGCAGTAAGCAACCACTGAAACCTATCTAACCTAGACACATTCCAAAGTGATTCTAAGTATTTTCTAAGCATTTAACATGAACTTCAGGGATACTGGTGGACTACTGAAACAAAAAGGAGTGTCTCCAAAAATGGGGACTAAGAACTATGGGGACTATGGGGTTAATATGAAATTCTAATGGCTCTGACAGAGTGTTACATAAGATTTAAAAATATGATTTAATGATCTTTAGGTACATTCCAAAGTCATTGTAAGTACTTTATAAGCATTTAGTATAAACTGCATAAATTATATTTTTAAATCTCTTGGAACAACCCTGTCAGACCCATTAAAATTTCGTATAACTGTTTTATACTTCGTATAACCTTTTAGTTTTAGTAGTCCACCAGTATCACTGAAGTTCATGCTTAATGCTTAGAAAATCCTTAGAATGCCTTTGGAATGTACCTAAGGCCGATTAAAAATTCACATCTCCTCTAAACTACTCAATATAAATTCGCCTGAATGTTTACCTACACCAATGCTATTACAATAAGTTTGTTGTTGTTGTATTTTTTGGATTAGTTTGGATAAACTGCACTAGCATATTGACGAAATGTGTAGAAATGATAGCGAGGTGAATATTCATTGCTTATTTTTATGTGTATGAGAGTGATGGATGCTGGATTCCAAGATTTTTGGGCATCCACATAGTCCTAAAGAGTGCGCGTTTCACCAACGGTAATCACTTAGTTTATTTTATTGCAAAGGGGTAAAAAAGGGAACCGGATGGTGGTAATAGAAATGGCACAAATTTTACTGATATCTATCATAATCAACAGCATGTTCAAATTGGCAATTAAACTTTTATCGTTATACTGGGTGGCTGAGACCAAGTGTTACCAAATGAAAACGCTTTAATTTTTTTAATTTTGATTTTTTTTTATTGAAATTTCGTGGAATATGTTGAAAACATATTACATTTTATGAAAAACATGTTACTGCTCGATATGGCCTCCTTTGGCTCTGATTATTTGATTCAGTCTTCCATAGAACGCATTGCATGCTGACCGAACGGGAGCTTGCGGAATTTTATTCCATTCTCGAACAAGAGCTGACTTCAATGCATCAACACTTTCGTATTTTTTAGCGGACACCTTACTCTCCAAAATGGACCATATGGAGAAATCCATGGGATTCAAGTCTGGTGAATATGGTGGCCATTCTTTCGACGAAATCAGCCGCGGAACGCAATTTTGTAAAAATTGCTGTGTCGATCGAGCTTTGTGTGACGGTGCCGAGTCCTGTTGGAATGTCCAACGGTTCGTACCAAAGTGTTTACGTGCCCAAGGTATCAAAGTATCGTTTAGGGTCTTTTGGCGGTACCCCTCTTGGTTCCATGTTCGATGAAAACCAGAGGAGTGCGTCCATCTGCAGTCACTGCAGCCCAAACCATAACATTTTTTTTTTTTTTTTTTTTTTATTTATTTGGCACTAGCTCCAAAAATTTGGTGCCATATGGCCCGTTTCAAAATTTACAATTTTTAAATGTTTACAATTTTTACCAAATAATAATAATTTAATTTTCATATTTCTTGTCATTCACCTAGCACACATCGATCCCCTTTCACACTTCTATCTGATTTGTTCTAATAAATTCATACATATTCTTATATACGTTCATTCCCATTCGTAATAATTCAGTCAAACTACTTGCACTCCATAGAACATCGAACATTTGTCTGCTCTGGTTAAATGCAGAACATTTCAGAATCAAATGTTCGATGTCCTCCACAACCAAACAGCTTTCACATAATTCACACACAACCAAATTGCGTTTCTTCAAACATTCTTTCCAATTTCCATGATTCAATCTCACTCGTTCCATAGTTCGTAACATTCTAGTATCTCCTTTGAGCACCTTAAAGAACGGTTGCCTCAAAGGAGACCTAACCAACTCAAAGTACTTCTTACCTTTCACCTGACATTTTTCAACAAACTCTCTCTCCCATTTTCTCCACAGATTCATCTGAAACATGCGAAGTACGTCTCTGGCATCCATGAATTCAAATTCGTTTACATCCTCAATCAAACAACCCCGTTTCGCAAGCATATCGGCTCTTTCATTACCTTCAATCTGTAGGTGTGAAGGTATCCATTGAAGGATGACCTCCCTCCCATAAGATTGAAGATACTTATATAGCATTTCCACATACACATTGCCATGAGTTCCCCCACCCTTACTAATTAATTCCAACCCACTCCGGGAGTCAGAGAATAACACTATTCTCCTTCTCCCTTGTGTCATTGCCAACTTGATCCCTTCCATAATCGCTATCAATTCTGCATTCATTATACAGATACTGTCATGCACTCTTACCATTTTCTCTTTCCTCATTGAAGGAATATAAATTCCCACACCTACGCGATCAACATTTACACTAGCATCTGTATACACTTCCACATGTGCAACATAATTCATTCGCATTTTGCAAAATTCGCTCTTAACCGATAACTCATTCATCATTGCTTTTGTTGTGTCACCAAACTTCAACCGCACTATTAGATTGCTCGGAGGGACTTTCGGATTTGCCGGACGAATCTTGGAGAATATGTTAATATTCTCCAAGATTACCAGCGATCTTGTTGTCTTTTTGTAAACCGTCCCTCTTTGCAATCTCTCTTTCATTTCATTCACTAATTGATTGTCCTTAGTTAACATTCGCACAGTCTCTCGCACGGTGATCCATTCCCTCTTAAAATTAAGAGGCGAATCACCCAATTCAGACCACAGAGTGTGTATTGGTGTCGAATTGATCGCTCCCAATACCACTCTAGCACACGCATTCTCCACAAGCATCAACTTTTTAAACCCAACCTTGGACCCATCACCATATATACTCATTCCATACGCAATTTTAGTTGACACTAACGCCTTTCGTAACATATCAGTCACACCCGGATGAGCTCCCCATTTTGGTTTGCTCACCCTTTTAATCACGTAGTTAAATCCGGTAGTTATGCAATTTACATTTTCACTCAATAGTCACGAGTATGACAATATTCGATACAAATACAGGGTGGCTGAGACCAAGTGTTACCAAATGAAAACGCTGTAATTTTTTTAATTTTGATTATTTTTTATTGACATTTCGTGGAATATGTTGAAAACATATTACATTTTATGAAAAACATGTTACTGCTCGATATGACCTCCTTTAGCTCTGATTATTTGATTCAGTCTTCCATAGAAAGCATTGGATGCTCACCGAACGTAAGCCTGCGGAATTTTATTCCATTCTCGAACAAGAGCTGACTTCAATGCATCAACACTTTCGTATTTTTTAGTGGACACCTTACTCCAAAATGGACCATATGAAGAAATCCATGGGATTCAAGTCTGGTGAATATGGTGGCCATTCTTTCGACGAAATCAGCCGCGGAACGCAATTTTGTAAAAATTGCTGTGTCGCTCGAGCTTTGTGTGACGGTGCCGAGTCCTGTTGGAATGTCCAACGGTTCGTACCAAAGTGTTTACGTGCCCAGGGTAGCAAAGCATCGTTTAGGATCTTTTGGCGGTACACCTCTTGGTTTACCTTGACTCCATGTTCGATGAAAACCAGAGGAGTGCGTCCATCTGCAGTAACTGCTGCCCAAACCATAACATAAGCTGGTGATTGCTTGCGCATGGCAACTCTTGTGTCCAAATTATCGTTGGACTTGTGCTCTAACCAAACACGATCATTTTGTTTATTCACATACTGTTGAATGGTGAAAATTTTCTCATCAGAAAAGACCATTTTTGGAATCTCATCACGTTCGGCCAAGGCCTTCAATGCTCGTGTTCTTTCAAGCCTAACTTTTTTTTTGTGCCTCCGTAAGATCTTGAACTTTTTGTATCTTGTAGGGCTTCAAGTGTAGTTCATTTTTCAATATGGTTTGAATGCGTATCGTGAAACATGTAGATGTGCGGCTAATTGATTTGACGAGGATTTCGTTGGATTCGTTTCTTCACATTTCGTATCATTTCGTTTGATGTTGCTTTTTTTTTAGGACCGCCTCTGTTGCGTTTAGCGATGCTACCAGTTGCGTTGTATCGAGTTATGGTTCGATACACAAACATTTTATTCACATGCAAATGCTGGAGCTGACGAACTATTGCTGTTTGTGAATTTCCACCCAAATACAGTGCAATTACACTATTACGTTTGAATTCCATTACGATTTTTTTATGAAGATATTAATTTAGAACAATTATTTGTTGACCACATGTAAACAATTAACCAAACTTCAATCTGTCAAAAAATTGATGCGCGAAAATGACAACTACACAAATGACAGCAGAGTGAAGTCAGTAACATTTGGTCTCAGCCACCCTTGTATAGTGACACTAATATTGTTTTTCCTTCCTAGAACTACTTGGCTTAATTTTGTTAAACCGCTTTGGGCACACAAAATAGATTCAACCCCAATTTACCACAAACCGATATCAAATGTGATATTTATATTCCGTAAAATTCCATCATCATTACTATAATTAACCTTTCCATGCCATAAAAGAGCTAATCCATCATCACCTTACGTACATGTATGTTACTATATATTCCAAACCAAAATATCATCGCCAATTATTTTGGTTTGGTTTGTTTGGGTCGTTAAACGTATACCCAAATTACTGGGTGCAATAAACTTTTTAAATCACGTACGTAGTATGACATTTTAAAAAAAGCAACGTAAAGCTATAATAATTATTGTTATTACTTCAAAGTAGTTTTTATTGTTATTGCGGTGCAATTTTTCAATTTAACTTTTGATTGGAAGTAGTTGATAACAATGAGTAATGGCGTTCATAGCGTTGTATAGTAGTAAATACATTTTCTATTATTATCTTTCTAAACGAATGTTGCTAATAAATAAACTGATTTTTCCGTGTTTTCTGTTATTATAGAAAATTTACTGACACAAGGCAACTACTTTGCGTGTCCATATAATATGTAGTTAGCCTGTACGTACATAAAATATTTTCATTCATCCTGCCATGCGTTATTCTCGTGACGCAAATTTCAGATAGTTATTGGTATCGTTTCGTATGACAGCGATATTTTGCAACCGCACACAATATATATCACACACTAGTATTTATGTATGTTCATATGTTTGGAGAAAAATGTTTTATCGTGATGTGATTTTTATGTAATTAATATTGAAAAGTCATAATTTTATGTTTAATTGTTGGTTTGGTATACAGTCCGCTACAGCTGATTAAATCCAACGATACTATTCGGGTTATTCATATAAGTCTTGACACCCAAGTGGAGACTCCCTTCGCCCCTCTTATAGTCGATTAGGGAATGTCATAAATCTCACCTGGTGTCTGAACATGAAATTTATTATCTGAAATTACTTTACCGATTAAGAGAGGTTATTACGAAAAATATTTTCCTTGGACATAATCAGCTGTAACAGACTGTGTATGTTATATGGCTACACAATGAACGCGACTAAATTCATTAAATTTTTTAGTCAATTTGTTTACGATATGATATTATGAATATGATGAAGAGAGATGATGGTCGAGGAATGATTAATAGCGTTATGAAAATAACATTGACTGTATACAATGTTTTATCTGCTCGTATCTAAATATGAGTCATTTGTTGAATTTTAATTGTATTTCACATGTGATCAAGAAAGATAAAACTATAAACCGCGTTGTTAATCCATCATTAAAATTTGCATAAATCGTCTTGGTTTTTTATATCTGTACTATATGGGAAGGAAATCAAGATGGGGTTTAAAAGCATATAGGTCATTAATACATAAAATGAGAGTAATCCAGCTTTGTAAATCTTTACATAAAAAACAATAAAACAATTAAATCTTACACAATTACGGTCTTGGGAATACAAAATAATGATTTCCTAACAGCAACAAAATGCTTTTTGTTTATTGTTTATGGCATACAAGGGAGTTTTATAATATTTGATGTTTGAAAATAGACAAGCAAACATAAGGTAATGGATGTGTAATTATCAAATTGATTGATTAATTATAGACGTATAGGTATAAAATATATGTATATGCAATCACCTCGGTCAAGGTTGTGTTCCTTATTCGTGAGCTTGATGGTTCAGTAATTGATTTACTCAAACTGATCCTGTTGCGAGATAAAGGCTGCGTATAATTAACTTGATCGTGATTTAATTTTTTTTGTTGGTTAATTGATTTTAACATTCTCAATATAATGAAGAAGTGTATGAATATCCTTATATGAGCGTGCTCCCAGTTGGTGATCGCACAAGGAAGTCATTAATCATTTAGATTTTTTTGTTTTTGTTTTGGATTTATTTTAAATTGATTTGTGGTTTATAGGTCATGTGCTAGTCTAAAATAATTATTTATTAATATTTTTGATTGTTTTTATTGGAGTTGTTTACCAATGCAATAGTTTTAAACAATTAAAACATGTATGTAAATCTTCGGCAGAGAATGCTTCGGGTAGTGCTACACCGGTTCTATTTGTGTTTACATCCCCATTCAAACAGTGGGTCATTCAGATTTTACACTCTTTTGCTATTTTCTACTCAGTCTATATGACAGAATTCAACTCCCCCTAGTTGTTCTCGTAGTTTACTTTTGATCAAGTGTCAGTTTTTACTTGGTTTTCATTTGAACTTTTACATTTAGGATTTTGCCAATACTAACGAGTGTGGTACATGATCAAACCACCTTCGTGTTTCTCTTGAATGGGTTTTAAAAATCAATTCCAGCTTGATGCTCCATTTGGCTCAGCGGCCAAGCTCGCCATCACTGTATAATTACAGTGACTGGATACCATTGTGATTTCTGTGTAGCCACAACATATGCACCCATCAAATTTTTTCTAAACACTTCGTTCAATATAAAATTATACTTTTCTTGTTTTATACAATTCCCCAGAAAGCGGTTTCAGGGTTTACTAATAAGAAGAAGACTAAATTGCTGAATTACTAGATCATTTTTCATAAACAGTATTATTTATATTGATTGATATTGTTTATCTATTTGGAAACCCCGATCTGCGGCATTAACCATTTATTATTAATTATAGTGACGTAAGTTTTAATTAAATAACAGGCTTACGGAGCAGGTATCATGCTCAATCATTAATTTTAACTAAATTTAGCTTTGAACTCCGGAATGATTTCAATGCCAATTCGATTCGTAAAACTGGTAGTTCATAAATTTTAAATTCGCTGACAAAAAAGATCGTGGAAGGGCACCAAGAAAAACTTCGACTACCACCGTGGTTCCAATTGGTTTATAATGCTGGTTGGTTTTCTAGATGTGTTGCATGTTGTTTACTTTTGGTTCCAAAGTTTTGAATTCATGTTTTGAATGTTTGTGGTAGTTTCGTTGCTTTATTCAACAAATCACGAATACGAATTGAATTTGATTTGAATAAGAATTGAATTTGAATTGAATATGATATAGCGTATGAGACGGAGCAATAAAAATAAAAAACTTTAAATTTAATTTTAAAATTAATTTTTATTTACGTAGAAAATAATAATTATTTTTGGCTGGTGAGAAATGATGTGGCGATGTGTCCGCTCCAAAATCGAATACGTAGAAGATAATTTTGCGTTTTATCTTGTTGCCTATATCCAAAAACTCAAAAAATCCAAAACCAGATTTTCTGGTTTTTAAACTCGATTACCATGAACCAAAATATTTTGGTGCACTCGTTTACAAATATGTTTAACCAAACATAATTGTTTGCAGTGCCATCTCTTGAACGATTGCATGGTGTATGAGTGAATGCGTTTTATTTGATTTTGGTGTGCAAAATCAATACGATTTTATGCATCTCCCAATGCTTTGATCGTCGAGGTATTGTAATGAAATTGTTGTGTTACCAAAATATAATTTTTCAATTCTATTTGGTTATACAAATTTCGTTAAGTACAAGTGTTGTACGGTTATCTATGTACAAATTGTGATGTACATTATTTGTATATACCAGATTGTTGTATATTATTGTCCGTTGAGAATTAATTGTGCGGAGTTTCTTATAGCTGAAGAAACTATCCGTTGCAATGAATTTAATATGAATTGAATTGAAAATGAATTGACTGTGAATTGAATATGAATTGAATATAAATTGAATATGAATTGAGTATGAATTGAATATGAATTGAATATGAATTGAATATGAATTGAATATGAATTGAATATGAATTGAATATGAAATGAATATGAATTGAATATGAATTGAATATGACTTGAATATGAATTGAATATGAATTGAATATGAATTGTATATGAATTGAATATGAATTGAATATGAATTGAATATCAATTGAATATCAATTGAATGAATTGTGTATGAATTAAATATGAATTGAATGTTATTGAATATAAATTGACTATGAATTGAATATGAATTGAATATAAATTGAATTGACTAAGAATTGTATATGAATTGAATACGAATTGACTGTGAATTGAATATGAATTGAATTGACTATGAATTGACTATGAATTGAATATGAATTGAATATGAATTGAATATGAATTAAATATGAGTTGAATATGAATTGAATATGAGTTGAATATGAATTGTATATGAATTGTAAAGGGTGGTTAAATTTTAAGGGCCGATGTTGATTTTGAATAAAACACAAATTATTTAGGAAATTATTGTCAATTCTTTTTATTATGATAATATGGTATGGTTGAATTATGTATGGAACAAAATATCGGCCAAATGGCCGCCGCGACCTCGGCGGCACACCTCCACCCACCCGATGGTCCAAATTTTCGACGACGCTTAGGCATAATTGAGGTTCTATGCCGTTAATGTGCCGAACTATCTCATCCTTTATCTCTTGAATTGTTGCTGGCTTATCGACGTACCCCTTTTCTTTCAAATAACCCCAAAGAAAGAAGTCCAACGGTGTCGAATCACATGATCTTGGCGGCCAATTGACATCGCCACCACGTGAGATAACACGGCCGTTGAATTTGTCGCGCAAAAGAGCCATTGTTTCGTTAGCTGTGTGGCAAGTGGCGCCGTCCTGTTGAAACCACATATCGTCCACATCCATATCTTCCAATTCGGGCCATAAAAAGTTCGTTATCATCTCACGATAGCGAACACCATTCACAGTAACTGCCTGACCGGCCTCATTATGGAAAAAATACGGCCCGATGATGCCGCCAGCCCATAAACCGCACCAAACAGTCGCTCTTTGTGGATGCATTGGTTTTTCGACAATCACTCTTGGATTATGATTCGCCCAAATGCGGTAATTCTGCTTATTGACGAATCCACTGAGGTGAAAATGTGCCTCATCACTGAAGATGATTTTCTTCGAAAATTGATCATCCACTGTTGCCATTTCTTGCCACCATTTTGATTGTGTATCTTTCCATGGTTCAAATTGAGTTAGTCTGAAATTGGGAAAAGTCAAATTAAATGCAGAAAAAAACTTGACGTTTAGGTGTGGTTCACATTCAACGTCGGCCCTTAAAATTTAACCACCCTTTATATGAATTGAATATGAATTGGATATGAATTGAATATGAGTTGGATATGAATTCAATATGAATTGAATATAAATTGAACTTGAATTCCATATGAATTGGATATGAATTGAATATGAATTCAGTATGAATTGAATATGAATTGAATGTGAAATGAAAATTGGATACGAACATTTTTAAATCGTTTCCGGTTCCCTCAAATTTGTTCTCGTTCATGCAATAAAATTATAAGTAAACTTAAAAAAAATTTTATATTAAATTTTCATATTCCGTGAGCTTTTTCAGGCCTTTTATAAAATGAAAAAATGTTAATCATTGTACAACAAAACCTTGGAATAATATTTTATTTAACGGATTGTCAATGTCAAGAAAAAAAATTATATTCATCGTTTTTACGCTCGATTGCGAAAACCCAACATTTGTCACTTGAGGGGCAGCATTGTATGACTTTTAGAAAACTTCATTTTAAAATGTAGCAAGAATGTTTGCTTTTTAAAACAATCCTGGTAAATTCTAAACAAATCAGTGACGCTTCAGTCTGACTATTTTAGTGGCATTGTTAAAAATGTAGGTGAGACTAAAGGAGAATGTAGTAGCATATCGGCAAAATTGAATCCAAATTCCCTCTGTCCTGTACTTTTCTCTATCCTCATTGACTGTGGTGACGTCGCAAACATTCACTCAGATATTTGTGTGCTTATAAGCACAACTGTCTTTCTTTTGGATAGAACGAGTACAAGCCAGAGGAGTGTATATTTCTCAAATTCGCTCATTTTTGTGTAAATTATAGATGTACAATAACCAGAGACTCGGAAATGAGAGTAATCATGTGACAATTTTCACACTTTATATCTGAAATCTTGAGACACGGAAGGGATTCGGACTTCATCCGACCAGAATATACCTTTCCTAGTTCAGACGAGTTAAAAATGAAATTATATGAATAACACCCATCTGTACTAATCCCGTACATATGTTGTATAAACACTAACAAAAAAATGTGTGCATGTATCTGTCCAGTTATTTATTTGATAGTTTTATGGACAAAGCTTTTTCAAAATCCTCAAAACTGGATACATTTTTTTATCGGAAAAAATTGGTACCAGTCGATTTCCGGTTTAAAGGAGATTCATCGTAAATGATAAACATTGCGTTTACGCAACATGCCTTATTCGCTTTAATAACACAGAAACCATTTTGTTGTTATCAAGAATTACCGAAAAATACCAAAAATTCCGGCAAAAGTGCTGTCAGAAATAGGTTAAGTACAATGTTCGCCCAATAATATTATTGATTCGGGTTGAATTCGACCTTTGGCATGATAACACTTGCTAGTGTATAACTTAACCACTCAACCACCGATTAGAATTCGTATTCAATATTCAATTCATTTTCGTTTCATTTTCAATGTATACTCAATTCGTACTCAATTCATATTCTATTTAAGCAAGCTTTAAGTTAGATTCATATTCAATTCATGTTCAATTCATATTCAATTAATAGTCTAATATTTCTAATCAATTTTTATTCAATTAATATTCAATTCATGTTCCAATCATTTCCAATTCATATTCAATTGATATTTAATTCATATTCAATTCATATTCCAATCATTTTCAATGCATATTTAATTCAATCATATTCAATCCATATTTAATTCATATTCAATTCATATTCCAATCATTTCCAATTCATATTCAATTGATATTCAATCCATTTTCAATTCATATTTCAATCATATTCAATCCATATTTAATTCATATTCAATTCATATTCCAATCATATTCAATGCATATTTAATTCATATTCAATTCAGATTCCAATCATTTTCAATTCATATTCAATTGATATTCAATTCATGTTCAATTCATACTCAATTCGTATTCAATTTATTTTGAATTTATATTCAATTCATATTCAATCCATATTTAATTCATATTCAATTCATATTCCAATCATTTCCAATTCATATTCAATTGATATTCAATCCATATTTAATTCATATTCCAATCATTTTCAATTCATATTCAATTGATATTCAATCCATATTAAATTCATATTTATCGTGTTCAATCCATATTTAATTCATATTCAATTCATATTCCAATCATTTTCAATTCATATTCAATTCATGTTCAATTCATACTCAATTCGTACTCAATGCATATTCTATTCAAGCTCTATTCATATTCAATTCTTGTTCAATTAATATTCAATTAATAGTCTAATATTTCTATTCAATTTCTATTCAATTCATATTCAATTCTTATTCAATTCATATTCCAATCATTTCAATTCATATTCAATTGATATTCAATCTATATTCAATTCATATTCAATTCATTTCATTCATTCAATTCATTCATATTTATACATTATCCATATTTAATTTATATTCAATTCATATTCAATTCATATTCCAATCATATTCAGTCCATATTTAATTCATATTCAATTCATATTCCAATCATTTTCAATTCATATTCAATTGATATTCAATTCATGTTCAATTCATAATCCATTCGTATTCAATTCATATTCCAATCATATTCAATCCATATTTAATTCATATTCAATTCATATTCAATTCATGTTCAATTCATATTCAATTGATATTCAATTCATGTTCAATTCATACTCAATTCGTATTCAATTCATTTTCAATTTATATTCAATTCATATTCAATTCATATTCCAATCATTTCCAATTCATATTCAATTGATATTCAATCCATATTCAATTCATATTTCAATCATATTCAATCCATATTTAATTTATATTCAATTCATATTCAATTCATATTCCAATCATATTCAATCCATATTTAATTCATATTCAATTCATATTCCAATCATTTTCAATTCATATTCAATTGATATTCAATTCATGTTCAATTCATACTCAATTCGTATTCAATTCATTTTCAATTTATATTCAATTCATATTCAATTCATGTTCAATTCATACTCAATTCGTATTCAATTCATTTTCAATTTATATTCAATTCATATTCAATTCATATTCCAATCATTTTCAATTTATATTCAATCGATATTCAATTCATAATCAATTCGTATTCAATTCATTTTCAATTTATATTTAATTCATATTCAATTCATATTCTGTTCATATTCAATTCATTCAATTCATATTTTGTTATTTTATTTAATATTTATTAATTTACAAAAAATAAACCGAGTTTTATGCCAAAAATTGGCAGTAGCAAATTCGCAATAAAAATACATATAAAATTTATAGAATAATTCTAATATTTATAAAGGTTAATGTTACAATTAAAAGTGATCAATAGCAACCATATAAATCAATCAATTTCAACTTCAAAATATGTAACTCAGTTCAACACTTTTTATGTAATGTGGTAGCGCATTAAAAAAGGTTGGTGCAGCGACAAGATTAGAGCGACGGAAGTGGTCGTTGTAAAATCTAGGAATGTTGCAGTGTGCGCTTCTCATTATACGAGTATGTTGACTACTTCGATTACAAAAACTCTCAATACCTTATAGACATATAAGTGTTTTAACGGCCAGATATTGGTTGTAGTGAATAAATTCCAAGATGGTTCAATTCGTGGTTTCTTTAGAAATATTCTCAAAATCATTTTTTGTTGCACGTATAAGGGGTAGTGAGTAGCTGCATAACAACCACCCCAGCATACCAATCCATATTCTAATTTAACTAGTGCATGATAAGTAATTTTTAACACCGGAGTAGGACAATAGTCACGAAGGTCGTACAAAATGCTAGCTGTTGATGACATATACCGATTGACTGAATTTACATGCGTTTTCCAATTTAGACAAGTGTCCAAGTGAACACCAAAATATTTAAACGAGCTAACAGGTTCTATGTCAAAACACTCAGAGTGGCAACAAATAGATGCACATTCAAGCTTGCTGTGATTAGTCACTCGAGGCAAAAAGGCCAAATTAACGTTACCAGACAACTTAAACAACATGAACTTAGTTTTCCGGCTTAGAATCTGACGATGCTTGTCGAACCATGATAGTAAAGTTTTTAGATCAGTGTTGACCACGAAATAACGTTACTGTGAGAATTCCCACAATAAGCCCAGGCTATGTCATCGGCAAACCCGGTAGAATAACCATGAAGATTCAGTTTAAACACCGAGTTAGTGTAAATAAGAAACAGCAATGGGCCTAATACTGAACCCTGGGGAACCCCAATCCCAATAAATTTCGAATCGCTTAACTTGTCGTTTATCTTAACTCTCACCGATCTATCATCTAAATACGTTGCTAACCACTTATTTGTAACTCCTCTGAACCCTATATTATACAAAATAGAGAGCAGAAGCTTGTGATCGATCATGTCGAAGCTACTGCTTTAGCTGTATCAATAAATAAAACACCGCAAGTATTACCTTTATTTAAACCAATATTGATTGTATTTAAAAATGCTAACAAGGCCGATTCGATACTCATACCTCGACGAAAGCCATGTTGATGAATACTCAGTACACCCGTTTGATCTAAAAAACTAGAAACCCTATTTTTAACTGCCTTTACAAGAACTTTTAGGATTACTGAACGGGACTAATTATAATATGTGCAATAACGGGACTAATATGTCCAGCAATGGCTTTTAGAATATAATTACTCAGGCCAACGTTATCAGTTGAGTATTTCGGTTCCAAAGCACAAATAATTGAAAAAACTTCATAACTAGACACTGGGGCCATAAAAAACGTTGACGGACTGAAATCAAAAGGCAAATGGGAACTAGCACCTAGGTCTTTAGCAATACTAGAAAAATAACAATTAAACTCATTGGCAATTGCTAAATCACTCGTAAGAAGTTATCCGTTCTATGCTAAAATAGATTTAACTAGTGGCGTTTTAGGTTCCAGTTTTTTTATATCACCGCGGTTAACTGAAAAACGCTCAGAATAATAAATTTCTTTTTTTTTTATATCCATATTCTATTGTAGCTTGCGCGAAGTACTGCATGAACAGGGCGCTTAGATAACTTGGTTCGCAGTTTATTCAATATGTGTAGCAGCGTTCTAAAATTGTCGAAATATTATCCAAAAGTACCTCCAGAGCTAGCGATGGATTGTCGATGTTAAAAATCAACCTCCAATCCTTTCTTCTTCTCGTGGAATTTTTAGAGCCAGGTAACAGTATCTGAGAAACCTTAAACCATATCTCAATCAAATGGTCAATTCAATTCATATTCAATCCATATGAATAGATTAAGAGATTTTATCTAATAGTTCAACGAGGCCCATTTGCATTGTTCCAGTGATGAAATTGTGATACTTACCATCTCTCTTATCTTTTCGGTTATGGTTACGTCATACGAGTGTGGTTTATTATTTCTTTAGTTTGATTGTGCTTTCTCTTACACTTTTTTGAGTCTTATGTATTATTTCGCTGAACAAACACGCTTTTTGCCAATTATATTATTAAATTTCGCTTCTGACAAAATAACATAGATTTATCAATTAAATTCTTTGTAATTTTTTTTTCGGGTCTTTGATTAACCAAGTAAATTTGAAATTGGTTTCACAGAATTTAAGTATGGATCCATTGCGTGTTTGCATGTTTAATATCCGACAAAGCGAAAGAAGTTTCCTGAAATATGTGTATGAAGATATTTTCAAAAGATGCAATTTTGATAATAGTCCCAAGTAGTCATCCATCCGTTTATTAGATTAAAAAGCCAAACAATAGGGTGTTAAACACTTAAAAATTTAATTTATGCAAAGTATATACCGAGATATATATGCAGTCGCAGTCCCGCCTCTGCACTCAAAGTTATTAAAACAAAGCAGCGAAATAACGTTATTTGAAATGATGTTATTAAGTGTAGATGCATGTCTTAAACCCGTCTCTTATCTTTTTATTCTGTCGCATTTTTTTTGTTATTTTCGGTGAATTATAGTCGTTCTAAAGCATTTTTATGTGCATTCTTTTATATAACATTCTGATAGCATAATAATTGGGTGAATACATCTCTATGTTTCTGTGGTAAGGATAATAAAAATCAAGGTACAAATTCTTAACAATCCGAATTATAATAGCATATTATAAGAGGATGATTACATTATTATTCCTATATAGTCAACAATAGCAAAAACGAATTCACAAAATCATTATTCATACCATGCCAGGCAAATTAATCGATCGCTTTAAAAACATTTAACCGTGCGCATTGCAATAAAATTCTAATAACTAATTTCCCAAATAATTGTATGACAATTTAAAAAAAAAATCAAAATACTTTCGTAAAGGTTAATTAGATTCAGGTATTTAGTACCACCGAAGTCGATCCAACTTGTCATAATTTTGTATATATACATAATAAACCCGCGGTGGTATAGATAATTAATCTTCCCATCGAAAAATATTCACCGCGCGAATTCAAATTATTTGTATATATATACACCTTTTGAAGTCAATATATCACCCTCTGCTACTTATTTGTTACACAAAAAAAAAAAAATGGGGAAAACAAAATTTGCTCAGCATGACATCTTAAGATCACTGACTGTGTCCTAATGTTGTGTATCTCTTATTATTTTCTCGCCGTCTTAAGAAATTGACTAATTAGATTTTTGAAAGGAAGGTATGCGATGTTATTATCATCATCATTTTTTTTTTGGTGTACGTGTGATGGAACACCAACTAATCCGCCACCATTAAGAAGACATCAAGAACAGAAAGTGAATGAACCGAAATCAAAAATGACAATCATCTCTTAGATTAGATACATATTTCTCATGGTAGCCGCAATAAATTAAATCGACAAGCGAAGCCAAGAAGAACAAATTCGTAATTAAATTATCGTTGAAACAAAAAAATATAAAAATCTTATTATCGTTAATTATTTTGTACGTATGTACGAGTACGAGAGACGGGCATACGACTGCCAAAATTAGTTATATTCTCATAATAAATATTTAAAAATAATTTATAATAATTTTATTTTTGAGCTGTATCATCGTCATTTCTCTTCCCTGATTTCTGGCATTCCATATAGTTACGCATATGTACCTAAATCATACATTATGCTCGATTTTTTATTTTTATTTTACTTTAATGGTAATTTTTTTTTTAATAAACCGTAGACATTCATTACTTTTTGCTTTATTACGTTACTTTAATGATATCTTTAAGATTTTTTGTCGTCGTCTTTCTCGCTTTCCGTGGTGGTTACACCAAGAATATTTGTATTCATTTATGAGACAAGACGTGTTATTTACTACATAAACCCTTCTTTTCCTTCCTGGAGTTTGTACACATTTTTTGTTATTTTAAAAATTAACAATTTCATGGTGTTTTATTTATGCGTTTCTTCAATTAAAATATGTTCTTAATTATGTAGGTATGTTTTGTTATTATGTAATATGCTCGAATGGTTTAGTTTGAGAAATGAGAATTTTAATCATTAATTTAGATTAGAAGTAACGCCAATTTTACAGATGAGATACCAACTTCAATATTTTACTCTGAAGTCTTATGTAACTGTGGACCTCCAAAGTTGAAACAATTTACTTCGGTTTTTGAGCTGATCAGCTGCGTATTTGTAGGGTCGCCCCTTGCATTACTAAATTATGGTTTTTCGACTTTACAAAACACTATTATGGAGATTTTTTGTTTAAGATGACTGTTATTTGCATACATTTTGAGGAGATTGGGTAAATGCAATTAAAACAACACGTGTAGGGAACACATTACTTTTTGGGGTAATTTTAGGGTGACGAACCATCGAGCAAAATTGCATTAGCATACATTTCGTCCGGCATTGGGCCGACGCTGTTTCCTCATTTTAACCAATTTTTAATACTTTAGCCAGAAATATTTTTTAAATCCAATTCGTTTTTTGAATTTCGACAAATTATCATGGTAGTGCCGTTTCTAATAATTAACAAAAATAAATATGTATTAGTGAGTGCACTGTTAAAGTATTTTTTATAAGAGTTTTGAGTGAAATAAAAATAAAACTCATGCGAACTTTTTTTTTTTTTTTTTTTTTTTTTTTATTGGTAACTATGCGATCTGTTTTGGGGCTCAAGGCTCACCCTGCTCTTCCGCGGTTATGCTTTTAACGTCCTTACTTTACGCCTTGCGGCCAACTCGAGGACGTACGGCTATAGGACCGATTTAAGACCATCTGCACATTGCAAGCTCCATGCCAGCCTATACCAGCATGGAAGATGGGTCGGCCCATGAGTTTTGCACACCGACAGGGGGTCATAGATGTGTTACATTTCACCACAGATCGAAATCTGTTGATGAAATTTCACTTTGCATCCTGCCCCTATCGGGATTCGAACCCGGTACCTCCCGATCCAAACGCCAAAGCTTTAACCACTGTGCCATTTGGTCGGTAAAAAAAAAAAATTGGTTTCCTTATGATAATTAACACTAGATTTACGGAGACTGAGTATATACCTATTTTTACTAAACCCCGTCATTTGACGGGTACTTTAAGAAATCGTTTATTCGTACAACATTAACTACCTGTTACTACTGTTACTACATTTTAAATAAATAGATGTGTTTTGTGGATTTATTTAGCACATTTTTTGCAGATCCCATTTCCGGTGTGAATTTGCCACAAACATACTTCTTGCGTTTAGCGCAAATTTTGTTAGTTTTATTTTTGTTGCGACATCCAATAATTCACATCCATAATTTGACATGATTTGCGTATATTTACATTTTGTATTGCCGGTAAGAGATGAGAAGTGATCATAGGCTCATCACTATCTCGCTTGCCGATGAACTGGCTAACTTTTTTTTTTTGTAACTATTGCCAAAGGCTTTATTCTTGAATATTTCTTTATACGAAACTAACAAGAAGTGTGAAATTCTTAAAAACTATATATTTTTTTTACTTAAGCCTTAACCTATGTTAGTACTTAATATTAGTATGCATTATTATTTTTAAATTATTATTAATTACTTAATTTAAGTGTGTTAGGTCAACATGCGTTAAATATTTCAGTTGATTAAATCTAGAGGATCTGCTCTGCGAAGCCGTTTGTATTTCGGTTGCCTTAGTAGTTCTCTAGCTAATTCGTTAGGGTGTGATTCCAGTTTCAGATGGTATTTTAGTTTGCGTTCTTTGTACAATTTCTATAATGGAGGCACTAGTTGAGCCCCATAGTTGGATACCATATGTCCATATGGGGATTAGGATCGCTTTGTATAGTAGAACCTTGCAGTCTAGAGAGAGTTTCGATTTTCTTCCGGTCAACCAATACATTTTAGAAAACTTTATTTTTAGTTGATTACGTTTTGTTTCAATGTGATTTTTCCATGTCAATCTTCTATCGAGATGAAGACCGAGATATTTGACGTTTGTTTGTTGAGGAATTGTGATATTGTTTAATTTTACTGCCGGACATGTGCGTTTATTCAGGGTGAATGTTACATGTGTTGATTTACATTCATTCGTCCTTATCCGCCAAGTTTTTAACCAATCTTCTATTTTGTGCAGATGTTCTTGCAATTCTCTCGATGCTGTTTGAGGATTTTTGTGTGAAAACAATATAGCTGTGTCATCAGCAAAAGTTGAAGTGATTATGTTTTCAGTTATTGGTAAGTCAGCTGTGAACAACAAGTATAGCACAGGTCCCAATACACTACCTTGCGGTACTGCTGCCTTTATCTCGGTTAAATCAGTAGTGGCCGTACTTTGTTTCACCTGGAACATCCTTTGGGCTAAGTAGTTTTTAAGAATTGCATGAAATTGTCTAGGCAGAAGAGTTTTAATTTTGTAATTTAATCCTTCATGCCATACTTTGTCGAAAGCTTGCGCAATATCCAAGAAAACTGCCGAGCAATATTTCTTTTCTTCTAAGAAGAGCTTAATTGTGTTTACAATTCTGTGCACCTGTTCTATTGTGCCGTGCTGCTCTCTAAATCCAAATTGGTGATCTGGTATAATGCGACCTACAGTTAATATAGGTATTAGTTCTTCTAGTAGCATCTTTTCAAAGAGCTTTGAAATTATCGGAAGTAGACTTATTGGCCTGTACGACGAGACTTGGGTTTCGTTTTTACCTGGCTTAGGAATCATGATAATTTGAGATATTTTCCATTTTTGGGGAAAGTATCCACATCTCATAATCGCATTAAAAATATATGTTATATATTTTATGCATCTATCGGGTAATTCTTTGATCATTTTTCCAGTTATTAGATCATGGCCTGGAGCTTTCTTAGGATTTATCCTGTTTTTGATAACCGTTTTGACGCATTTCCATTTAAATTTTACTGGATTTGGGTTCGACTCGTCCCTCGTAAACTGTGGTAGTACGCAATCATTATTTTTTTCGTTTGGAGGGAACACTTTTTGTAGATGGTTAGAGAAAGCGATAGCCTTTTCTAAATCACTTCTTGCCCAGTGACCATCTGGTTTCCTTACCGGTGGGTTCGATAACTCTGATCTTTTTAAATTTCTTGCTGCCTTCCACAGTGAGTAATCTGTTTTCTCTGTTGCTGTGAGCTCACTTAGGTAATTCTGCATTCCAAGATTGTGTTCTTCCCGTATTGCTTCTCTTAGAGCTTTAATAGCTCTATTTAATTTCCATTTATGAAAAGGAGATTGGTGCAGCTGCCATAGCCGCCGAGTCGCCCGCTTATCTGCCAATAACTTTTGAATGTTACTTGAAAGCTTACTATATTTCCCGAATTTTTGTACTCCGGAGTAGCTTTTTTGCAGCCATTTCCATTATTTGTCTTAAGTTTTCTATCGCGGCATCGATATCTTCGATGGTTTGCAGTGGGACATCCAGATGACAATTTACGTCTACTATGTTTCTATACAGAACCCATTTCGCTAGTTTATTTGTTAAACATTGGGGTGGTTCAGTTTTTAATGCTTGCGTACTTAGTGTTACGATTATTGGTGAGTGATCTGATGATAAATCATAACAGTCAACGACTTGAGCATTGGTGCGTGCTATTCCTCGTATTACACAGAAATCTATTAAATCAGGAATTTTCTTTCTATCGGTAGGCCAATAAGTGGGATGTCCAGATGATAAATAATCTATTTTTTTCTCGTTTATTGCTTCGTAGAGTTGCTTGCCCTTGGATGAAGTCAACCTCGAACCCCATTGCACGTGTTTAGCGTTCTAATCACCTCCTGCTAGAAATTTGATTTCCTCTGATTAAAGTAGTCGATAAATTGCTGTTTTTTAATTGCATGTTTCGGTGGACATCGGCTAACTGAAAAAGAAAGTATTTTTTTGATATATTTATACCAGCAGTTTCTTTATATAGTATCCATGCGTTGATAGCTGCAAAGTCCAAGAGTTATAAAAGACTTGAAGCGGCCATCTATGTGACTTTCGTACTATATTTCCCCGCCATTGAAATACCATATCCACTCCAAATTTAGTCTTGTTGTAAAATGTAATTGGGACAAGCTTATCATTTGATTCAAAATTTACATACTTATATTTTGTGCTCGATAATAGTACTTTTTTACTGGGTTTGCTCTTATAAATAGTCAAAGTACCTGATTCAAATTTGTGAAGGAGTGGGGAAAAGCGATCCAAATTATCTTTTTTAGTTTTTGCATTTTTTGGCAATCCTCTTTTGTTTGTCCGCATAGTGCCAACCAAAGTCGTTTTTTTTGCAAGCAATTTTTTTGCAAGAGGTTTGCCCGTGAACAAATTATCTACCGTAATATTTCTTCCACAATCTAGATACGGTTCAGCGAGTTTAAGGACTACGAACTCATTTAGTGGTACCGTTGATGCTCGGCTTTCATCTTTGCCTAAGTACGGGAGCCCATTATATTTACTTTTTACATCCGATACTAACCAAAACTTGATGCCAAATTTCTGCGGTTTGTTCGGCATGTATTGTGTGAAACGACAGCTAGCCTTTGTTGGGAATAATTATTCATCGATGGTTGGGAATAATTGTTCATCGATATTTGCATCAGGCTTATAACAGGATTGGGAATTTTGAATAAATGTGTTCCATATTTGAGAAATAATGCAAATTTATCGGTTTGTAAACATTGACTACGTTCAGCTCTCTTGTCGAATCGTACAAATCGAAGTATTTCCATAAATTTGTCTCTCACCATTGTTTGTGAAAAAAAAACGGACCCCACTTTTTAAATGACCCCATAAATATAAAGCTTTCATAGATTTTGCTTCATATGCAGCTCTTGCATATAAAATTGCTATAAAAGAGCGTAATTGTGGATTTGTAATTTTCCAATATGATTTCAGAACCCGCCGTACTTCAATTTTAGTACAAACTTGTATACGGTCTAACATACTTTTATCAACTATCAAATCAAATGCGCTGCTTACTTTACCGAGCATAATGTTTCGTTTGGCATAGGCAGTTGGACCTGAGACATCTTTGAATATAGTGTAAGCTGGCGGCCTACCTTTATTTTGACTTGGTTGCATAACTTCCCAAACGGTTCCATCATCAGCAATTTCTCTGGCAACATTATCACTATGTAATGTATCAGCAACTTGCATGTTATCTTCGTTTTCAGAATATGAAAGAATACGCATTCTTTCCCGGCTGCGGTGTGCATTATAAACATTTTCATTTTCACTATTTGAATCTGAAAGCTCACTTCCAGTGCTGCTATCAGACAAACTTTCATCCAAACTGGATATTTTTTCTAGCAATGCATTGTTTTTTCGACACTTGGCCATGCTAACCCTACTTTCTTCACAATAATAAGGGAAATCAGAAAATATTTTATTTGAATATATTTTAGGTGTTATAAATTGCAACGAATAAATAACACTGATTAATTTGTGCTATAATGGTTGAAATCCATTTTTAGCCCCACTGCTAACTTTTGTCACTTATAAAATTGAATTTGAATTGTTTTCTGTAAAACACTTGTAAAAATTTTTCCTTAGAGTGACAATATTTATTGATTTTATTATTAGGAAGATCGATTTCGAAAATGTATTTCTTCTTCAGTTCCTTTTTTACAACTAATACAAGGTATGCGACTATTTTCGGGTGATTTCTATAGGCTTAAAGGCGATTTCTATAGGTCTGCTGGGTTAGTTTATCGGAAGTGAGAGTTGAATTCTGACCTCTAATGACTGAAGATGTGCTACCCATGGTCTTTCGTTTCATCTTTAGTCAAATTAAAATTACGCACAGGAAATATGATTCGCATGAAATACGAGGTAAAATTCTCGGAGGTTCGAGTTAAATGGCTGAGCCCCGTTGCCAAGTATCAATCCTAACGAGTGACAAATTGTTCCATCAACAACTAGTCGGAGGGCGGCGTAGAGGAAGACCCCGATTGCGCTTGTGTAACGACGTTTTACTAGACCACTATAGTGCGTATAATAGGAAGTCGAAACTGGAAGGCAAGAACAACACCGAAAAAGATAGAAGCCCACTAAAAGCTGGAGAGAGAGATTGAAATCCAACGAAGTCGATAAATGAGATGCACTCAAAAAAATCTATCGTAACCAATTTTTCAGAAAATCTGTTCTATATTCTAAAGAGAAGAAGAAATGTTAAGCGTAAACGATTTATCTAATAAAAGAGGCATTTTGATAAAAATCCTGCGATGTTCTGTTATTGGCTGATTAAATGTGTTGTTGAACTAAGCAACGTCTATGACCGAGTTTTACTCCAAAAAATTGGTTTGGAAAGTTAGTAATATCATTTGAAAGGTTAAGTCTATAGGTGTCATATATACGTATATAACGTATATAACAAAATTTAAGAACAAACTCAGCGATGTCTTGTTATTGGACGTTAAACCTATTCCACTCAGACTCCATGAGTGCACCGAATAAATTCTACTCAAAAATCTTACGACGTCAATCCGTTTTGGAATGTCACTGATATCATTTGAATGGTTAAGTCCGTAGGTGTCATCAGTATATAATGATATTTTGGTACAAGCTCTACGATGATCTGTTATTGGTCAGTTTTATTTTGCCACTCAACGAATTCAATGAACGAGTTTTACTCAAAAAAATCTAACGCGACCAATCCGTTTTTAAATCAAACCTATTGTATTTAAAAGGTTAGGCCTATAGAAATCATCCGATAATAGTGGCATTTTGCTACAAATTTATTTCACTCAGGGAGGACTCATGGAGCATGAGTGCACTGAATAAATTCTGCTCAAAAATCTTTCGGCACCAAATCGTTTGGTATAAACTTTACTTTGTTTAGTTATTGGAATTTAAAAGTGTGCCACTTTCAACTCTTGCTAATATCGTAGAGCTGTATCTTTCAACAATGTGTTTAACAGTGCACAAACTAACCCATGCAATTTTCTAGAATATCCTATAAATAGCATTTCGGCACATTTTCTTTGGACTTGAGGAGATACTACTCCACGCCGCTTCTTGCATACTTTTGTTGAGTTGTTTTAGTTCTTCTTCTAGCTGTATCGGGTTTTTAATTGGCACCTGAAGATCAATATTATCCTCAACAAGTTTCTGGAATTTCTCCCAGCAGGTTTTTTTTTATTAGTAAGTGAAGTTGGATTAGTTTTCTTCACAATCGTTGCACTGATTGTTATAATAAACGGCGTGTGATCCGACATAATCGCCTCGCTGCTTCCTAGGTATATGTAGTTTTCGCCATACCTTTTGTGATAAAGAAGTCAATGATATCGGGTATTTTGTTTCTATCCGTAGGCCAATAAGTTGGTTGATCTCCAGAATGAAAATCGCAGTTGCATAGTCTTCCTGCTGCAAATTGCTCTCTTCCGTTTTTAGAGGTTACTCTTGATCCCCACTAGCTGTTTTTTGCATTAAAATCACTTCCGATTATGAAACTTGATCCAAGTGTTTTAAATAATGTACAATAGTCTTCTTTAATTAAATGATATCTTGGGGGGCAATATATTGACGATCCACTATATTCTCTGTTGTTATTCATAAATATTTTTAAAGTGACTACTTGCATAAATTCATCTTTTTAAGATCTTCAGATTGTTTGGTGTTTTCTTTTCTAACCACCGACGATCCTCCTTTTGTCCTCCTTCTGGATGATTGGTATGGTAACAGCTGTATCCATATATTTTAAGATATGAAGTTGAAGTAAAATGGATTTCTGATACTAGGCATACGAGTATATCTATTTTTTCAATATTTAGGAAAATTTCTAATTCTGGGATATGTTGCATTAGCCCATTTGCATAGCAGGTTACTAGATAGTCTTGGTTATCTCACCTGTTGCTTAGAGCTTGAAGGCATTTCTCTTGTTTAGCTGGACGAATGTTAAGAGCGTCCCTGCTTCTTAGTATCTTTTGGAGCACTGCTGTATCTTCGGTAGTGCCTTCTGAAATAAGTGGTTTTGTCGTGACTACTTGCGAGTATAGTATTGGTTCTCCTGTTTTACTAACGCAAGGTTTAGGTTCCTCTTTTGTGGAAGTTTGATAATTTGTTGCCGATATTCCTGGACTTTGTTTTCGTGTTTTATTTATTATTCTTTGTAGCTTTTTAGCTATTTCACATCCCCGCTAGTTTGCGGGATTTAGCTTATTGCAATTAACACATTTTGCAGCAATATTTTTAAAACCTAACCGGGCATACTTGGGCATGATGCTTTCCAGTGTATTTCACGCATCTAGCCTCTCTTTGGCAATGTTTCTGCGAATGATTAAAACCTTGACATTTTTTGCGCTGCGGTATTAAATCTCTTTTTTTCAATGGCTCTATTTTAATGACTCTCATGTTAATTGTTGCCTTGATATTAAACACATCTTCCATTTTTTATTTGTTATCAAAAGAGAGCATAAATAGTGGAAGCCCTCTTTTGTTGATTTGAACTCTTTGTTCAGTTTCGCTTTTTTCTTTCTTAATGATGTTTACATCATTTTCTATTTAAAAACCCCTTGCTTGAGATCCTCAATAATTTCCTCTTTTGCACAAGTTAGGTGAAGACCTGTAGCCATAACTTTGAATGGGCGATCATTCTGATCCTCGGAATTAAGCTTTGTAGCCAAAGCTCTATAGGTTTCAGAGTCCACAACATTAATTTTCCAGGCGCCATTGTTTAGAGATACGAGCTGATTGTTATTCTAGAACTAGTTGTTTCTTGATGATTAACTGGTTTCTAACCTCTTTTAAAGATGATGGCAAGGTTACTGTCATTTCTGGTGAGTGTTGAGCTTTCCGTTTCTTACTTGGTCTTTTATTCCGGTTCAACTTGTTTTTCTTTTTAATTCTCCTTCATCCGTATGGAATGTACTAATCTAATCATTGATTGCAGGACTATGTGTCGGCCCAAGTTATGCACGCGTTTCAACTGATTTTTTAAGTTCTTCATTCTCCTTCTTTAAAATTGTAAATTCTTCTTTCAATTTAGTTATAAATTTCTTTATTGCTCTTAGTTGTTCACGGAGTTCGGCATTTTCCTTCTTGTACTGAAATATATTTCCAGTTGAAGATCTTGGTGATCTTGATAATTAGGAATTTCGTCCAAATGGGTTAAACAATGATTGGCCCACTCCAGAATCTGTTGGGTCTGCCTCCGAAAACGCAGGATGGATTTGGCAGCATATCCGCTGTTGTACAACCTGGGGTATTACATTTCGTATTTGTTGTATTCATTGTTTGTTTTAGCCAATATATTTTACCACTAGCATTTGGTCCTCCGTGTACACAGAAACAGCCGAAGCCCTCTGAGTACTCTAGGTTAAGGGGTGGCCAAAATAAATGGTCTAAAATTTTTTTTCGAACATACTCGATTAAATTTATTTAAATTAGCCTTAGTATATGTGACGGGATGCAATTTCTGTAATGTTTTAAGAGCAATGTCTAATCTGCTAGAAGATTTTCGAAATAAAATCTCTACTCGTAGTAATTTTCCGTTCAAAATTGCTCGATAATACAAGGGTTGTCGAATACGATTTTGTCGATAAACTTTCATTTGTTTATGTATTCATAAAAAATATCTATAGGCCAACTTTGATCATTTTTTGAGCATTTTTCTGTCTGTTCATTGAAATATTTTAGAACAATTAATTTTCATGATCTAGCCCCTGGACTGATGTTCCAGTAATTATTGCAAGCTCACAGTACATTGCGGAAAGAGTTCCAATATTGGCTGTAAACTAAAAATATTTTTATTCATAGAAAATATTATTCGGGATCAGGCTAAAATTAAAGCGAGGAATAATTTATTCTTACTTTGATTTCTGTTTCCATTATTTTTATTACAATGCACAAGCAATCTTCGTTAAAAATTTGCGAGCTAACGAATTGTTGACCTTTCATGTTCTATATCTGCGATTCTACGTACATCAAATATCCTACATACGAATGAAATTTATAAAGAATCAATAATGTCATACCAAATCAAAGAGACTTTACACTTTTTTCAATGTCACCTCTTTCTCATTTCGTCGTTTAGAGTTGCTATTTCTATATATGTTAAAATTTAATTGAACGTTAATTGGTATAATTTCCAAGACACACTAATTGTCTCCATTCCATCTTTTTGTAGCACAGCACCAAATACAAAAATATATTCTAGTATGTTGCTGCCAGTAAGCGAATTAATTTTTTGGTTTTCTATTTCCATAGAGCAAATTAAAAATGTTAATTAAAACAAAAATATAAAATCGATTGTAAAATTAAACCGTTTTAAGAATTTTTACTAGTCTGCGTTGTACATTAGTGAGATGTGAGATGGTAAATTGAGTTGCATACTGGGGTCTGCAATTCGAGAACCAAGAACACGTATGCCTTTAATTCGAATGTATCTGCGTAGATAACGCGACAAAAGTTCGCTTACTTAGTTTAATGGCCAATTAACAGTGAACTAATTTATATAATAAATTTAAGAAAATAATTGAAAGTGCTTATTTATACGGTTGCGCAGTAAGCTCTATAATTACGCATACTTTAAGCTTGGATTAATTACGTAACTGCGGAGATAATATTATTATTGAGTTGTGTTTGTTACGATTACATATTACGTGCAATGCAAAAACGTGTTTTAATATATTTTTCTTTTTTGTATTTCAGGTGAGTTTTAAAGATCAGACAACGGCTACTATCGTATACGATTGCATGAGGTAAAAGTAAGTCGAATACATTTATATGACACAACCAGTTGTGTTGTGTAATTAAAATTTATAGTTTTCATGATTTTCTTTAAACTGAACCCATCTGTATAAGATAATTTGATTGAACATTTTTTTTCTTGATGCAGCAGATCCATTTAATGTTTAACGATTATAGTGATTAAGACATTAAACTATACAGAAGGATATATGCCCGATTTGTTTAGTATTGCATTTTTTGTGTAGTACAGATAAATCCGAAATGTGTTCAATTCCGTAACGAAATTTTATTACTTAAATTAACTTCTTACACATTTTTGAAACAGCAATTATTCCTAAAAATAAAAATATTTTATGCAACTTGGAAAGTTATAAAAATTTAAAAAAAATGTTTTCTGTAATAAAATCGGTTTAAACTTCTTTTAACTGGTCCCCCCTATTGGTCTTATTTCAAGATCGAGATCATTTTGTTTTGTTTTTAAATTTTCTCAAAGAAAAATAACTATACATTGCTGCCAAACTTATATACTTATGAATGACATACTAGTTAATTTTTTAATGCCATACGGTTTAGATGGATATCGAATTTTTTTTTCGTTGCCAATTTTTAATATTTCACGACAGTGCGTTGCAGTTTTATTATATTGGAAGGACAAGCTGACCCTCACAATAGTTTTCGTTCAATGTTCAAAGGCATTCTTTCAATCAGGCAACGCCTCTCTGTTTTTTCACTTCAACAAATAAATATTGCCAATTTCATTTGAAGTTAAGTAGGAATTTTAGTAAAAAAAACAAGTCAGTGTTTAACTATAAAATCGAGTAGCGCATTCTGAGATAGTGAATGTTCAATATCTCTAAGAGCACTACGAATTGAAAATAGCTGAAACATTAAACCTTTCTCCGTACTATATAATTTACAACAAAAGTTTTCCCTGCACAGAGTAAAGAGAATAAAACAAAATACAGAAAGAAAATTTAAAATAAAATCGTAACAGGCGAACAAAAATCAAACAATTGAAAATGTCAGCCAGCAATCATCATTAAAAACGGCTGAATATTTTGTTTTGGTTGGCATTTTCACTTGTAAGTAAAGCTGCTACATAGCGTGTTTTGTTGCTTGCTATAGTGTCACCAATTAACTGGGACTCTCATTATACTCTGTTGTTACTGTAGAGATGAATTAGGCGAATGGTCAGATGGTAGTTTATAGCATGCTTCGGATATCTTTTGTTACTCAAAAGCCGATTATCTCGGGAATATTTTGTCTATCTGTTGCAGTAATGTTCCATGTCTTGGGGGACAGTGTTAGAGCACAGTTTTAGCCTATATAACAACATTCGTGCTCCACCCTGTAAAATGGTATATTTTGAATGTAGGCTGTTGTTAGTTTATTTTCGACCATGTCCATTTGTGCACATCTGCTTTGTGATCGCAAGTGGACACCGAAATTTGTATTAACCATAGCAATGTTCGTGTTAATGAAATACTCGCCTCCTAAATTTCTTCTGTGGCACTATTGTAGTAATTCCCCGGGAATAGGGAATTGAGGCAAGAATTTATATGTAATTTGTATTTAAACATTTTTTTCTGGCATACTGAGGTAAAAAGTAACGGTTAATTTTTTTGAAAACAAAATTAATTCGGGAATAATTTTCCCTGCCAATTTAGGTATGGGAAAATTTTTCCCAATTTATAAATATTTACTTCAAACTATTCTCCTCAGTAGGCCGGAAAAAAATTTTTTGAACAGAAATTACATATAAATTCTTTCCGTAGTTCCATATTTCCGGGGAATAACCAGAATAGTGTCATTGGTCTGTGGTGCGGTTGTCAACAATTTTTCGGCAAGCATCGATACTCGTGACTTGATATCTCTTGCGTAATGGGAGCGTCAAAAAATCTCGCGCGCTGTTTTTGTTTTACATTTAGTGAGTAGTAATTCATTTTCGTCGTTTGGACACTAATGCGGGACATTTTGAGAATTTAATTTTGGAAGATTAACATCATATCCAATTGGAACATTCCTTTTGATTAACAAAAAATTTCGGTTCGCTTTTCACGTCCTACGTCCTCCTATTGACGAAGATTGATCGGCCCATGAATTCTACACTTCGACAGGCGGTCATAGTTGTGTTTTTTTACATCACCAATCGTAATCGAATGATGAACATTTCTTGTTGCATCCTGCCCATATCTGAGTTCAAATCCTTTACCTCCCGATTAAAACGCATTCCAATATTTAAAAGTCTTTTTTCACAAAATTGCATCAAAACTTAAAGACCTGAAGTTGGAATTAATCTCAATTTTTGGTTCTTCGTAATTTGGTAGAGGTTATGTTCGCTATACAGGTTTCGGATAAAAATTAACAAATTATTTTATCGTTTTTTTGTCCATAGAATAAATTAATTTCAACTCGGGGAGGGGAAATTGTAAATTATGATTTTCAATTTGCAGCGAGCTTTAATTGCAAAGCATCCTTTAAAACATTGAATAACCTTTGGGAATTATTTGACTCCGCTGTAAGAAGTTGGCCATTTTTTTGATATTTTTTACAAATTCAACGATCATAAGTCTTTGGTCAACAATGTTCGATAACTCAATCTCTCCACGCTCCCGCGTGGTTTTCTCTTCATTGGGCCTGTTTTATTGTACAATTTTTGGAACGTAGTACGTGCCCTTGCCATCTTAGCCCTTGATGATTTAATTGATCCAATTGTAAATCAAACTTGTTCAGACCTAGCATGTCGTTGATAATCAAGACTCGCCTACCAAAAGTGACTGCTACAGTCTTATCAGCGCTTTGTAGATATTAAGTTTTGTTTTGCGCGATGTATTGCGAGGCTTGAAAATGTTAATGTTAGCGTAGAACGATCGATAACTTGCTGCGATCCGTGATGCACATTTACCATCGATCTCAGGTACTTTCGACCCAATATGCATATCTCATAGACAACTGCACTGTGCTTCGTTGAGCTGATGAATGACATGTTCTAACGAACAGTTGAATATAATTTAAGCTATTGTGGCCGCCTGCCGCACGGATATTATTTCGAAAGCCTACGAGAGTTTGCCTTCGACTATCACCTTGCTTTTAGATCCACCCCTGAATGTTTTGCACATGGTTATAAATTTTGAAGGAATGTCGAAAGGTGTTCTTATGAATGCCATTACATACCTGTTTTCTAACACGATCCTCGGAGAAAAAGTTTGATCGTTTGTTGACATCCTTGGACGAAAACCGCATTGATCCAAAAATGCACTCGCTGTAGATTGATTACTTGTCAGCAACTACGGTGGCTACAATCTTGTAGCCGGTGTCGAGCAGAATTATTCCGCAATAGTTGTTAGAATTCAGCCAGTCTTCTTCCGAATTGAAATTTATTTAATTTTTATCTGAACCGTTGGAGCAAGCTTGGACGTTAAAAATTATGAACAATTGCCCAACAAATTCTATAAAAGCCCCGACGAAAACAAGGGATAATCTTGATCAAACGATTGCCATTTACCATCATTTCGATAAAAATTTATGGATGAGGTGCTAAAAAGGCGGAGATGATTATTTTAGCGAGTTTTGAAGTTACCAGGTTTGCTATACTTACGGTTATGAAGACCATAAGAAGTTTGAGCCACCATTGTGTGAGTACCATCATTAGTGTCAATAGTATGTTACGGATAAGGACGCGTGGTCCAGCACTCAGTCGTAAAAGGTCATAAAAAATGTAGGGATTTTATCCACAAAACACTCATTCGAATGGAGTTATATTACCAGAATATCTAATTTTAGTACCACAATTTCATATTGACCCTCGGACCATAATTAATTCAAAATGTTTAACTTGGCGAAGAGAAGAGATGTTTAAAACCCATATCAAAGAATGGCTTGAACACCCAATATCACCTCAATGTTTTAACCGCATCGAAAAGATTTTTCAAAATGGTTAACTCACAGAAGAAAAGTATTGCGGCGTTAAAGAAACGTTTCAAATATGCCAATATTTAAAAAGGAATAATAAATGAACTTCTGAACGTTATCTTAAAGCAGAAAGATCGAGCTTATACGATTTTGATGAAATTTGGCATATGTAGATTTAAAAAGATTTACGAAATGGTTTACGAGTATGACTGAAGTTTTGAAACACGACTAACTAAATAGAAGTAAGCCATCTCTGCAAAAAATAACGCAGTTCACCGATTATTTTATATTAACCGAAGTTTCGATTTTTTTAAAATTAGCGGTAAAAAAAAATCTTAAATAATTTTAAATGGAATTGAATTGAATATTGTGTCGTTTTTTTATATTCCTGAACAAATAATTTTAGAATCTCATGTGCATTTAAGATGCTGAAGCATTTGAAAGGAAAATTACGATTAGGACTTTATTCTCTTTTGAAGGCTCAAAGCTTAGCTCTAATGAAAATTTACTTGCTTAAAACCGGCCTCGATTGGACACACTCGGCTTCTTTTTTAATTTTCTTTTATCATTGGATCAAACACGTTTATTAACCTTTTTATAACATATTCCATTTACGGGGGACTCGGAGTTGAACAAGAAGTTACCGATTTTTTACGAACCAAATATTTTTTTCGCTATATTCCAAAACAAATGTTACTTGAAATGACCGAGTACACTAATTTATATGCAGCGATATCCAAAAGCTAAAATTGTAACGAAACCAGCCTAGATGAGCCAATTAAGCTATTTAGAATTTTAATATTATTGAGAAATTGGGCTAAATGTTTTTGATTTGATCTCGTAAAATATGCAGTGAGCAGTTCAAAAAAATGACAAATTTAAATTGCTTCGTCTCCTAATTGAGAATATTTTTTAAAGATGTCGGAAGCATCAAATTGAGGAGTAGTAATAGACGAACAAATAATTCGGTTTGAAGGATGTCTTCTGAGTGCTAACCTCAATAATCAACCATCTTGCGAGCCCTCCACATTTGAGTGACAAAGAATTAAAAACAAATGATGGGCCAAAAAGCCAAAATATATGTTGAAATGAAGCAACCAGCTATAGTCGCGGAATATAATAATGGATTGGGTGGAGCGGATCATCTCGATCAGATGATTGCCTACTACCGGATTTTTATTAAAAGCAAGCAATGAACACTAATTGTGATTACTCACTCCTTAGATTTTGTCATTGTTTCGCTTGGATAGAATACAAAAGAGACGTCGAAGCATGAAAATTAACCAAGGAAAACGAAATTGAAGATGTGTATAACTTCAGATTACATCTTGCAGAGATTTTATTGTCATCTGATCAACTTCCAAAGAAGAGGGGTCGCCCGATATCGACAACAGCAAGATATTAATATCGCCTGATTGATAAAATCCGTCTTGATAAAACAGATAACACCCATTACACGAAAATGCGTCAAATATCGCCCAGATGCAAATTTCCAAACTGCCACGGAAAATGAAAATGGAACAAACAATTGTTTTTACGAAAACCACACCGTTTAAGTACAACTTTGACTAACAGTTAAAAAAAATCCTTGACACTATAAGTTTTGCTCTGAAATTGGAATAAAGTTTACTAAGTTTCTTCCGGTGAGGTGATGAAGGAACGGTCTTGAGTGCCGAGCAACGATTACAATAACTCTTGATTTTGGCAAAATTCGTTTAGTGATCCTACGGAGACATCTATAGGATAGGATTCCGTCAAATGAAATGTGTATATATAAATTGGGAGAATTTAATTGAAAACTTTGCCAAAACGGTATCCTCTCCATTACTGAAGAGAAATCAAATATGTTTCCAATATGGCTCAAAACCTGGCAAAACAGAATAATCATCGAGCAACTGTCATAATGATTCGAACCTTTTCAAACGCTCACAACGCGTTTTAGTATATTCAAAACAGCCTCAAAGTGGACTAAGACATTTCTGATGAAGTTGAGGAATTTAGACTACTGGGCCATTTCATAATTGAAATTATTAAATTTTAGATTGAATTCTGAAATAAGGCCAACTAAATCGGGACTCGGCCGTTTCTCAAATTCAATTTTAACAAATTTTGGTAGATGAATTTGAAATAGAATTTTGAATTGTTTTCGGTATTTGTTGAAATTTGCAAATATCGGGACAGCATTTAACAATCGGCTTTTGAGTCATTTTTCTATATTTCAGAATAAACAATTTCATAATCTCATTTGTTTAACATACTGAACAATGCAGCCCAGCTGTAAAAATAGAAATAAAATTTTCTTGGCACAAGTATTTCTTTCATTTTCCACGTAAACGTAACAGAAGATAGTTTGACATGACAGTATTGTTGCTTAAAATCAGCTTCGGATGAACCCAATCGGTTTCTTTTTTCTATTGTGTTTTTCCCTTGGTACAAACTCGAACAAGAATTAGCGGAAAGAAGTATGCTAAGTCCTGGTTGTGGAGAATATTTGTTAGCCTTTTAATGACAGAAATTGCTGATGAGACGGTTTTGAGAGCCAAGGAATGGTTACTTTGGCTCTCAATTTTGGCGGCCTTACGGAGAGCTCTAGTATTCCGACAAATAAAGGTATACTAAAAACGCTAGAGAAAACTTGAGAGAATTAACCCATTAGTGCATAAAGTGTATTTTTGGCGGAAAGTAATATCCTATCTACCGCCTGCTTAAAATTGTCCAAATAACAAACAACATCGATTCAATATTTCAAAACATTTATTTATAATAAATAATAATTTATTTAACTTATAGCCCAACCTGACATTTCTGGCAAAACAATTTTGCTTTTTTTTGCAGTAAGCACATCTTCTTTCGGTGTCGTTGTATGAGATTAAATGTTTCTTTCCGTCGCATCTTGTGATAGAGTTCGATTGAGCGTATCAAACAAATACACAAAAATTGGCCACCACCATTTTCTTTGGCGCATTCTCGTTCGATAGGCTGCTATTCACCCGTCAATTTTATCAACACCTCCCATTCCTTTGTTGTATCTGGTAATAAGTTGTGGTTGAATAATAGGAACCTTTGATTTTGCAACTCGGCACCATCGACTGGTGTATGTGGTTTCTTGTGCTTCATAACTTGAAACTTGAGCAACCGTGGCCTGCTCGCTCGATTTAAAAACTATAGTTCCTCGAGTTTGTCGATTTCAGTATTTTTTATCTGGAAGCGGACAACTATCAGTTCGGTTTTGTCTAACTGTTCCATTTGCGCAGTACCCTTTATCTGCAAAATGTTGCAATAATTTAACACTCGTAAAAAAATTATCAAAAAATATTTTGAACTCTTTTTGCGGTGGAACATCTGCTATTTTTAATAATTCAAGCACGACTTCTTCTTCTAATCCAAACTCTCTCGAAGGTGATATTTCTGTTTTTCCAGTATATATTGGGTGTACAAATGTATTTCCGACCTTTTTTAGTGAAATAAAAGACATCTACACAATAAAAGACATCTACACAAAGAAAATGAAAGAATGTTTTATGAAAAGTATGCTCCTTCGGAAGCTATAACCTTTGCCCATCGTTCAGGCAATACACGGATTCATTTTTTGACGTTTTCATATGAATCGAAGTGCTGCTGTGCCAGGGCTGATTGCATCGACCGGAATAAGTGGTAATCAGAGGGAGCAATGTCTGATGAATATGGCGGGTGGCGTAGAATTTCCCATTTATGCCTATCCAAGTAATTTTTGACAGGTATAGCAACATGTTGCCTAGCTTTATCATGTTGCAGAATAATCTTAACGTGCCTTTTGTTCCATTCCGGTTGTTTTGCAGCTAGAGCTTGCTGCAAAGCCATCAGTTGCTGTCGACAAACTTGTCCCGTAATGGTTTCACGCTCGGTCAGCAGCTTATAGTAAACGACATCCTTCATATCCCACCAAATACAAAACATCACCTTCGAACCATGAATATTAGCTTTTGGCGTCGACGACCCTAGTTTACCTGGTTTGCGCTTTGGATTGTCATAATGGATCTACTTTTCATCCCCAGTAATGATCCGATGCAAAAACCCCTTCCTTTGTTGTCGTTGAAGCAACAATTCGCACATGGTTTCCGACGTTCCATGTCTTGTTCTTTCAATTTGTGTGGCACATTTCCCAGCTTCTGAACCAATCCAATTGCATGTATTCGTTTCGAAACGCATTGTTGGGTAATATTCAACTCTTCTGCCAATTGTTTTTCGGTCTGACAAGGGTCCACATCAAGCAATTCTTCCAATTCTGTCTTCAAATTTTCTTGGTCCGCCTTCACGTTCTTTGTCTCTTACGTCAAAATCACCAACTTTGAATCGTTGAAACCACTCTTTGCATGTTGTATTCGATGGAGCATGTTCACCGTAAACTTCCACAAGCAAACGATTTGTTTCCGTTGCACTTTTATTCAACATAAAATAATGAAATAAAACTTCCCGCAAATGCTGTTTTTTTGGCACAAAATTCGTCATTTTCAATTGAATGAAAATACTTGTTGTTTACGCTTTGGACAAATGTCACTGTCAAATTATTCAAGCTTGACAACTAACCTGCAGAAAACATGTACATATTGCCCGATTGAATAATATGCGAGCAGTGATACTAACGACACCTCTATAAAAAGGTCGGACATACTTTTGTACACCCAATATATAAAAACCTAACATATATCCGTTAGAGGTACAAGTTGCCTAATTTTTGTAGCCCAATCGTATTGGCTTGCCTTTTATATATTGCTTCGCATAATGTTTACCATAATAAGGTATCATCCTTTCATCTATTGAAAGTTTTTCATCCATCCCTCCAAGTTCTCGAAAATTATAATTCAACGAATTTATTAGTGGACGCAATTTTATAGTTTGTCACTTTGGTTATATTTTGAATTATCGTTCAAGTGTAATTTGCGTAAAATCATTACAAATCTTTAGAATACTATCGGCAAGTATTGAAAATCCGTTTATTTGGATATTTAGCGTAACCCGATAACATCAAACCTCCTAGGAATGTCATTATTTCATCATGAGACACATTTTTATGGCAACATTTTTTGACAACTATATAAATTGGTCTGTGTCACTATGTTAGTTATAACATTTTCATCAGTTATATCATTTCAGTTCATCTGGAGGTTTCACTTCTTCACAGTTGGTAACTAAATTCAAAGACAATTCACCATCCAACCATTTCGTTTTTTTCATAAGTTTTAGGTCGTTTTGATAAGAATAACGACAGTTATAAATCATCTTCATCCTCCCATTCAGACTCATGAATTCTCAGTTCACAAACTGTTTTTATTAGACCGTGTCCAAGGTGGTTGATATCCCCTTCGTGCTCATCATCTGAACGGTCACCATCTTCATCGGTTTCTATATTTTGCTCCTCTGGAGGTATCAAGTAGATTGATGCATTTCCCTCGGTATTATTGTCTCCAAGAAGATCAAGTAGCTCGTAATATTGATATTCGCCAGAGGAGTACACTCAGATCGAAGAAAAATCAGATGTCCGATTAAACGGACGTTATGCACTAATGGGTTAAATTGAAAACATGGCCAAAACTGTAGCCATTACCGAAGGCAAGTCAAAACTGTTTCCAATATGGCTCAAAAACTGTGGTACCACTGTGAACCACTATTGACGTATAGTGCCTGTGTGTCGTATATCTCGATGATGTTCCATGTTCATACGTATAAAGAAAAATACGTTGATTTCGTTTGTATTTTTGCCTCCTATACAATATCCAACACTTGTATCACGCGCGGCGGGGGAAACAAAATAATTTTCTAATTAAATCTATTAAACGTGCGTGAGGCGCGAGAGATAAAACCTTCTCTTCCGTGCGATGCACGAAATACATAAGTCAAAACCACTATATGTACGGCCATGGATTTCTCTACGTGCATTTTATTTTTGTAGTTTAAAATTATTTTCGTTAATTTTAACCACGAGAAGTTTAATTCCGGCAACATTAATTTTATAAACATTAGGGATATTTTAAATTAGAGACAGTGTTGTGCGTCTAATGTCGAAAATAGTGTAGATAATTGGTTTGTGTGTGGACAATGTCGAAAATTGGTAGAGTAAGTAGATAATGTAGAAATTTTTTGTTGGTTTTTCTTCATTGGGTTGAAGTAGATTTTTCAATAATTTTGAGCATTCAAATAAGTGAAATTTTTTACGTTTAAAATAATTCAAGATATATCCAAAGTAAGTTCTCAGAACCGTTATCTCGGATAGTTACAATCTTGACTGTATCAGTTAACCGTAATTATTTTTTCAACTGTACCCGATTTCCGATTGGGACATTCTAATCACAAATTTTAATAGACTGAAGTTTTAAAACATTTGATTGTTTATTTCATTTAGAATCGCGCTATCTCGGTTGAAATAAAATATCTTGTTAACTCCAGCATGTTACTCCAATAAAATCGGTTTTTACCAGAGATCTACCAGAATCTAACGTTCACTAAAGAATTATATTCATAGATTTCAAATGCGACGATTGTTTCGATCGTTGCAAGCAGTTTAAAATAAAAATTGTGCT
Organism: Nephrotoma guestfalica; assembly: GCA_963691935.1. Lineage (NCBI taxonomy): Eukaryota > Metazoa > Arthropoda > Insecta > Diptera > Tipulidae > Nephrotoma > Nephrotoma guestfalica. Next base: position 95,834,121 of record OY829913.1, read on the forward strand.
CTGGAAGAAAACAGGTTTAAAACAGGTATTAAACCACAAAGCAAATACTGACTGCAACTAAAATGTTCCCTGGATCGAGCTTCTCCACCAAATCGGACGTGCCAATTCCCCTCTTTCCAACGGCGCTTGGAAGAAGTGTATTAATTTGAATAATAATAATGATGAGATTAGTGAAAAAGTCATCGAGGGCGAAAATCAAACTGAAACAGAACATTCAGGAAACAAGCAAGTTTTATAAAATTGGGTCATTTGTGACAAGGAAATCTCAATTGTGAGTTCAAGTTCTCGGGATGTCATCAGGATTCGTTCAGTGCGTAACAGCATTAACGTTGAGAGAAAATATACTAAATCCGGATTTTTTTTAGCAAATGTTTCTATAAAATATATACAGTCCAAGTATTTTTATGGACCCAATTTTTGGAAATTTGCGATTTCTTTCACTAAACCGAAATGTAAGGCGAGCAATGGAAAGTACGGATTAATTAACTATTTAACCTTTATATAGTCAGTCACCAAGAAGGTTAACATCTCCATACACAAAAAGAATATAAAATTGAAATATCAATAAAATCCATTCGCACATCATATTTATTAAATAAACGTTCAACAAACATCATAATCTTTCAACAACGAGAGTTCAATATTATTCCATTTCACAACATATCGGATAAAAGAATTATTTATGTACGAGCGTAATAAAAATTATTGAAATGTAAATATTATCATTATTTACAATACGCCAGTACCATAGCACAGTACAATAATACAACAATAATCATCATCAGCATCATCGATGAGTGTTAATTTAATTAAGTAAATAATTTCTCGAAGCTAGTTAGTCTTTCAGTTTTCTTTTACAACAAAAAAAGTGATGGAAGAATTTTTTTTTTTTTTTTTTTTTTCAAAAGTAAACACCTTTGCCATCCACTTATAAATCAATAAATAATTAAGATAATTATAAAATAAAATTAAAGAAAAATATGATACGAAATAAAAATTAATTTAGTTTTATAATTAAAAAAGTTTTAATACTGTACGTCAACAAGTTTTATCGCACTTCAATCTGTACCAAACAAAATTTTTATTTTTGTAATGATTTTCATTTTATTTTTATATCTGGAATTCCCAGGACGGGTACGAAAAGATGAAAATTTAACAAAAGTTAATTATTATAAATATTTTTATAATGACTAATTAATTATATGTGTGCCAGTGTGAGGTGGTTTAATATTTTGATATTGGTTTAATAAAATTTTATGACGACCAAACGTTATTAGGCTGTGCATATACAGGGTGCCCGGGTTTGGGATGCTAATCCCTCGATGCTTTAGCTATCCTACTCATTTCAATTTTTATCTGTATGGGTACGAAGGTATACTGCTAATGCTCGGTGTGACCTTACCAATGCCTCATTGGTTCGCGGACGATAAACAATAATTTGAAAAGGATATCACAATGTTATATTTTTAACATTTTATATTTTGTACAAAGGGGCGCCAAATCTGCATACAAAGGTCTATGAAGAGTTTAAAGGTTCAGCAATATTAATTTCTCAAAAATATAGATGGGCCTAATGCTGCACCGGCACTTGTAGCACAATCCAATGAAAATGATACTAGAATTTTTTACAAATTAATTACAATAAAATGGCATAACCATGGCCCTAGAAAACTACCCCGAATGGGAGCAACCGTTTATAATCATTTAAAATCATTGTATCGTACTGAGGGTTCTTACAAAATAAATTACGATATAGTGGAATAGTTCAATTGCCAGAATCTGCCTCTAAAAAGTGAAGCTCTTTAAAACAATATTTCTCTGTAAAGGTCATACCTCTTAAATTTATCACAACAACCCATACCCATAAAAATCGATCATAAAGCATCAATTTACCTTACTATGCAAAATATGATTGCTCCTGAATTTATAACAACTGCCCACACCCACAAAAATCGATCAAAATGCATCGAAGTTCCTTCCTATGCAAGTAATAGGCATCCCTGAATTTATTACAACAGCCCACACCTACAAATCGATTGTTATAGGTGTGGACTGATGTTATAAAAGCAGGAATACCTATTTCTTGCTTTGGAAAGAACTTCAATACATTCTGATCGATTTTTGTGGGTGTGGGCTGTTGTAATAAATTGAGGGAAACATATTTCTAGCATAGGAAGGAAGTTCCATGCATTTTGAACAATTTTTGTGACTGTGGGTTGTTGTAATAAATTCAGGGATACCTATGTTTTGCGTAGGAAGAATTCAGCGGTTCATATTTCTTAGATTGGAAGGAAGCTCATACATATGGTCGATTTTTATGGGTGTTGGCTATTGTGATAAATTTAAGAGGTATATGACCTTTACAGAGCAATATTGTTTTAAAGAGCTTCACTTGTTAGATGCAGATTCTGGCAATTGAACTATTCCACTATATTGTAATTTATTTTGTAAGAACCCTCAGTACGATACAATGATTTTAAACGGTTGCTCTCATTCGGGGTAGTTTTCCAGGGCTTTATTTATGCCATTTTATTGTAATTAATTTATAAAAAAATTCTAGTACCATCCCCAGAACTATACAACAAAAATTTATAGAAATACAGAAGGTGTTGTGTGACGAAAAATACGATTTTTTAAAAATTGCACCCCTTAGGGGTAATTTTTGGGGGTTAAGCTATGCCAATATGTTATAATTAATTTGTAAATAACTGTTTGTTAAATTACAATACCACCCCCAGTACGATACAACAAATATTAACTGAAATGCCAAAAGCATGGTTTAAAGAAAAATATGGTTTTTGAAGAATTGCTTAGGGGTAGTTTTTTGGGGTTGAGTGTTGTAATTAATTTGTATAAAATTCCAGTACCATTTTCATTGCATTTTGCTTCAAGTGCTGGTGCAGCATTAAGGCCATAAAATATAGTCCACTTGGAGGTACTAGTTATAACGTAAAGTGGTGTTTCCTCAATACCTTGATGTCCAACTGAAGGTGATATGCGGAATTATGAAATTATTTTTGCCAATATCCAGGTCAGATTCTTCTTCTGCTCAGTTAATTGTTTTTTTCAATATTACAACTGATTTAGATATCATCTAGTAATTTATCTATCTTAAATTAATTAGTTTGGTTGATGATGAATTTTTGTTCTAATTAGAAGTGCCCAGCTCTCGTGATTTCTGCCTTTGGAGTCTCCTCGCTCCATTGGTGGTGCCCAACATACGCGGTATGTCTGTATTTTCATGTCGAGTTTATCGCTGTACGTGTTTTCTTGCTTGTTTCTCTATTTCCTCGGTGACTATTTCATACCATGGGGCATTCACAATCGTTGGTTATTCCCCAGTGTTGTTCCGTATTAGTTAATTAATATTTTACACATGTAGATAATTAAAAAATGGCGTAGACAATGTAGATAATGTAGAAAATATGTCAACAATGTTGAAAATTATTATTTTTGTTAGCAATAAACAAAATGTTCAGGATTTATTCGATAATTGGAACCATTTCAAGAGGGAGAGCCGCATTCTATTCACACATTTAACAAATTTAAACCTATAATATAAAATGATTTATATTAGAACTGGAAAGCTAAATGGCCGACACCTGTGTTTTACTTACAGTTTAGTATTTAAACTAAAGGCAGAGACATCATAATGTCAATGTACAGCCTTGGCCAAGAGTATTGAGCACCCATCATATCTTACAATTTTTTTGGGAGTATCAATTTGAAATAAATTCATACATTGAATTGTGGGTCCACCCCTCACCTTAATTACGGCAGAAATTATTTTGAGTAGAGAGCTTACAAGTTTTTTTCATTCTGCAAGACGTATGGCGCTCCATTATTGGTGTAGACAGCGCTCTAGGTCTTCTTTGTTATTTATTGTGCTGCGCCTATCAGGCCACTCCAGAGTCTCAAAGCCATTTTCTCGAAACCATGCCATTGTGCGGGCAGATTTATGACATGGCGTGTTATCCTGCTGGAATTTAACGCCATCCATGTTTGCATCACCAAAAAGTGCTAAAAATGAGGGCAGAAACGCAGATTCTAGGACGTTTATGTATTTTGAAGAGTTCATGTGGCGCTCACACACGAACATTTCACCAACTCCAGAATTAGGCATGCAGCCCCGGACCATTACACTGCCTACGCCGTGGTTTGCGGTTGGTACCACACAATCTGAACTAAATGCTTCGCCTACTCGGCGACGCACAAAAGGCGCATCTGATACACCAAAAAATTGAAATAAAAAAAGTTCGGAAAATTAAAAAATTTGTATCAACGCCACATACAATTACCAAGTTACTTCAAAGTTTGATTCGTCTGACCACAGGATATTTGACCAATCTTCTTCGGTGAAACTTTGGTATGTTAGGGCCCATCCATTTCGAGCCTTCTTTTCTTTTCCGTAGAACCATGGTTTCTTCCTGGCTTTACAGCCTTTCAGATCAGCTTCTTGAAGCCTTCTGCGAGTGGTGCGAGCAGAGATTGAGTTCTTAATTTCTACTGACAACTCAGCAGCGAGGTCTGAAAAAGTTTTTTTCCTATTTTTTAAAGCTTCTCTCACTAACTTTCGGTCTTCACGGTATGTGGTGATGCGTTTGCACCCGGTTCTGTACCTATTACTAGCGGAGAATCGCTCAATAGTGTATTGCACAGATGAGTTTTTCACCGTTTTAAAAATCTACTTGTGCTTTCCCTTGCTCATGCAGAAGCTGTATCTGGACACGTTGTTCTAAACTTAACTCTTTTTGTTTCGGCATATTGCAATTATATCACTAAATTTAACAAATCATAACACCAAAAGCGCACTAGATCACTGGATGTGTAAACAATGAGCGAAAGTACCGAACTGATGAATAAATACAAAATGGAAAAATAACAAATACTTTTGGCCAAGGCCGTATTACAATGACAACCTCACCGCGCAATAAACTGTCAAAGCCCAGGAGTTTTTTCGACAAGTAAACATTTATTGATCATCCAAGTTCATCTGTTCATAATTCTAAAAAATGCGAAAGTTTGAATTACTGATCTTGGATTGGAAACAAAATAATTTCAATTCACGAACGGTAATAAAACCGCTTATGGTTGTACCAATATTGTATCAAAACATGGGTTAACCAAAGAGCCAGTAAAGTGGATCTTAGAAATGTTTAGGCGGTATATTACTTCTTTATTTGCTTATAAACATGAATTGGTAGACAATGCACGTCCGAAAGTTCAATTAACAAATTTAGATAATGCACTCACTTTAAAATATTAAATATTGATTCTGGCCAGTGAAAAATACAAATATTCTGAAGAAAATGTCACAATGTCAGTATTGCTTAGGTGCTCGATATCGAATGTAAATGATTGGTGGAGTACTATCGTCACACGATTGGAAAAAGAGTCAAATAAAAAAGTGCCGAAATCAGTACACGTCAACTTTACATATCAAATTGTAAACTGTATTCCCGAAGTTCTCAACTCAAACCAAATTCCATATGCAAATTCAGCTAAATACCTTTAGCATGATCATCGATGCTAAGCTAAGATGGAAAGAAAACATCAAGAAAAAAATAAGATTTAAGCATCAAATATAGGAAGTTGTACTGGCTCATGGGTAGAAATTCTAAGCTCTCAATACACAACAAATTGTTTCTATACAGGCAAATGCTACAAAAACTTTGGGGTTGTGCCAAGAAAACCAATGTTCAAATGATACAACGCTTCCAAAATGAAGTGCTGCGAGGGATTGTGAATGCTCCATGGTACATTAGGAACGACAACCTTCATAGGGCCTTTAAGATGGAATACGTCACCAATGAAATAAAAAAACAATTAAACACGTACAGCGATTACCTCGACATGAAAATGCAGATATCCGTCTTATGGTGGACACCACCAATGGAGCGACAAAACTCCAAAGGCAGAAACCGCTGGAGCTGGGCAGCTTGAATTAGAATAAGAAATTATTGTAAAATGAGTAACCAATAGGTTACTCATCCTAAGCCGAGAAAATAATTTAAGCCAGATAAATTACTAGATGATCTCTGAATCAGTTGTAATATTGAATAAATAAAAAATACAGGTAACTCACAGAATAGGATTTTTTTAATAAATAAATAAAAGGAGGCTCATGGTCCATGTTGCCATGGTGAAGTAGCCGTTGTTCATGACTTCTAGCAAATTTCATAATTTTGGTTTTGATGGATTCTATGCCCAGATCTTTGTGGATGTCGTTATTTCTGACAAACCATGGTGCGTTGACGATGCTTCTTAGCGCTTTATTTTGGAATCGTTGGATAATATCCATGTTGCTCTAGTAGTACATCCACACCATTAGTCCAGACAGGCTTATAGATGAGACTTTCTTTCCAGTAACCAATACATTTTATTGTGTTTTAATCCCAACTCGTCTTTTTTCTTCTTTACATGAGCTTTCCAGCGAAGCTTAGAGTCTAATGTCATACCAAGATATTTGGCAGTGTTTGCATGTGGTATTTCTTGATTATTTAAATATACTGGGCTGTGTACTAATCTCTTGTTTGTAAAGTCGACATGTACAGATTTGGTTTCATTTAATTTTATGCGTCATTTTTTTGTCCAGTTGTGTTCTTGCTCTATGGCGGTTTGTAATTCATCTCGAGTGTATAGCAAATACAGAAGTGACCCAAGTACACTTCCTTGTGGAACTCCTGCTCTTATTTGCTTAAGCTCAGAAACGACGCGCTTACATACGACTCCAGTATTATGCTGTACTGTTCAGGTAGGATTAATTTAAGGTTGTAGATCAAATCTGCGTGCCAAACCTTGTCAAAGGCCTGCGCTACATCAAGGAATACTGCGCGGAACAAACTTTTTGCTCTTCTAAAGTCTTTTCAATGACATTGATAATTCTATGCGCTTGATCAATAGTTGAGTGCTCACTGCGACAACCAAAGTGGTGATTCGGAATTAGATTATTTAGTAACTTTTCAAAGAGTTTAGACATTATTGGCAGATTATGATACTAGTTAACTTTACCGTACCTTTTCTCGGTAGCTGTTTATTATTTATCCGGTAATCAGATCAAACCCTGGTGCTTTATTTAAGTTTAAATTGTTTTTAATTTCGTCTAGTACTTCAGTAGGCGATGTACTGGCGATGTAACATCTTCGAGATTTTGTATTATGTTTTCATTCAATGCTTCTCGTAACTGACATTCATGAGGTTGAAATATATTTTCAAGATCAGTTTTTTCTTTGTTTTTCTTTGCCCATGTTCCATTCATTTTTCTGGAAGAATGAATCGCCAAAGCGAATAATCCGTATTACTGTCACTCGTCAACTTACTTAAGTAGAAATTAACTGACTCACTTTTTAGTTTCTGAATTTCTCTTGTTAATTGTTGAGTAATATTGTTTAGTCTTGTTTTGTCTGGTGGAGCTCTAGTTTGATGCCAATTTTTTCTGAATTTTCGTTTATCCATATAAGGAGATTTCTAATTTCTATTAGATAGTTATTTCTTTTTAGCCTTGATTTGATTTTTGTAGTACTTTCCCATGCTTTTTGTTAAATATCCGTAATGAACTGTTCCTATTTCTTTGTTCAGTCCGTATGTTTGTTGGTTAGTTCTGGATTATTCTCTTTTTGGATGATATACTCGCTTAGAGTTAGGGCTATCAGATAATGATTTGAGCTCATATCTTGACTTTCTTCGACTTTCATAAAATTATTAGAAATATTTTTGGTTAGAAAAAAATCGATCAGGTCGTGTATTTTTACAGGGTCAGTTGGCCAATAGCTTGGTTTTCCTGTTGAAATGGATTCACATTCATTTTCTTTATTGGCAATCAGTAATTATTTTCCTCTAGTTGTATAGTTAATCAGTTGTAGTGGTTTTTTTATAAACCACTGTGGCCTGAATTTCTTATTTTTCTTACTTTGCTTCTGGATGTGTGATATTCGCAGTAGCCTTTAAATGTTATGTAGGATTGCTTAGCTAAATGTGTTTCGGAAACTAGACACACATCCATATTCTCAATATCGAGGACTGCTTGTAGTTCTTATTGATGCCGTAATAGACTATTAGCATTCCATGACATGATTTTCATTGTGCTGTTCATTTTTGTGTGGATTTGGGTTTAGCTCCCAGTTTTTGTAGCCTCTCATCAAATTTTGTTAATTTCATGAGAAAATCTTGAAATGTTTCACTGATGTCTACGTCTATCGATTTTTTTATGGGGTTTATTGGCTACGCCTCTCATTGCTTAAGCATATAATTTTGACATATTTTTATTCGTGCATCGCCTAATTTTGTCCGTTGACTTTCCAAAAGTGTCCCCCACTTATGAGTATAAGCAAATGCAGTAGTATATAAAGCCTAAAACATTTATAAGATCATGTCTACCGGATTTCTGGTTAACCGATGCTTTTGATATTGGTACATTATGCATTATGTTTTCGCACACTGGGTGGAGTGGGTTCAAAACTTATTTCACGCATGTTACTCGGTAAATTAGCGTACGTTGGTAGCTCAAGTAACTTTTTTTTCAGGTGATTTGCAATATCCTCCACGTGTCGATGAAATTTACTTCGTATAATCGAGTTAATAATCATAACGCTGTACGAGGCTAAATCCATGCCATACAAAGGATATTCCCTATGCAATGTACCACGTATACACACTTTCAATAGCCGGGTCTTTCAACTATGCTCATTAAATATTTAGTTGTCTGAGAAATCTTTGTATGCTCTAAAATTTTATTGCGTGTTGAACGTGTCATTTTATTCACCTTGACATTTTGATGGCTTGTCTTTAGTTTTGAAATCTAACTATGTAATGTTGAGTTTTTAACACATCATTCAAGAAATATTAATTTTCCGCTTATTTCACTTTCTCAGCATAATGATACATATTACATAAACATATGTAAAGCATTAGGGAAAAAGTTCGTGTCCTTTTTTGAGTGACATTGAAACAAAGCATTTTCTTATTTCAAATTAACTTTATTAAACCAAATATGTGCCATTTTGATCGATTTGACATTTTTCTGGTACAGCCATGATCCCATCACTGTAGAACTTCTGTAGTTTAGAGGCGAAAAATCGAGACAACTAATTTTCGCAGGCCTCTTTTGACATTAAAAACCATTAAGATGGTTCTGCATGGATCGGAACAAATGGTTGTCCGATGGTACAAGGTCAGGACTGTATGGTGGATGCATCAAAACTTCCCAAGCACTATCAGTTTCTGCCGGGTCATCAATTATGTGTGTGGTCTAGCGTTATCATGGTGGAACACAACGCCCTTTCTGCTGATCGATTCTTGACGTTTTAACTGAATATCTTGCCTTAAACGCGTTAGTTGCTGACAGTAAAGATTAGAATCAATCGTTTGGCCCGGTGGCAGCACCTCATAATGCACGATTCCTTTCCAATCTCACCAAACACACAGCATTACCTTTCTTGGCGTTAATCCTAGCTTTGATACCGTTTGGGAAGCTTCACCTCGTTTCGGCCATGATATTTTTCGCACAACTTTGTCGTATCTTATCCACTTTTCATCACCACTAATCATTCGCTTTAAAAATGGCTCGATTTCGTTCCGCTTTAGCAGCGTTTCGCAGATAGAAATCCGGTCCATTAAATTTTTAACTGTTAACTCTTGTGGTACCCAAACATGATTTCATTGAATTTTCCAGTGGTTGATCGACCAGAGCGAGGTGCATCTTTGATATCTATATTTCCAGAACGAAAGCGCTTGAACCATTCCTTTGCTCCTAATTTTGATAAATAACCTTCTCCATAAACAGCACAAATTTGTTCGCAAGCCTGAGCGGCGTTTTTACCTTTGTTGTAATACAATTGCAAAATACATATATCGCTTTCATTATTTATCTCCACATTTAAAATGTTGTAACTTTTTATTCACTTCACCTATTTTAATGTTTTGTATGTCAAAGCACAAGTTAAAATGTTACCTTTCAAACACACACAAGAGTTACGATACGATCAATGGTTACCTATTAACTTTCGACGATGTTGACATACTGTCTACATTCTCTACATTGCAGTTTTAGTGTTCTACTATGCTTTTTGCTTCCATCTAAGCTTGGCATCGAAAGCCATGCCAAGAAATTTTGCTGGACGACTGAATGGCTTTATATGATTCTGGCTGGCTTCCGGCAGACATCGTTATGGCTTCGGCTGGACGTTTATTTTTTTCACAACCATCTAAAATATATTGTGCAAGCACGGCCGATTAAACTCTATTTCCGGCTAGCGTTAAATGGTTCCAGCTGACTTACTGTTACAGCTGACCTGTCATTATAAGGTTACGCCTGATAGAAATCAGTTAGTGCACGATGATATGGAACCAGCTAAAGCGGATTCCACAAGCTCCTAACGATTCTGACTGGCTTAATGGTGGTGCCGACTGGTAAATCAGATAATGTCAGTATTGTGCCGATTAATGACGTTACATTGATTACGCTATTGTAAATAGTTGTAGTAAATACGCGAAATTTGCTACATTACATGGCGTAACGAATGTAAAAAATGTAATTAATTAGCGACAGCTGCATGGCAATACTTAAATTAGTAAAATAATTTAAAATAGGTTCTTTTGAAATTTGAATTTTATTTTTATTGTTGTCTTAAAATAATTTTTTTTGTTTTTAATTTGCTTTGCATACCAATATCCGTAAGTCCGGGTTTTTCGAATTTTTTTAAATGCATGTATTTAGTGTAAAACTGTCAACGCTTAGACACTAACATTCTAATTGGATGGTTCCTATTTTTTAAATTCAAAAAAACAGCCGTAAATAAATCACCCAGCGTTATTGCAACATCAGCAACCATACCACACAATCTACCTCATGAATTCAGCCAAATGTGCCACATCCAGCGATTCATAACGAGATAAAAGTTTACGATACTAAATTTTTTTTTTAAAGAAACAATACATCGAAATTCTAAAGTAACAGATATCCGTGATTTCCTCAGCTATTAACAATATATTTCATCCTTTGAATCATAGATGGATCTGCTATTAGCATATATTTCCTTATCCAAATATCAAGTGAATTAGGCTTTTAAATAATATAGTATGTAACGTTATTATCGATACTAATGAATACTTATGTAATAGTTTACTCATTAAATTATTGTAGTAGCGCCATTAATTAGCAGATATTAGGCCCTCAAGATAACCTATAATTTATTGATTTAAAAATTTCAATAGATGTAGCTGCTTGTAATGATTGTATTATCTACTAGAAATCGCTAATTAATTACATTTTTTACATTACATATTATAATGTTTACCGTAATGAATCATTATTTACATTATTTACGTAAAAATGTAAACAATTATTTTTTTACGCGTAATTGCACAACACTGGATAATGCATTCTGTTTCTTGTGTTATATTTGGTTTGGTTCCGGTTGGTATGGTTCCAGCTGGCTTTTAATGGTTCCAAAGAAAAATTTATTTAATTCTGCAAATAAATCGCGAGGAAATATAAATTTTTTAATCTGAACATATCGTCTTAATATGAGAAACCTAATTTTCTTTTTATATTGGGAAAAATTAATTTAACTTTTGGTGTAACCGTATTAAAATGTTCCGTTTGTGTTCCTTCGATATATAATTTACGAAAGACGATGAGAAAGGTATGCATGTGGTGAAAATACTTGCTTTATATACAAAAAAAAGTTCGACACAAATAAGCTCAGGGGTGTTTATTACCTCTTTTTTATTTACATTGTATACGTTTCTACGTATGAGTATTTATGTTACAATTCTTCTATTTTAATTTTTTTTTACAACCTTTATAGTCGCGTATTTTTTTAAGAGGGGGTTCTCATATTCATACACATACTTTTTTCCAAAGTTACGGTTTTAGTTAAAAGTTTAATAACATTTAGAAATAAATTAAATTTTTTATGATTTGATTCTTTTAATATACGTACACACACACACCCATATAAGAAAGTTAATGTATTCAAAGTAAAATTAGATTTTATAAAAACACAAAAATAAAATTTTCTTTGCGTATTCCTAAAGGAACTCTAAACCTTTTTGGTGTATGCTATAGAATTACCCTTTTTATGGTATACTGTTGTTGGAATTTTTAAAGCAATAATTAGAAAGGGTTTATGCTTTAATGTAAAAATTAGTTATCTAGGTATTATTAGGGGTTGAAATGAGTGACCAAACCGAATTTTTAATGTTCTGAGAATTTTTTTAAAATTATTCAAATTTATGTGTATCGAGTCAGAGATCGAACAATTCCATCACACTAATTATTATTTAAATTTGTACGGTAGAATTCGTTGTTTACGCATACATCATCATTGTATAACCGACATACCCAAATATTTCGAACCGAAAAAAGTATAAATTTAAACGAAACCCCCCCACAAAAAAACTAAACGAGCGAAAGTGAAAAATCATTTTTTCATTCCTCTTCAATCCAATTTTCTCTGTTTTTCCACGATAACAACACAGTGAATTTTTTTTTTATTTATTCTTGATTCAATTTATTATTTATATATTAACATTGATTCGATCTGATCATATTCGATTTTTCATGAATATAAAAATGTTCATAATTTTTATTTACAATAACAAACCAAAATAATCTTTTTTTCTATTCTGTTTGATTTGCTTGTGTAATTTTGTTCTCTTTAGTCATTTGAATGAAAATGGGAGGGAAATGGCATGCGACTTAAAATTATAATTTTAAATTTTCCATACACAGTTGAGTTGAGTACACATCCCTACACACGGGGCGCCTAGTGAAAACGATTTTTGTGTTATCAATAATGAAAGCTTTTAAGTAAAATTATTTAATTCCCATGTTAAATTTAATATTTTATCTAACGTTGTTTAAGCCTGAATTTGATTTTTTGTGCCATTCCATTTTTATGAATATCCAAATTTTATTATGAAGTAATTTTTACGAGAATGGCGCTACATACAGGGTGTCCCAGAATTGGACGGTCAAACGAAGCAGGGTTATAGCGGAGCTCATTTCCAACAAAAACAGCCAAGTAAAGTTTTTTCGAATTGTTGATGGTGCAAAAGTTGTTCGACTTTTAGTGTTTTTTAGAGAAATCGCATGCGCACCCACCACAAAATTAATTTAAAAAAACCAAGAGTTCTTTTGTTTAACTTTCTTTTTCAATAAGATCTAGAAGGGTATGCCTTTCCAATAAAATCATTTTTATAAGCTGTATTATCTTCTGACAAATAAAAACAATGGTTATGTAAAGTCTTTTTGTTTCTCACATATTTTTGTTGACGTTTAAGTGACACGCAAGCGGGAAAACAATGTACTACAGAAAGTTGACCCATTATCAAAAAAATATGCGATATTGCAGATTTTATCAAGATGGGCTATTGAAAACAGAATGTTTTTTACCAATTTTTTTCACAAAGTAAGTCATGTTTATTTAAAAAAGCACTTAACGGGCTTTGTCAGAAATAAAACAAAATGATGAACACAATGGGCGCATTCAGGACCGCCAACTGTTGGCATCATGATTAGTGAAATCATCGCCAATTTGATTTCATAATTTCATAGTACTAAACATTTTCATAACGTTGGCTTTGATTTTACTCAACATGTTCCCAACTGTTGGGTGCCCTGAATGCGCCCAATGACAAACTAAAGTATAACAATTTTTTAAGCAAATCTAGTAGTTTGCTGGTCTTATTAATGATGCTGTCGCCAAGGCTGACTCACAATTAAATATAAATTCAAATGTATTTCAAACCCTACAGCCATTGCATTCTCAAATTCATAATGTGTGGTTCGAGATACTGGGGCAGCAGTTCACATTGGCAGCGGTTACTAACGAGGCTACTAAATATGCTCATGCGGTGAGAGCACTGGATGCACGACTCCATGATACATTTGCATATATCATCACCTCAAGACGGAGGTGATTCGAGTACTTGGTGAATCAGAAAAGACGAAGCTTAATAATCTGATGCATGGCTTGACACTTGAGGACAGGAAGCCGTCACAATTGTTGAGTTTAATGAAATTGAATGCGGGTGGCAATATTAACGAAGCGGCACTTTGTCAATTTTGGACGGAGAGATCGCACCAGTCAGTTCAAATGGTGCTTACGCTATTCGAAAACGACGTCTCCCTGTCAATCCTTGCAGAACGGGCTGACAATGTGCATGAGACAATCAGACGCAATTAAATTCTATCGAGACATCTGCATCTTGATCTTATAATCCAAATTTCACTTTTTTCTAGATCACGATCTAATTCAAATTCACGTAGTTGTAACAATTCGCGATCAAATTCTAGAAATCATTTTTCACGGAAAAACTCGCCAAATTTTCGAAATTCTTTCAATCCATTTTATGGTGAACTTTATCGGCTGAGAATAATTTTATTTGCTTTGATCATCATCATTTCGGTACAAAGGCGTTAAAATGTAAACCAAATTGTGAATTCGTATCAAATAACTCCGATAACAATGTTTCAAAAAAATAAATTGGCATTCACAGTTTGCGGTGTTCAATGATATAACTAGAACTAGCTGCCTGATACAGGTGCAGATGTCTCAGTCTTGCCAGCTCGTTTTGTTCAGAATCCAATGGTCGATCCATCATTCAGGTTGTTCGCAGCGAACGATTCTTCGGACTAAATTTTTAAAACTTGACACTGCGCCGCGAATTCTCCTGGGAATTCATATTTGCTGACGTGTCGATGCCTGTCATCGGCGCTGATTTTTTTAGGGAAACGCAGTTCTTGGTGGATATTCAGTGACAGAAGCTCATAGATCCGTTAACCTCTCCTCCTACGATGATACTACTGTATCTAGGATCGACAAGTCAACAGTGGAGGAGTTTTCAACGTGATATCAAAATTTTTAACAGTCATTCACGGTAACATTAATATTGACAATACTAGACATACCGTAACTCATAAAATTGAAAGGAACGGACCACTGGTTGCGTGCAAACCACGACAAGTATTACCCGGCAAATTCATTATTGCGAAAACAGAATTCGAAAACATGATGAAACTCGGGATTTATCGACCTAGTAGCAGCCCTTGGTCCAGCCCACTACACTTAGTACTCAAAAAGAATGGATATTGGAGACCGTGTGGAGACTTTCGTGCATTAAATAAAGTTACAATCCCAGACAGATATCCTATTCCACATATTCAAGACTTTAAACAACGACTCGAAAGCTGCACTATATTCACAGCGATAGATTTTGTCCAGGCTTACCACCAAATTCCTGTTGAACCGACGGACATTCCAAAAACTGCAATTTCGACACCTTTCGAACTATTTAAATTTTGTAGAATGACTTTTAACCTTAGGAACGCAACTTTTAACCTTAGGAACGCGTTTCAACGTCTTATGCATGCAGCACTACGCGGACTCGAATTCTGTTTTGTATATTTGGACGACGTGCTCATTGCCTCTCGACATTATGACGAACGTCTCGAACATATTAAAATTATTTTTTCTAAATTAGAAGAACATGAACTGATTGTAAATGTGGACAAATGCGTTTTCGCAACTGGACAAGGTATATTATCGTCGCATGAACGGGTTCAAGTTATCAAAGATTTCGAACGACCACAGACTGTTAAGCAACTGAAACGTTTTTAGGCATGGTTAACATTTATCGTCGCTTCATTCCGGGTGCCGCTGCTGACAGGAATTGTTGAACGATTTCCTAAAAAGGCACACGTTTTTTTTTCGTTCGATAGCTGTAAAATTAAACTTGCTACTTTACTTATTCATCCATCATCATCAGCACTTCTGGCCATCATGGTTGACGCTTCCAATATGGCGATCGGAGCAGTGGTTCAGCAGTTTGTATCAGACACTTGGCAACCACTCGGTTTCTTTTCACTACGTTTCAATGATACGCAATAAAGATACAGTGCTCGACATCTTCTCGAAGGTTGTTTATTCACGCTCTACACCTATCATAAGCCACTTGTCTACGCTTTTAATCAGAAACCGGAAAAAGCATCGCCAGCACATCTCTACTCTGGATAACGTTGCCGCAGATACTCTTTCATGCATTAATCAAATTTATATTCCCGAACGTATTGATATGCTATCATTGCAGATGCTCAGACCAATGACGAAGAACTTCATGTAATTTTAAGGAGTAACTCTGTTCTCAAATTCCAGAAATTTCTCGTTTCTTTCAATCCAAAAAATAATAATTTATTGCAATATTTCTACCAATACATTTAGGTCATTCATTCCCCTTAAGTTCCGAAAACAAGTTTTCGAAAACTCGATGGCATCGAGTCATCAAATCTGCCATTATGCACTACGATCGATCTGATTGGGCAAGTGTTCTTCCTGCAATCTTACTTGCACTACGAACGATTACAGTGACGAACTAAAAGCTACGTCAGCTGAACTGGTTTAGATACTACGAACGATCAAATTTCACAATCAGACTTTATTACGAACTTAAGACGACACTTTGATGAAATTCGACTTGTACCGGCTTCTCGACATACTACGGACAAAATTTTCACTACTAAAAATCTGCTGACTTGCTAGCACGTTTTCTTACGTGATCACAAATTACGGACGCACTAACTATACAAACTGGATTGTTTTTAGCGACTCATGAACCAGAACTCAGTTGATTTTCCACCAAGTATTAAAACAATTACAAGATCGAATCTTGCATCCAGGACTGCTACCAGATTCTTACTTTGTCGATAGATCTTCAATCTCTCTGAGTATTGCGGCGTTTTGTACCTCGTATTAAATTCGTTATATAAATGTATTTTAATTTTCTAGCACCGAAATGGTTTAGGTGTCTTGGTTAGAATTTTGTAGTGTGCATTGGCTTAAAAAAAATAGAATTTTGCTTACGAAGCTTTGAAAAGAGGGGTTCATTTGGTTCTCACAATACTCTGATCGTATGAAAAAAGAAACTTAAACAAAAGAACTCTTGATGCGATATCTCTAAAAAACACTAAAGGTGGAATAACTTTTGCACCATCTACAATTCGAAAAAAACTTTAATCGGCTGTTTTTGTTGGAAATGAGCTGCCCTATCACCCTGCTTCGTTTGATCGTCTAATTCTGGGACACCCTGTATATAGGAACATGAAAATAGACGGTGCGAGGTGGAAAAGAAAAAGAAAAAATTGCCATATTCCCAAAATTGGCATTTTATTTGTTTGAATTTTCATAATCCGCTTTATAGATGTGTTTTTATTATTACATTCGAATTTATGGGAAAATTTTTTGACCTTTGGAAAAATAATAAAATATGCGATTTTTGCTTCATATTCGATCAAATTCAATTGTAACGTCTAATGATATTCGCCGTCGCAAAACACATTTCACCAGACCGTTGAGAATCGAGAATGCGTCCATAAAAATTTACTTGCTATATATTTTATTATTATGAGGGCTGCCTCGCGGGATTAATTTAACACAATATAAAAGGCAAGAAAATCACCCAACAATGAAATTAGAATGACGCATTGATCTCATGAAAATATACACCCGATGAAAATTCTGTAATCAATTTGCACTACCTTGTTTGTTTATATAATGTTGCGTTGGTTCCCTACGAGTATATAGACAAGATACTAAACAGATTAATCTTAATTATACAAAACATTTTTTATTGTACGTCTTATACGAGTATACAATGAGAAATCTGATTTGCTCGTGCGATAAATGATCAGCGAAACTAATAAAATTTATAACTGAGTAGTAAATAAAAAAATGTTGATTGATTTATAAACAGCTGTTTGGAAGTAGTAAGTCTGAAGTTTATAATATTTACGTTAATAATTTTCATTAATAAACGCGGTCATTATAAGGCTTAGATAAACTACAGTAAATTAGATTGTTCATGGTTAGAATTGTTCGTGTGTACATTGAATAGTAGTTCTTGTAACTAACAGATTATAGACCGCACTATTACTATTAAGAAGTAAATGCGTGTGTGCTTTTATTTGAGGATTTTGTACAATTTGGAATAGCCCTTTGACAACCGTGGAACACGGCTCGATTAGTGCTACGACTGCGTCAAAACTAACTGGCCTCTAAAACTACTTTATGGTTGTACGAAAAAAAAAATTTGCATTCTAATGGTCGAAAATGACTATACCTCAACCACGCCATGCATCTTCTCTACATTCGCACATCTCTTCATCCATGCCGTCGTCTTTATAAACAGCTAATATCCAATGCCCTCTATGACCAGCATTACATATGTGATTTTTTTTACCTTCGTCTGTCCGCCTCCCCCAAATTACTGGCCGTTTGTGCGTTTTTTCTATAAACCGACCTTCATGTTGTGCCCTTCATACTGTTCTTGCTCGTCATTATTTCTCACCAGTTCCTCCAACCAACATTTGGAATATGTTCCATAGAGTTTTCAACTGGTGGTACCCCATATATGCAAAAATCAGGTAATCCTTCGTGATGCTTATGCGGGATCCTTTTCCTATGTTTACAACTTCTGTACAAATCTTCCTTCTGTTCACGGGCCGTTTCAATACTCATTTCGCCCACCGCTTCTGATTACCCTTGCTGTCCTACGAGTCATAACTTTTGAACCATTTGCCCTTTCCAGTCCCTTCGGCCGATATCTCCTTCAGATAATTCTTAATGTCCTAGCCAACGGACTCCCAACAAATCCTAAGTAGACCACTCCACCAGTATAAATTTGTTCTGGTCGGTATTAGCTGCCACAATCGCTCTTCGACATCATACCTGCAACGAGTTTTTCATTTGCGCGGCACTAGCAATATAACTTTCCTCAAGTTCTATGTTATTCTTCCGCTTGACCAACAAATTAATTACTATGAGACGTCCGTTCTGCATCTGGTTGAGCATCGGTTCAATTGTTCATCATTTTCGAGCTAGCTCAGCTGCCTTTCCTCATATGCTGTCTGCTCACTATCACTCCATGATCTTCTTCAGCCGGTTCCACCTTATCATCAACAGCCATTATCAACATCTGCTCCCCATCGTGCAACACTTGCCGCATTCTATCTGTTTCGTAAACACAACAAAAATAAAATGGACACAGTTAGCTCACAGCTTACGTTAGCAGAAAATATCTACTCAGGTACTCCTGTGTTATGGTCTTGTGCTGCGACTTAAGCTATGGAGCTTGGGTATGGGTTGTCGTAGTATGAATAGATCAGTTTTAGACTATAAAATTCAACTTATTGGAAATGTGGATTGCCAACTAGTTGATGAGAAAGGTTCAATTGTTGGTGTCTTCGTTGTTAATGCTATTCTTAAACTTTGCTACATTAAATGTTGAATTTAATTATAAATTGATTTTTTGTATGTTTATTTTTGGCCGGCTTTGTTTCGAGACATCTGTCCTGGGTCATTGGTCGTCCCACGATTTGTGGCTCACTTTTAAGCTCCTTAGCTTGGAGAAGGTCAAATTATTTATTAGGGGAAAATAAATATACCAATAGATGGCACGATCATTTATCCAATCGATGTCTTGACAATTCGTAAGATATTTTTGCGATAATCAAGTTTTAAAGAAAATATGAAAATAACAGAAGCTGTGGGCTAACTGTGCCCGTTATAAGTTTGTTGTTATTTACGAAACAGATAGCCTTCGGTATTTGTTACTGATGGCGTCCAAACAAAGCACACGGCCTTCAATTGTTTATGAAGTATTGAAAAAAAAAATTTACATTTATTTTATCTTGTACGACGCTTTGAATTGCTTGGCGACTACATGTTTATCATCTAATTTTCCCTCTGTTATCTCTTTGAACTCATAATTATCCTAATCCTTGCTAATTTGTAGCCTCAAATAGTCGCAATATTAACTCATTTTGCAACCACCATTTTGTCAGATTGTCCACGAACAATCGCAACCAATCTGCTATAAAACTACTCCTAATGCTACTACATAAATCTAGATGCCTCTAATCTCTTAAAATATTATTAAGCCAATTAATGTTGAATCAACCAGACCTGATTCTAAAATCCGACTGTCTGATTCGACTGATTTTTCTTCCTAGTTGCGCCCGCTGGTTTGAATTTTTGTCTATAATCGATAAATATTGAGAATATAGGTTGTGGGATAATTCTATTCGACAGTACGAGCAACTCAGCGTAACTAAGCGTTGCGGTGTATAAATATTTTTTTCTACGAGGAATGCCACGTGAAAAATATATTTTATATTTGGTCGCTACATCACTCCCCTCCTGGATCGAAAATCGCAGTGTTTTTAATTGACCTTAACGGTTTTGTGAACACTATAGTTTTCGACTGGGTTTACCACAACTATTACATAGGCTGGCTCAAGCCTGTTAATGCTAAGTGTCGTTGATTTCCCATCGACAAAGAATTTGCACATTTTGCGGGTGAAAAGTATCCAGATTTGTGGGACTGTTGCCTGTTTGTCCGGGTGCCTTGTGTTCATATGAACTAGGTATTATGGTAGTATGAAGCTTCTTCATGAAATCCGGAGTATCTGGCGATCCAGTGCCTTGATGTTTTGACCATACACTAGCTCTGCTAGAGGGCAGTTGATGTTGATGTTTGAATATCCAATGGGATGCTTGAAGTTCTGGAGCAATATTGTGAAATCCGATGGGATAACTCAATTGTTTCAAAATGTTTCATCATTGAAATTGAACACAAAAATCTTCGAAAAATGGTCAAATTTTTCCTAGACATTTTCCATGAAAATGCAAATAAACGAAAGTTTAATCGAAAAATTGAATTCGGGAACTATTTCTTTATCGAACATTTTTAAACGGAAATGTTATCGGTAGAAATTCAATTTCGCAATCTTCTAACAGATTAGTTATTGATCTTAAAATATTCCAGAAATTGGATTTATGCGTGACCACATATCCGCTATGGCAAATTCTAATAGTTTTAATGGAGTATGTTTGAAAATATTTTTGAATTCGTTTAAATTTTCCGGTCGTCTTTGCGTTCGACAAGACCATTCGCTTTCGCGTTGTATGCAATTGTTCGAATGCGATCAGAACCTAGGGCTTTCGTCAACTTGGTGAACAACGTTGATTTGAATTGTGTTACTTGGTGTGGTTTGCAGCTAGTAAATCGCTCAACTATTTTTAAAATATAATTCGATTGAGGCAGTGGACCAATCAGGTCTGGTTGCGTGAATTGATTAAATTTTGATTTCGAGTCGCGGTGAACTTTGCGATTTTATCATGGCTACAAAATTTCACCAGTCAAAAGAGAACACGCTGAGTTTGTGAGAAGTTTTTCACCAGGACGAGCCAGGAGTCTCTCACCACTTTATGTATACTTTTGATGTGTTGAATGTCGGTAGTGAATTGAGAAATATAATAGAGATGTCGTAATTTCCTGGGACTTCGTTTTGATTTTGAAGCAATAGTTGTTGTGGCCTTCGACGAAATAACGAGAATGTTTGGTCGCTAAATGCATAGCAAGCTTTCTATCGAAAGCAGAGTATTTAATTTCCGCAAGGAAGGGCTTCTTTAAAGAGAATGCTAACGGTTGAAATCTACTTTTGTTGCGATGATGTAAGATAGCTCCAACTACTACATTGGAAGCGTCGGTGGTTATGTGGAACTGCGTGTCATTCAACGGATGTGCCAGAGGTTTGACATTGGGTATAAAAAGCTAATCTATTCGAAAGATCCATTGCAATCTTCGGGCCAAGAGAAGTTCCTTCTGTATTTGGCTTTCATAAGTAATTGAGCCAAATGCCGATGAATAGGCGTGAACAGTTCGGCTAAGCATCGTATAATGAAGTGGTAATAGTTCACCATACCCACGAACTGCTGTATTTGGCGGATCAATGTTGGCTCTGGAAAGTTTGAAATGACATCTATTCTGTCGTTCGACGAGAGTATGCCTTCTTGGAAAATGATGTGACTCAAGAAGTCGAGTGACTTTACACCGAAAATGAATTTCAAAGTTTTAGTGTTAATTCCAAAAGCGGGTTTGATTGCGAAGGCCATATGATATTCTGGTAAAACCAAAAAGCCCAAAAGAACCAAATCTATTTTCGATAAAATAGTGGCGACGGCAAGTTTCATGGATATGGTATCTATATGGAAATGTGATGGTGTTTAAGAATCGATTGTCTCCACAAGGGTACCAGTCCTTATATTTCTTGAGGGGTGGCAGAGTCCGACTTCTGTCATAAATTGGAATTCAGTTTTTGCAGCTTTAAGTTTTGTTGTGTCTAGTTGTCGCGGTTTGCCACAAGGTAACATACTTTGCGTGATGACGTAGTGAACTAGTGAGCTTCACTTGGAGATTGTAATTCGGGAACTCAATGGTCGGCCAGTATTTTTTCAAAAGAGTATCGTATTTGTTGTTGATTGCGTATCCACTTGAGCGATGATTGCGTTCACAGCAAGAGTAGTAAATGGATTAGTCTTCTGTTTTTCTAATAGACCAAGAGACCGTAAGTGGAAATTTGGGATACGTTTGTTGCGGCGAAACCTACGAGACATATTGTTTCATAAACTTGTTTAATCAATACAATCGCGTTTATCCATGTTAAATTTTAATAAACACTGCAGAAGTGATAAAAAAGACCCGAGCCTCAGACCTGCCGTATCGATGTGGGTTTAATTAGAAACAAATCGTTCCGTGGCAACTTTGCGAAATTAGACCTTGGGCTAGATTTCAGAAAGTTACCAAAGAACTTTTGTTCTTAGTTTCCGTGTGATCGTCTCAAAATCACATAGCTTTTAATGCCCTGTAGCCCAGGGCCTAATTTTGCAATGTTGCCACGGAATGATTATTTGCTAATTTTCTTGAAAGTAAATATAAGGCATGATTGTGGTCATCTGAAATTCACATAGCCTTTACCATATCAAATTTAAATTAATTCTAGTCCGTTCTTTAGATATAACGGTTGCTAGACTAAATTTTTAATAAATTCCTGGCTGGGCTGACTTTAAACAGGAACATATGGGGTTTTTATTGATTAGTGTTGCCTGATAAAAATGTTTACGTCTAGTATAACTACCCGCCAACTAAACAGAATAGTTGCAATATAGAGAGTTAAACCAGAACCATTAATAAGGATGTGGAGATTTGAGAGTTACGTTTGCACCTAGACGCGCTAAAGTAACTAAATTATAAATTATAAAACGCTTTTAGTAAGGCTTTTAAAATACCGCTCAAAAATTAAATGTTAACTTTCCTTAAAATTCAATAACTTATGGATTTCAAATGAAAATTTTGCATATGACATACATACTTACATGATTTCTAACTTTTTTGCAACCCAATTTGCTGGCATAATCCTTGCTGATATGTGATTCCAACAGGATGGTGCCACATGTCACACAGCGCAGGATACAATTTAATTACTCAAAGGAACATTTGATGAAAGACTAATTTCACGTTATGGTCCTGTTAGTTGGCCACCGATAACGTATGATCTAACTCCATTAGATTATTCTCTTTGATGGGGATATGTTAAGTCACTTGTCTACGCCGATAAACCAGAGCTGATTAACCAGTTAGAACACAACATTTCGTGAGTTGTTAGTGAGATTCGGCCGCAATTGCTGCGAAGAGTGATCGAAAATTGGATCTCCAGATTACGCCATGTAAGCGCTAGCCGCGGCGGCCACATAGCCGAAATCATATTCAAGCATTAATTTTTTCCCCTTTATTAATTACAACTGAGACTGTGCTGATCTAGCAATTTATCTTTCAAGTTTTACATTTTTTAAACAATTCTGATTTGTTGGGGTTAAATCCAATGGTTAGTCCCAAAATTAATTAAAACTATTTAAAATACTAATTTTAATTTGGTATGTTTACTAGGTCAAGTGGCCTCGTTCTTTGAAGTATTCTTTCGACGTCAGGGTTATCTATCATATGGAGAATATAGGGGTTTCCATATTCCTGGAGCCTTATGTCGTGTTTGGCGGCATGCTTTTCTATTTCATCTTAGATGTATTCCATCTGTAAGTCCCTATGAAGGTCTTCATTTCTTGTCTACCACGGAACATTTACGATGCTACGGAGAACCTTGTTTTGAAACGTCTGTATCATTTTGGCGTTTGTTTGCTTAATACATACCCAGAGTTGAATACCGTAGGTCCATATATGCTTCAGTATTTGCCGATATAGCAGCAGCTTGTTGCGTATTGTAAGCTCAGAGCCTACCTATGAGCCAATTCATTTTTCTGAACTTAATATTAAGTTCGTCTTTTTTCTTTTTGACTTGCTCTCTCTACTTGAGCTTGGCATCGAGTGTCATGCCAAGATATTTAGCTTTGTTTGCATATGGCACCGGCCGTGAGTTAATTTATTTCGGTAGATGGGAAGCCTTTTGATATGTAAATTTATTATGCGTGGATTTCGTCTCATTCAGCTTGATTCTCCAGCGCTTAGTCTAGTTATAAACCGCATTGGTAATCTTTTGCCAATCGCCATGATTGCTGTGTCATCTGCAAAGGTGGCTATGGCTTTTCCTGGTAGAGCCTTGATTATTTGGCAACTTTCATGTTGCTTTTTATTTCTTATTTTAATCCTTTGAGAGTTCGAAAATCATCTAGCTTGTGGGTTGACATTATATTTTCATGGGCCGTTTGCCTTCGTAGTGGTTGGAAGATATTCTCGAGATACTCCGCAAACAGATCAGCCTTCTCTTTAGGACCTCTTGCCTAGATTCCATCCTCCTTTTTAAGTGGAAGCACTTGCATTTTGGGTCTGTTGAGTCCCTTCGTCGCCTTCCACAGAGAATAATCAGAATTTTTTTCATCGGTTAGGCTAATTAGATATCTGTTGATTGATGCATTTTTAACTTTTTTAAGAAGAAATTTGAGACTGTTGCCGAAATTGTTAAGAATTGTTTTCTTCTACGGCGTTCTAGTTATTTGCCAGGTTTTACGTGCCCGTCGTTTTTCTCTTACCAACTCTCTAGCTTCCATTGGGTAGGATATGTTAAGCTTCTTCTTATTTTGTATAATGGGGGTACTTGCCGAATCAGCATAGTGAATTGATTGACAACTGATGAGAATTTCGTATCGGTACCTGAAGTTTGATTTTTTCCTCCATTACTTCACGAAAGAGATGCCAGTTTGTTTTTGAATTTGTTAATCTGGGTACACTCTCCCTTTGAGTTACCATTTCACTGACTGTCATGATAATCGGAGAGTGATCCTATACGAGAGAATTTCTGTCTTCAATGTGAATGTAGTTCTGGGATATACCTCTTGCTACATAAAAGTCTATTAGGTCAGGTATCTTCGTTCCGTCACTGGGTCGGTATGTTGGAGAACCACCAGAGTAAAATTCACAATTTGATGTCTGCCCTGCTGGAAGCAATTCTTTAGCTTTTGACGTCGTAAGTCCAGATCCCCAATAGGTGTTTTTCGCATTAAAGTCTCCTCCAACAATAAACTCACATCCAAGCGATTTAAATAGTTTATGATAGTTCTCTCTTTTCAAGTTATGCTGGAGAGGGCAATATATTGCAGAGACAGTAAGCTGTCTGTGTTTAATTTGGATCCTTACAGTAGTGACTTGTACTGTTTCTTCTACGATATTTCATTCTAAATGGTGTTTTAAATTTTCTTTTATTACTAATGCCGAACCACCTTTTGCTCTTTCCGCTGGATGGATGGAGTGATATAAGTTATAACCCCGTATGGCTTTCAGATATTAAGAAAATGTCGATTTTTTCGGAATTTAAAGATATTTTAATTTCTGGAATATGTTGCATAATCTCATTCGCATTCCAGATTGCTATTTTGAAAGTTGTGTTCTTACTTAAAATTTTTTCTTGGATTGCGTTGAGGGAGTTGCATTTTCTTCAGTTGATCAAGTATCATGTTGTTCAGATTATTTTGGTCATCTAGCCGCTTTGTAATAGCTGCAATGCTGTTCATAATGTTTTCCATAATTTGGTTATTTTCGGAGTCCATATGTTTGGTTGAACCCGAACCTTTCATTACCTGGGCAAGTTATTTGCTTTACCCTTGTGTTGCTTAGTTCTGGGTTTTGATCCATCTGATTTGATATTTGAACTCTTCGATTTTCGTGGTTTTGCGGTTGCGGTTTTATCTCTTAATTTTTGTAGTTGTTTAGCAACCTCACAGCCTCGATAATTAGCCGGACGTTGGCCCTTACAATTCGTACACTTGGCTGGCACATCTTTCCCTATTGTACATGCCTGGGCAATATGATTACCTGAACATTTTACAAATCTTCAATTCCGGCCTCATTGGTACGATTTCCACCTGCATGTGAAGGATTCCTTTTATTCCATAAATGTTTTGTTCATTCTCTTTGTTGTCAAATACCAGCATACAAAGAGGGAATTCTCTTTTATTGATAATTAGGTTTGCTTCCTTGATTTCTGTTCTCTCTTTTTTACAATATTCACAGCATCTAGTATTTTAAGATCTTTATTTTGTAAGTCTTCCATCATTTCTTTGTAATTCATCTTCAACAGTGGAGTAGATGAGTTTGTCTGGTTCAATGCTTCCTATCTCACTTAGCTTGGCAAATAATTGCTCCATAGCTCTAGCCTCGCCAAGAGATCCATATTCTCCTTTTCTAGGTCAATAGTTTTTTTACTAGATTCGGCTATTTGCAAAGTAAAATTTCTGGTGCCATCACTTATTTCGTGTAATGTTTGTCCAGTACATCTAGGTATAGCTTTAGAAAAAGTATCGGCTTGATCAGCTACCGAGTTGCTTCTATTTTTCTTTATCGGTGATCTTTGTAAATTTGATCTACTCTGGTACGGATTTGATGTTCCCTGATAATGCAATAGATGGTCCTCCCCATAATCCATAGGGCCACTCTCCACAGATAATGGATTTAGCAATGTTGGTATTGGTGGACCACGTGGGCTATTATTTTCTTTTGTTAGTACCATTGCATAGTTTTGATTGACTAATTAGCTATTCTGCATCACTACTATGACCGTTCGTTCAACAGAACATTGCCGACAGTACGCTCGTATCCATTTATGAATACTTCGTGGAGGCTGTCAATCCCGTATTCCTCAAGCATTAATGGCATAAAATTATTTATCCAATAAAGCTAGTTTCACTGATATTCAAAATGTTTTTGTTGTTTTGTTCACTACGAATTTTATTAATTCCGCAAATTGTGTCATGGGCATGTTCATAGGCGATCGCTACTTTTTACGCTTATGTATAATATAGGACTAGAGCACACATTTTTATAAAAACGGTTTATATATGTTACGGTTAAAGTCCGAAATTGGTAAATGTCCGAAATGTTAATATTATAAAATCGTTTACACGATTAAAAATTGGCTGTCCAGAGTTCCAATGTTTACGAAATGTTTGTTGACCTTCCTTTCTACATCCCTGTAGTTTCATATATTCCTCGCCCATTAGAATTAGTAAAGCCGTTAGTCCCTACTATTGCAAATTCCAATTTGTAAGGGTGAATCATTTCGATTTTTATCGATTTCGGCCTTTTACTGTAACATAAACACACATTCTTGAATAGATGGGTGGGAGAAATTTTTATATTTTGTAATTTCATTCAATTTTCTAACAACACGAACCAAAATACAAAATTTGTATTTTTGACTGAAATTATGGTTTCCAACAATGAATGATGAAATTAAAATTATTCGTGAAACGCATTGACGTGTGTGCTGTGCGTGGTCTACACATACTCGTACTTGATGTATGTCCAGTAAAATAATGTTCTCTAAAGTATACTTGAAACCAGAACGTTCCATAATCACATTACGTAATACAAAAAAATAATTATATATTACACTATTTTAACACATTAATTAAAAATTATATTCAGCCGTATTGCATACAAAAAAAAGTGGTTTATAATTAATAATTTAGCGCAATTTTATATAAAAACATTTTGGCAAAGTGGATTTTTTCTCTTCATTTAATTACGACCAGATACGACCAATTTGAATCCATTAAACACATGTAAAAACAATTTTCAATAATTAACATTTAAATTATGCATTTTTAATTATAACATAGAATATATACATAATATATTTTTACATTATGCACTATATTTAATTTAACTTAGTAATTTAATGTATTAAAATAAATTTAATATGGATGATATTTAAAATAAATCCCATAAAACAGTATTACGATTTTTTATTAAAAACTGCAACAACGATTTACCAATATATCACTTTATGCACTTTCGAAAGATCTGGTGAATTTTCGTAAATTCCCCCATATCGTAAAACCAAACTTTTTGCACACAAGTTTGTCCCGAGTTTGCAAAGTTGAAACACAAGTTGGACAGTAAAAATGTTCCAATACGGTATTCTTGTAAAAGCTTTTTGCTTTATTAGTCGATGATAATTCGCAAGATAAGCAACAACAAAATTATTAAAAGTTTCATTTTTCGACTAGAAAAAGTTTCGGTGTTTTTGTTTTATTTTTGAAACTTTTATTGGGAAAAGGATAAAAGTGAAATAAAAAGTATCGACTGATAAAGGTTTTATTGTTATGTATCGTGAGGGGACCTTATATACCACCAAAGATAACTTAAGGCCAGAGAATCAGAATTTTTGTTTGTTTTTAGATTTCTTGTAAATTGTTACAAAAATGTTGATATTAAGTTTCGAGTAGTTTTCTGTTCTGGGGATAAAGTTACAAAAACAAAAAACAGGACTTTACGTGCATATAATATTATCTATTGTCTAAGGCGATCAAATTTTATTGACTGGTTTATCGACATAAATTTTAGAGTGGAAAGTTCGCAGAATAATTCTTTTGTCGACTTACAAATTACGAAGAAAACTTTTTGCACAATCTTTTTGTCGTGTAATTCCATTTTTTTTACAAATTTTGAAATCCTTATTTTCAATCAATTAATTTCTACATTTTTGCCTAATACGAGTAGTTGAGGTTACCAAGACGAGACGTTGGAAGCTTGGTTTCGAACTAATGAAACGAAGAAAGAATTTAATTTAAAGTAGAAAATTCGGTCGTCTCATCAGACTGCACTAGTGTTGCCATATATTTTAGAAATAAAAACTTCATAAAACCAAAAATAAATAAAAACTTCATTTTATTTAAAAGTTTGCTAGTATTTAACAAAAAAATCGATTTTTACGATATGAATAAAAAAATTAAACATAGGACATATCTCAGCCTTATAATACTGTGGGCAAAAAATAGTAAGACTTTGTTCATAATTTTAAAATTCTTTATTTATTTCTCCAAATCTATTTCGTCCCCCTCAAAGTAATCCCCCCCCGGCCTCAATACACTTGTGCCAACGTTTTTTCCAATCCTCGAAATAGTTGTTAAAGTCAATTTCTGGAATAGCCTTCAATGCGCGTAGCGATTCACGTTTAATGTCTTCAATTGACTCAAAACGGTTTCCCCGGAGCGGTCGTTTGTGTTTGCTGAACAGCCAGAAATCACACGGAGATAAATCAGGCGAATACGGTAGTTGCGGAACGATATGGGTGGAATTTTTGGCGAAAAATCGCGTAAGACCAATGCAGTATGAGAAGGTGCTTTATCGGGGTGCAAAAACCAAGAGTTGTAGACCTATAATTCCATTTTAAGAATAGCACACCTCGATAATCGAAGAAAACTGTCAACATCGCCTTGATTTTTGACTTGCTTTGACGTGGTTTTTTCGGCTTCAGCTCACCTTTGGTACGCTATTCGGCCGATTAATCGTCTGTTTCCGGGTCGTAACCATAGATCCAAGACTCATCGCCAGTTATAATATGATTCATGACATCCTGGGAGTCGGAAAGCATTGTTCCACAGACGTTAACGCGACGCAGTTTTTCCACAAAATTGAGTGATTTTGGAACCAATCGTTTCACTTTTCTTAGACCCAAATGATCTTTTAAAATGGTTTTCACTGATCCTTCCGATGTTTCAACGATGCCAGTAAGATCTCTGACTGTTAATCGTCGATTCTCGAGCACCAATTCCTTGATTTTATTAACGTGTTGCTCATCAGTTGATGTTGATGACCGTCCTAGTCGTGGTTCGTCGTCAACACGTTCTCGACCCTCTTTGAACAATTTGTAGCAATCAAAAATACTTGCTCGCGACATACAATTATCACCGAAGGCCTTTTGCAACATTCTGAACGTTTCGGCACCACAAAATTTGTGATTCCGCACACAAAATTTAATGGAACTTCTTTGTTGAATAATTTCACTCATTGTAAAAATCGCCGAATGCACTTTTTGTACTTCAGAAATACAAGCGTATACTAAACACTAATGAAACACTAAAAAAAAATATTTCGACGAATGGTTTTCCCCCCGAAATTAAAATTAAAATGTCTTTCTACTTTTTGCCCACAGTAGTATAATACATTTAGAAATAAAACCGCCTTCACTAATTCGTGTTTTGTTGTTGACTCGACAAAGTGATTAAATAAAAAATCTGAACTGCATCAGTGTCTATTATGACGAGTTCCATTTTTTATTTACATCAGCTTGTTTTGGCCAAAAGACCACTCTACATATTCGAATTTCTATCACTTTTTATACGTTTTGAAACGTTATGCAATTGTTATTCATTTTCCGCATGTGATCTTTTGTTAATAGTATTCCGGTTAAGGTTCCGGATCTAATCTATTTCGAATTTTCATTTTATTTGCGAAAAATTTCTTTCCACGTTTTCTGTTGCTACTGGTACTGCGAGCACAGCCCTTACCTTTCTTTGATCGATATTTAACGATTTAAAATCAAGACGTCGAATTTCCCGCCATTCCTCATCAAATTTTTTGAATATTTTCTTGTTCAATAATATGCGGCAATAAATTCCATAAATTTGAAATAGAAATATTTTTTTTCATAATCACATTTACGGGAGCTATGGCTTCCGCTGGTAACAAAAATGTATCATTTAAATCAAATTTCTTTGACAAATGGCTGCACAGTTCGATGTAGAATTTTAAAATCCTCTTCCTCATTTCTACCTAAAACGTGAGTGGTTGATAAAGCTGGTCAGTACTTCCGAACCCAAATAAATGTTTTCTAAGTTTTTTTGTAATGCCCGGTGTGTGAATATCAATTTTATTAAAAGCGACGTCATAGATAAAACTGTCCTCAACAAAATATTCAAATATTTTTATATACAACCGCCTTACTTCTGAAATCAATATGTGTACTTGTGGAGGTTCGCTTTGGAACAATTTCAAATGCAACTCAAACAGCGGATTGTGCAGGTTTGTAATTAATAATTCTGTAGAACTGAATTTCTCAAGATCCTCGTGTATGAAAAACGGTTTAAGCACTTCTAACCTATTTAAAATTTGAACAACTGCCAATTCTAATGAGAGCATGATTCGCACAAAGCGCGAATGAATGACACGAACATTTTAAAATTACTAAGTTTGGACAGTCACGTTTTAGTAATGTAGCCACTGAATGGTTTGCCCCTGTCATAACATTTGCACCATTCGCAGCGAAACCCATTAATAACTGTTTCTAATCAATCCTCTGGTTATTAAAAGCTTCGACAATTTTTGTGTATATTGCAAGAGCGTCGCAACTTTCAAGTTCAAAAAACATATCTTGAATTTTTTTTAACAAATGAAATTGAAAATTGAAATATCTGTAGATTCATCTATGCAACTAGAAAACGGTGCTTTTCTCATCAATTCACTTACCTCTTGGAACTGAGTTTCTCGAATTACATTTTTTATTATGGAAGTTGTTTTGGTTCTTGCACACGAAACAGCACTCATTATTTCAGAATCGTCGATTCTTGTTTTCAGCATAGATACCAAATGATCCATGGTCATAAATGCAATATTGTGTTCTGCATAAAAGGCACGTAACTGGATTTCAGCCATACATACTTTTTTATTGCGAGTTGTAAGCGCGTCAATTGATTTAACATTGAACGGGTTACGTTGACATGCGTTTAGAGCTTCGCTGCTGTCTACGTGCTCTTTACTTTTAGCGTTCCCAACTTTTTATGTAAGCTCTAACAATATTAGGTATTTTGGATTTGTAGAAAAAATCAATAAATATTAAGACACTGCAAGTTTATTTTGAATATTTAAGCATATCGTACCGGTGGAGAGCATTCTTCATCGATTAATTCGGGTTCATCGGCCAAATTGAATAAATACGAGAGAGAATATACAAATATAATACAAATTTGACAGAAGTGGTATACGTTTCCCAGTAAACAAAAAAGTATAATACAAAAAAGAACAAGTATGCTACAGAAAGTATATCCCCAGAAAGCGATGA
The DNA here is from genome assembly GCA_963691935.1 of Nephrotoma guestfalica. Lineage (NCBI taxonomy): Eukaryota > Metazoa > Arthropoda > Insecta > Diptera > Tipulidae > Nephrotoma > Nephrotoma guestfalica. Next base: position 95,866,306 of record OY829913.1, read on the forward strand.
ATAGCGAATTGGTTTAATTTTCTTTCCGTTAACGATCAAAACCCAACATATATAATTTCCTAAAAAAAAAACTTCATTTATAGAGAAAAAAATTCAAATCTTTTGCAGGGTGAAAAATCCACAAAAAAAAAATAAAACTTCACACATGGCAACCCAGGCGCCACTGCAGTGACCAAACTACAAAAATATTTAAAATACTCTCCACTTACATACAAAGTATAAACACAATGCCTTAGCGAATTATTATGTTTCGCTATGCATTTATCAACCCCTTCGTAATCTCGAATTGTATTGTATTTGGGTTGACAATTGCGTAGCGAAGCATAATAATTCGCTAAGGCATTGTGGTTATACTTTGTATGTAAGTGGAGAGTATTTTAAATATTTTTGTAGTGGTCATTGCAGTCTGATGAGGCGACCGAATTTTTTAGTTTAAAGAATTCAAGTTTTATTAGTTCAGAAAGTTCAGAATCCACAGACCTAGCTAAATAAGGACTCTCTATAACCGTTGTCACTAAAAATTCAAAGTGTTGATAAGGCGGTACTTTTACTGTTATTATCATTACAAGGGTGAGACAACAGTGCGGTGATCGTAAACGAACCGAAGTAAGCCGGAGGAGAGCACCTCCGTGCTACATGAAAATTCAAATCATTTTCCTGTAAAATAATTCGTACTACACAAATCTAGTGTAAGGTCAAATCAAAATCTAATACGTGTACTTTAATATTAAAACCGCATTTCAGATCGAACTATCAAAAAAATCGAAAAACGATTAGACAAATTAGAAACCGGCACACCCAACAACGCTAAACATTCAAGAAACGAACAGGAAATGAAGAAAACAAGTCACTTCCCTGATTTTCTCAAGGCACTACAGATATTTGATGGCAAATGCAGGTTTTTTTTCGGCTAAAATTTTCGACTAACCTCAGTAGCATATATCATTTACGAGAAAAATGATTATGAACTAAACGATTCTAAATTAATTTTGCAACAATATCGGCCCAGATTGTTTTTCGAAAATTTAAGTGGCACTCACATTTTCTAGCAACAAAAATAGTTCTTACATTCGTTTACGTAGTAAAATAAAGTGTAGTAATCATGAAAAATTTGACCTCAATATTATTGCAGATTTACCTTTTCCTAGAATCTGTGTGTTTGTTTGTCTGTGTGTGTGGTGCCGTGCAAACTAAATGTTGTTGGTTCTCTACAACCTAGACGGATCGATTGATCGGATGAAAATTTAGACTTAAGATTTTTCCATGAATTGGGAGATTCCAGTGTTTTTGGCCGAAATTGGTCTACCGGAAGTGGCAGCAAAGTTATGTGATTTACAAGAAAAACTATTATGAACTAAACGGATTTAAATTAAATTTGCAACAATACTTGTGTTGAAATTTCCTAGTAATTTTTATATAATGAATTTATTTTGGTTGTGTCAATTAAGCACTATCAAGCGTATGCACGCCTTAATCTGAGATGCGAGAACGACAATTTTGTACACCCTTCCTTGCTTTGTATAAATTTTTGTATAAATTAACATTTTTTTATTTTAATCTTGTATTCTTGCATTTTCCGTCACCGAATGAAAAACTACAGGGTGGATGACACGAAGTGTTACCAAAACAAAACGCCACAGACCTTTAATTTTTTGATGAATTTTATTGAATCAAAGTAAAAAATGTTAACAAATATTTAAATTTTCGATGCATTAGCAGTTTTCGATTTGGCCACCCTTAGCCGCGATTATGGTCTTCAAACGGCCGACAAAGCTATTGCATGCAGCTCGAAAGTGGCTCTACGGTATTTTGGCCCATTCCCGGCGAAGAGCTTGCTTGAGATGATCGACACTTTGGTATTTTTTTTGTCCCAACCTTGCTCTTCAAAATAACCCAAACCGAGAAATCTAGCGGATTTGCATCCGGTGAATTTGGTAGCCATTTGGCAGTGGAAATGAACCGCGGAACATTGTTTCTCAGCCAATCTTGATTAACGCGCGCTTTATGACTCGGCGCTGAGTCCTGTTCAAATGTCCAGGCTCTGCGGCCAACATTTTGTTGTGTCCAATACTTCAACGCTCCCCCCAACACATGGTCCCGATAAATTTTACCATTTATCTTGATGCCACGGTCCAAAAAATCGAGTGGTGAACGGCTTTCGACCGTTACGGCGGCCCAAACCATCACCATCGGCGGCGCTTGGCTTCGAGTGGCAATCCGTTGGTCCAAATTTTCAGTAGAACGGCCGGGCAAGCTAATCCGGTCGTTTTGCTTGTTCACATATTGCTCAATAACAAACGGTGACTCATCGGAGAAAACCAAATTCGGCAAATCGCCACTTTCGTGCAAGCGTAACAACTCCTTTGCTTTTTCGACTTTAACTTTTTTTGAGCATCGGTGAGACCACGCGGTTTATGGAATTTCAAGGCCTTTAGTCCAAGATGTTCTTTCAATATGTGCTGCATCCGTTCGAGGAAAATGTTCACCTCACGAGCCATTTTTCTGCCGCTATGGCGCGGATTTCGAGCCAATTTGGCCTTCACCTTCCGAATGATATTCGGCGATGTTGCAGTGCGCTTCGGTCCACCACCATGGCATTTTGCAATGCTGCCGCTATAGTTATAACAATTTATGGTGCGATGCACAAACATTTTATTCACATGCAAATGTTTTAACTGGTTAACAATCTGCGGCTGTGGTTTTCCAGCCAAATATAGGGCAATCACACTATTACACTTGAATTTAATTGCGGATAACTTTTCTGAATATTTCCCACTAAAATGCTTTTGTACGCTTGTAAATAATGGAATGAGCTGTCATTAGTGGAAATTTGAGCACTCTGTCATCACTGGTTTGACAGCAATGACAGTCTGAAGTTGGTAACACTTCGTGTCAGTCACCCGGTATATTATATGAAAAAACGGTGAAAATACTTTTTTGTGTTTTAAATAAAAAACGTGTGAGTCTAGAGCTATAAATGAAATCATTAATTATTTCCTAACCGCCCCTCTTGAAAAGTTCGGCATTTCAAACATAAATAAAAATTGAAACTAACTAGTTATACTTCAACAGGAAGCTTGCCCACTTTGGTAATCGATCTCTTGAAATTTTTCTTGATTCCATCAATTACCGATTGTAGTTCTACTACCCTCACGTTACCATTTGAACCTGGTGTTGTTGATATTACCTTTGATAATGGCCATTTCATTGGTGGAAGATTTTCCTGTACCAGTAGAACTACATCTCCCTTCTTAACGTTCGGCTTATTTGAAGTCCATTTTGATCGAGCTTGTAAACTATGTAAATATTCTAGTGAATAACGCCTCCAGAAAGATTCGACTAACTTACTCATCTCTTGCCATTTTGAAAGACGATTTTCTTTAATGTCGTTATATGACGGTTCGGTAATGGTTGAAACAGGTCCGTCTGTTAAAAAATGATCTGGAGTCAAAGGCTCTGGGTCTGTAGGATCATTTGACGGGCATGACAGGGGTCTACAGGTTAATGTTCTTTCTATTTGAACAACTATGGTACTGAATTGTTCGAATGTTAAGATTTTGCCTCGCATTATACGTTTTCAATGTGTTTTGAAGGATTTTATGGAAGCCTCCCATAAGCCATCGAAGTTGGCCTCTTCAGACCAAATAGTTTGTACTGTGCCTCTACGGTTAATGTATCTTTTCAAACATGCTATGAACGAATCTGTGCTAAGACTTTGAACAATTTCCAAATGTTTTGCTTAAGTACATAAGCAAACAAATGAGGCTACATATATTTGTTGTGGTACATTCTTACGGTTTATGGAAAATTTTATAGCGAACGGTCCGCAAAAGTTTACCCCAGTATTGAGAAACGCTTTAAATGAATCAAACCGTTGAATGGGCAAATTTCCCATTATTTGTTGAGAAATTATTTGTTTTACCATAAGACAAATGACACAAGAATGTACCGTCTGATTTCCAATGGTTTTGCCATGGATAGGCCAATAACGTTGGCGGACGAAAGATAACAATAATTAATTGTGGTCCTAATTTCGTTAGATGATGTTGCGGTGGAAGTAACATTTGATGTTTAATATTATAGTCAAGTGATTTTAAGTTAGTCAATCTACCTCCTACACGAATTATTCCATCCTTGTCGATAAAAGCATGCAACGTTTTAAGTGAACTTTTCCGATTAATTTCACCCCAATTTGTAATGATTTTTATTAATCGCATTTTTTATAACGTTTGCAAACCGTAATATATAAGCCAGTACACGAATCACTAATAACGTTTCTTGTTGTTGTTGTGAGCAAAACTATTTGTTCTAGCTTAAGTTCAGACACTGAAACATCAAACTCTTTTAACGCTGCAATTAAATTTGATTCACAATTATTTGATTGGAGAATTTACATTGGAGGATTTCAGGACCTATGTGATTCCACGTCAAAATAGCACGAAAATCATGAATCTCGTTGAATCTGTTGGCTATAAATTTTTTTAACTTATGTGGTGGAGTTTTATCCAACACAGCGTTATAGTTGAATTGGACCACAAAATTACATCTTCAAATTGTAAATCAAAACTGTGAATGACAGATGATGTCAATCTAGTCTAGCTAGAAGCAAAGCGGCTGAAAGTTCCAATCTTGGTAAAGACAATGTTTTTAAAGGTGCCACCCGTGATTTAATGTAGAGTAGGTTACCATATATATTGTGGTCAGAATCAATGGTTTTAATGTATACAGACATGCATCATATACCTTTTCCGAGGCATCACCAAAGCCATGTAATTCTGTACGAGTTATCTTATTCACTTGGAAATTCACTTGGAACCAATTCATCCCAGTCTATTTTGGATTCCCATAATTTTTGCACAATTATTTTGCCTGTTATTATTACTGGAGAAAGAATGCCTAGGAAATCGTACAATTTAGATATGCCAGAGACGATCGTTCGTTTTGTTAATGGTTTATCGGTTTCAAACATTGGAGGTTTAAACACAAAACAATCCTCTTTTGGCTGCCATAACAAGCTCTATGCCTTTACGCAATCACCGCGACTGAGTTCGTTAAACTTCATCTCCTCACGATCTTGAATCGGAATATTTTCTAATAGTCGCAGGTCATTTGCACACCATTTATGCAAATGAAAACCACCGGTATTTAGCATATCAATCATTTCGCCTTGTAACTGTTTTCCTTCTTCGATGCCGTCGCAACCTGTTATAAGATCAGCCATATAAAAATATTTTATTGCTACCACCTGTTCAAAACAGTTTTCCAAAATTAAAGCGGAAATGACGTTTTTTGGCAAAAAACCCATACGAATTTATTACTTTCCAACTGTTAGATCCCAGTGATTTTTGGTCGAAATCGGATCGCCAGAAGTGACAGTGATCTTCATTACGATCATTTTCGTTTTCTGCAAATAAATTTGAGCGGAAATGACGATTTTCTACAAAAAATTATTTGTGTTTTTTTGGATAGTATGAATGAAAATATTAGACCTCGTGCGTATGTGGTGTCATGCAAACTAAATGTTGTTGCTTCCCTTCAGCCTAGATGGATCGAACACAAATTGGGAGATCCAGTGGTTTTTGTCTGAAATCGGTACTCCGGAAGTGGCAGCTTCCCTAGGAGCTTTTTCGTTTTTTTACAAATACATGTTTTGTAAAGTATAAAGCATTTACGAAAAAACGATTAATATTAAAAAATTATAGATTTGGTTGCAAACAAAATTTGTCCAGATTATTTTTTTATTTTTTACCGGAAATGGCGGGTTCTGATTACAAAAACAACCCCACCGTCAGGCACTACTCGGAATCACATTTCATACTAAATTTTTTTCCATAAATTGGGAGATCCATGCGAAATGTGGTGGTTAACATTTATCTGCCGGAAGTGGCTGCTCCCGTAATAGCTTTTTAGATTGTTGCAAACAAGCCAGCTTTTACCAAAAATCCAGGTTCAATTTTTCGATTTAGAAATTAGGTGTGGCATATTCGAGAACATATTCCTTCAAATAAGCAATCTATGGCTGTTCTCAATCATAACGATTAAATAATTAGCTTAAAGTTAAACACCCTGTATTTGATAAACAGACAGATTAAAATTAATATAATTCGATATTTTAATGCTGTTATAATTTAGATTTTTAATTAAAAATGTATAAATGCAAATTGGGTTGGTTTTATTCACGTTGGGTTACTGGAGTACATACGAGTATACGAGTATATTATTCCAATTTTAATTTAGCACAAAACTATTATTGCCTATTTTGCTAACATTTAATTTCCTGTTCTATGTATAGCTATTACAAATGCGTACAATGTAAATTTATTAAAAAAACATTTGTATAGCGGCGTGTATGGTTGATCGATTATAAGAGACATTTAACATATCAATCAATTTTTAGAATAAAGCAATAAAAAACTATTATATGTATTTAATTAATTAATGCCGCGATGAGATGATGTGATGATGCACGTCACAGTTATAACTGACTGGGTGGTATACTCGTATGGGAACTAAATGAAAACGAGGGTATAAATAATTTGCCCTTGCCAGGCATTATCTCTGCTATACGAGGATATACTAATCAATATTTGGTTTGTCACTGTATACGATTCGATTTTGAATGCGACAATCTTAATAATTGCTATTCTTATATACTACGTTAACCAACCAGCACTCAAACTCGTTAGTCGAATAGAACGAGATAAAAAGAAAAACTAAATCCCAGAATAACAAGCACCAACTGTAAATTGACTGATAATTTCCTAGTTCGTGTATACAGTTGTTGGTGTTCTGGTTTATTCAACGCTCGACATAAGTCTATAGAAAAATAATACCGACAGAGTTTTATATAAATTTTTTAAATGGATGTTTGTTGTTGTTAAAAAACCAGAAATGAACCAAATCTTTCTTTCTTATTTCCTTTTGTTGTGATATTTTATATTTCTTTGTTTTATTTGTGTTTATATCCTTTTTATTATCATCAACAGTAAATATATATTTAAGACGATATTATTTTGTTCATTTGTGTGATATTTGCTCAATTTTGAAATATAACACCAACATATATTTAGAAGGAAACAGGACTCGTAAGACATACGTTGATTGTATAAAGTTTGTATTTTAATGAGCATGAGAAATATTTTTCCGCAAATTACGTTTCGTTGTATCTATAATATAGACGGAAAAGCTGTAAGACACATCTGTACAATCAGCCCGACAGTTTAGTTTGTATATTAGAAATGACTTTTTGCAATTCTCTGTAGAGTAGTCTTCGTGTAACGATTATTTAGAACTCATCTAGGACAAAAATAAATTAACAAACTTGATTACGTCATATCTGCTCAAAGAAAGCAGGGTGATACCAAAATAGGCAAACAAAGTGTTATAAAATTATTCCAGTATTTTTTGGTGAAATTGCACGCAAACCCGCCAATTAATTAAATCGAATTATGTCTCTTGATCGTGTCCCTCGACAAATGAAAATCAAATAGTTATGTGCATACCGAGTAAATAGTTACGCAATGCTCTCAAAATTGGTTCAGAAATATGTAGTTTGTTTATGATTGGTCGATTGACGCATACGATACGAGAGTCAAAAATATCTCTAGCTAAAACTGCAGCTGCAAACGTTATATAGAATACTCTCTATTCTCTTCGAATACTGGTATTATGGTGATCATCCTGTGGATGCATAGTCTAAAACTTATCTCACAATAAAACGTATTTTGAAGATAAAGTTATCGAATCACGAAAATCTTAACAATTTCGTTTGATGAAGCCTGGCATATTGTAAGCCTTTGGGACAATAGTGTTAATATGCCTATCAAAAGTTGCATCGGGTGAAAAACTGATATGAATTCCGCTCTGTCAATAACTTCGTTGTACGAAGAGTTAGATTTCTACATTTACCCACATCAAGGTGAACAGAAAGTAACTTGCGAATTTAAAGCAGTCAATAACATCGTTGATAAATAATGAAAATAGCAAAGAGCCTAAGTGTCTACTCTGTGATGCCGCCTTTTTTATTTATATTTGTATATTACAAGTGATTTACAAATTATTTAGTTACTGTCCGTCAAATTTGAATTCTTATTTAAGAGAACTAATGGTTACTCCCGTTTGAATTTACATAATTTGTTATATTTCTCTGTTCTAATTAAATACACCTGCCCAGTTCTAAAGGTTTCTGCCTTTGCAGCCTTCTTACTGCATTGGTGGTGTCCAAAAAACTTCGTATGTTTGCGTTTTGTTGCCGAGGTATCCGCTGAATGTGTTTCTATGCATGATTTTTATTTCTTCACTGACATTCCATGTGGTAATCCCTATGTATGTTATCATTTCTGATGTAGCGTCAGACTCACCTTGGACCATAGGCCCATACTGGTTTAAGTATTTGCCTGGTTTAAGTATTATATAATATCAATTTATTGTGTATTGTAATCTCAGAATTTCTACCTATTAGCCAATACATTTTCCTAAATTTGATGTTCAATTTTTTCGTTTTAACATGCTCTTTCCATCCATGCCTTGAATTCAGTTCCATTACGTGAACCGATTTTGCTTCGTTTAGGCTAATGCGCCATTTTTTTGTCCAGCTACTCACTGAGTTGGTTGCTTGTTGAAGTTTTGTCTTTGCTTCTGTATTACTTTTTCCAGTTGCCAGAATAGCTGTATCGCCTGCAAATGTTGCTATGGTAACACTTTCTGTATTTGGCATATCTCTGGTGTATAGGATATACAATATAGGACCCAGTACGCTACCTTGTGGTATGTCTGCTGCTATTCTCTTTAGTTCAGAGTACTCTCTCTTATATTTTACACGGAAATACCGATCTGCAATGTAAGATTTATGAATTTGATAGAACTGCTTAGGTAGATCTCGATACAATTTAAATTCAAGACCTTAGTGCCAAAGTATGTCAAAAGCTCGTGCTACATCTAAGAAGATACTGGAGCATATTTTCTTTTTCTCAACTGCGTCTTCTATTCTGTCCGTTATTCTGTGAACTTGTTCTATCGTCGAGTGATTTTCCCTAAATCCAAATTGATGTGGTGGAGTTAAATTATTGACTTCAGCCTTTTGAGCACTGAAATCGGCCTGTACGAATTTTTGCCTGATTTAGGAATCATAATTACTTCAGCAACCTTCCACTCTCGACATATTTTAGTCGAAAGGCAGCAATGATTATTTGAACCAATTTTCGTAATCCCTTCTCGGGAATGGCTTTTCGACTTAGCCAGTAATTAAATCATAACCTGGAGCTTTTTTCGCATTTGTACTTGATCTCATCTTTCATCTTATGGTCATTAATTTTGGTAATTGTTGATATGTTTTCATCTGCAGTTTGTCTAGGTAACGGTTGAAAGGTTTCTTCCAAGTGAATCGCAAATAAAGTAGCTTTTTGCTTGCTACTTTTGGCCCAGGTTCCCTCCTCAGTTTTAATAGGCGGCACATGCATTTTGATCCCTTTTAATCTCTTTGTTGCCTTCGAAAGAGAGTAAATACTTCTTAATAGTTTCGTTCTCAATTTATTTTATAAGCTGTTAATAAACTGATTGCACAGGATTTTTTGTTTTCAGGGGCGCGTGTCCTTTGCCAGGTCTTTCGTGCCTTCCATTCTCTCTAACTAGGTCCCTGACTTCAAGAGGATAATTTATTTGCTCTTCAATTAGTTCTTGGAATAGGTCCCATCAGTTTTATTATATGTTAGCTTAGGCAAGTTATCTTTATTAATTACCATTGTGCTGAGTGTGATAATAGGTAAATGGTCAGAATATATCCCCTCGCTATTTTCGAGACACAAGTAGTCCTCGAAAATCCCTTTCGTTACATAGAAATCAATGAGGTTTGGTAATTTATTTGTATCAGCAGGCCAATATGTTGGTTTACCTCCGACCTGCTTCGAAAAGCTATTTTCCTTTACGGGCTGTATGTCTTGATCCCCAATAGGTATTTTTTGCATTAAAGTTACCAGCAATAATAAGTGTGATCTAAAGAGTCTGGTACAATTTTGTTTGTTTAAATTTTATGGTTTTAACTTGCATATTTTCTTCTCCGATACCAGGTTTTTCATAGTGTTTGACATTCGTTTTCACTACTACTGATGATCGTCCTCTCGCTTTTCCTTCTGGGTGAACAGCATGATAACATTCAATCTATTGTCAAATCGCTTTCCGATATAATATAAGACGATAGCTTTCCGATATAAATTTAGAAAAGTGTCTAACTCTGGGACATGGTGCGCTAGTCCGTTCGCGTTCCAGGTGATAATTCTTAATGTTCTGCTCATTTTAATATAAGAGGGCTGATCGCCCGTTCGTGTTTTCTTGCTTTTCTAGACGCTTATATAAGGCTTCTAGACTCTTTCCTGCTTTGCTAGCCTAGCATTTATGGCTTCTATGCTTCTACATATACTTTCAAGAGGGTCATCAGTAATGGCATTAGATGATTGTTGTACAATTTTCGAGTAGGTTTCCCGCCCTTTACCTATAATTGGTGCATTTGGTTCCGCTTGGATTTTACTTGATTTATCTCTGGTAACCTTAGAGTTTTGAGGAAACTGACACATTTTTCTTACCCTTTGGAGTTCTTTGGATACTTCACATCCTCTGTAATTCGCAGAATGATGCCCTTTACAGTTTATGCATTTTGCAGGGTTGTTTCTACTTTCCTTACTATCTTTCGCGTTGTGTTTTCCAGCACATGTTACGCATCTAGGCTCCCAGCCGCAATATTTTTGCATGTGGTTAAAAAATTAGCATTTCTTGCATTGAGGTATTAGCGTCGTGTTTTTCTTTAAGGGTGTATCTCAGTGTACACCTGATGTTACGCAAAAACTTGGGAAGATTGGCTCAGAAATCTTACAGTTTGCCGGCGGTCTAAAAGGCAAGAGTGCAACCACTCTAAGGGAATGAATTGGCGCTCCAAATGCCTCAACTTTGCGATGAGAATTGAGTAATCAATCTTGTCGAGCGCTTCCTCAAATTCTATATAAACAATGTCAATTTGATGTCTCAATTTTAAACTATCAAATAATTTACAACATAAGTTAATAACGTGCGTAGATGTAGAACGTCTAGGATAAAAACTGTGCTGTGCCGAAGATATAATTCGTTTAACGTGGAAACTTAATCCTTTTGAAAAATTGATCCAAAAAGTTGTGGTATGATGGAAATAATGGCTGTTCCTCGATAATTACTTACCTTATTCCTTCCACCAGCTTTAAAAATTGGTTCAATGCTCGAAACTCTCCAGGGCTTAAGAAATAAACCTATACGTAGTCTTTTATTGAATATGAAGGTCGCCGGAATACAAAAAGTTCCGCGCAGTACTTTAAAAGAATTTGAGGCAGCAATATTAAAAACGTTCAGAGTGTTGCGTTACAGTAGATGGCATCGAAGCTGGTTCATGTATGGGAGCGAAAATCTCGCAAACAATTTACAAATATCCGAGGAATGACTAGCGACCGAGCTCTCGTAGGTCGTTGGAGATGGGAAACCAGTTACTTTTTCCTGGTATTCTTGAGCCGTCTACTCGTCTTCAATTCGCACTATATAGGCTTTCAAAATCTGGGTAGTAATCTATGCCGTGTAGTTTTAACAATCTATGTGTCTTGTTGCACGTTTCTCCAGATTTACTAACTCCTTATAACGCAAAGGCTCCTGAAAGCCAGCTTTCTTTTTAATCAATGGAACGTGTCGTTCGATACCATTTCTGAGTAAATTCCGATTTAGTTACTAACCTACTACATATATTTGGCTTACTGAAACCATCCCAAACGAGCGAAAGTCATCTTTGATATGCCCACAACATAAAGAGAGAGATCGGGTAAACTGTCATAATTATCGCGGAATAATTTGCCTGAATGCAGGCTTCAATTTTCGAACGACCGTCGTTTCAGCGAAGTTATATAGCGAATTTTTAATTCAACCTAAGCAGGCGGTGTGCTGTAAAAATATACTTTGTGTTTTTTTATTCAACCTGAGTAATTTTACCGTGCACACTGCGTTTTTATTATTGTGAACTGTGATAACACCGTGCGTACTCGATTCTTGAAATTTTACTCTGAAATTAATGTCAGTGCACGAAGAGTGTGTAAAGTAAAAAACAATTTATTACTGTTTGCACATCGGATTATTTGTCCTGAACAACCTTTGCTCGGTGTATAATAACCGCGGTAAGCTCGGGTTGAATTAAAAAATCGACGGCGAAATTGGGAATTAGATTTCTATGTGCAGAGTTTTAATGAATGGATGAAAAGGAAGGGCATGGTGATAGTCGAAGGCAAAACTTTCGGAGACCATCTTGGCCAAAGCATAATTAACTTATTTTTGGAGTATGTCATTCGTCAATTAAACACACTCAGTGCAGTTGTTTGTATTATAATTCGAGCTAACTATTAGATTACGCTGATGATAACAGTATCTGTATACTTGGTCGCAACATTATTTCCCTAAAAGAAATTCTCCTTCTATTGGAACTATCAGCTTAACGTATTAGCCTTCAGATTAGCGATGCCGAAACAAAATGCAATACAACATGAGAAGGTAAAGAGGCCAAATAAATATCAATAGGATTAGGATCGGTGGTAACTAGCTAAATCGGAATTTTCGTTTCGAGCACAAAATAAAATTGAAATTCTCATTGTGCTGATACGACTAGCATATAATGGCTGTAAATTTGTACGTCCATAACCCGTGATATATTACGGCTTGCTGCCACAAATTGGTTGGTAAATTGATTCGTAGAATGCTTCGTTAAAAATGATCTTGATAAAAATAACAATAGCTGATTCCTAAAATCATCTAGATGAACTTTAATATTTTTCCGAATTGCCTAAATTGTACAATTTTTTTGGGCATCATCATATCATAGAGGATCAATTTTATTTCGCACTTCCTTTTCATATATACACATCAAGATCGACTTGAAAATTGAATCTGGTTTTTCTTATAGAAAGGGACTGAGAGCGCCAGTGCTCTGTTTCACTACGGGTGATAGGAGGCCGTATTTAATTTTTAATGCCGAGTATTTTACCTACGTTTACAAACATCTCACTAATGAAGTTGGGACCGTGGTCGATGAGAATGCTTCTTGCTGAACCAAATCTACAAACAAAACAGTCAACGATAGCTTGCTAATAGTCGACGCATTTGAGTTCGAATTGGAACAGAAATGATCTAGTCAGTCAAGTCATATTGCATTCGCCTCATTCGTTGGCGTCCACCCAACGGACAGAGGTTTGTCGTTCCTTCGGATAACGAACCGTTTAGAAGGTCCAATTCTATAGTCGAATAATTACATTCCTTATTATTTAATATATGGCTGGCGAATGCTATAAGAAGGTTGGCTCCTTTAACTTTATGTGAGAAAATTCCACCCAAGGTATAGTTACTCGTGGCTATAGTCACTATAAATTTTTGGGTAAAATAAATTGTTGAAACGAATCTTCAGTAAACGCATTCCACTTGAACTTTTTTTTCGAAAGTACGTTAAATATTTCTATGTTATTATAAGAATTATAACTATGGTATCCACAAAGGCTTTTATACCCTTTAATTTTTTCGGATTACAAGACTTTCGAACACTTGCTCTGGCATTTATATTGGTCGGATCTGGCTTTTACATCACAGTTGGTAAATACCTGCTCAATGTACGAAATTTCTTTTCTATGGAAACTAATTTTTTCATTCTCAAGGTAGACAAAACGACAAAAGTGAGGAATTTGGCGCAACTTATCCCGGATATTCGTGATATTGCATATTGGAAAAACCTCATCGATAGTTATATCAACCAGTCTTTAAAAATGACCAACTACGCGTCTTTGTGATTTTTTTGGTACTATCAGACGTAAAGAGTTATTTGGACCGATGGAATTGCCTATTATATTTTCGTGTAACAGTTGCTGAATGTCATTATTTATTTCGTAGTTGATTACATTAACGGCGTTAAGGTTTTAAGTCACATTCTGAGATTAATAATACTGGCATATAGTGAAAGATTCCTTTATGTACAGAGAGTTAGACACCGTGTGTTGTATATGACAAAACACTTACGAGTGTTTTTTTATTTTGCAAATGACCATAGAACCTGCAATAAACACGCCTTTCTCAATTTGTTGGAAGTGACACACATTTTCATGGTAGAATTTGATTTCATTTTTAGGGCAATCAGTTTTACGCCGATTGCTTTCCAAAAAATCCTTTCCAATAATTACAGGACATTTTACAGAAAATGCATTCGTCACAATGTGAAAAGACTTGGAAATTTTTGGAAAATCATTAAATAAGGTTAATCCTTTAATACTGCATTTTGAAGATGGGCCATATGTTCTGAATTTTCGTTGATAATTTATTTTTCAGTATACTTATGTTGACCCGTGTATCTATGAAGAAGGGCTAAGTTTAAGAATATCCACCAAAATTGACATAAGTTAAATTTAGAATCGGATGTTTGCGTAATCCCGACTAAATAAACCTTAATTTGTCTCGAAAATTGTGCCGTTGAAAAAATTGTTTAAACTGTTATCTGACCGACAATTATAATTAGATTTGACCAGTTTAATTTGCAAATTTCCAAGAATTCAAAATATTCATAACGTTAGCTGTGATTTTACTCACTGTTGGTTGGCCTGATACCGCCCAATGTGTTTTATTAGGAAATAAATTACGTTAATTTACGATGAAAGTCTCCTTCAGATGTTTTGGGGTAGTCTTGCTCTCGATGTAATTTGTAGAAATCCTATCGCATGTGCCAAACAAGTTTTTCTACCGTTTATATCTAATTTCCACAAAAACTGCAACTTTCCGATGTGCAACGATGCTGTGTGAAACAGCGGATTTTCAATTTGCACTTGAAACATATTGTTAGGAACAATGTAAATTATTGTATAGAGAAATTTTTTTCACTGACTTTTCACTTCAAATTTTTCACTGCCACCAATCGATTTAAAGACGTGTTTTTACGTCCCTCTCCCATTTTACGGTGATGTCATTTGGCTTATGTAGTGCGGCTGATGTCTCAGCCCATGGATAGAGTAATACCTCATAAATATCACGAATGCATTTTTGTAAGTCAAATTGTTGACCAAGCTTTCAACTGACACAAAGTTAACGTTTAACTCAAGTAAAATATTTTTTATGATGGGGGAAATCGGATATCTGGGTTTCCTAGTCGGCGAGGGTATCTCCGATCGTGACAAAAACTCTTAGAATATTGAACATGACAGGATGGTATCTTCAGAGATTTATCCCCAATTACGCTGAAATGACTTTCACTGCTCCTAGGTTGACTAATGCTGATTATAGAAAACTACTCCATATTAGACGTGACGCAAGCGTTCTGGGCTTGTGGACGGAGTCTTGTTTTAGATTTAGCCCGAGAACGAGAAGTCAAATTTGTTTGTTTCTAAAAAATTATATACATATTAAGTTGCTCTAATATTCCAAGTCCTATTTGACAGTGGTAACCGACCACGCCAGTGGCTTACACATCTACATTCCTGAAAACCTTAGGCGACAGACTGCTAGTATGGAGCCTTAAGTTTAGTTAATTTTACGATAGAACAACCACAAAGCGCGCTTTATGTTGTTATCGATGCACTCTCGGAGAGAATTTTCATGTTTCCTACTTTTGTGTAAAATATGTGAGGGGTCCACAGACCGAAACAGGTCAAGTGATAAAAATCAAAAATACGATTGCATTTCGAATTTTGAGTTACATTTTTTTTTTTGTGTTTTCGCGGTTCAGCCGGCTACGATGATGTTGCGTGCAAATTTCTTATCAGTACAGTGGCTATACCTACCAGCGATTGTGTATATGGAGTTTTAATTTATCGGTTATTACGCCGGGGTTCGTTTATTCCGCCGTGCTCACTGTTTTAAACATTTTTACCAGTTTTAACCAGACTCTGTGTCCTCGAAATTTGGTGGATATCGGCCAGTATTCTACGATATTTACAGAAATCTGCTTCTTCTGCCATTATATACATTTTTATCGCGGATAGTTTTATTCGCCCCCAATCCCGATATTTATTCGGGCGAGCTGAGAATTCCATAGGGTGATTTCAGTCTGTCTTTAGAGACTGATTTTTGCTTGTTTTTGGTTTACAACACAACGTGCTTATGAAGCTGGCGTATCACATTGTAAGGGCTTTCTCTACTCGCACATAAACGTGGTAACAATTTTCTATTGATTTTTTTTTTGATTGACTTGGGTTTCAATGGAGGGTTAAGGGGTAAATGGGTTTCCATAAATGATTCCTCAGATTCGATGCTTTGATCATATATCAATTAATCTAGAGGACATTCTAGATCGTCTTTGAATGTTTCTCGGATTTCCAACAAGACGATTGGGATATCATAGTTTCATTTAATGTATTTGCTCTAGCTTTTAGCGCTGTCTTAAGTTGGTGAACGCTCAACCATGCCATTTAGAAATTTCATTTGATCAGTGAATAGCTGGGAAAGTGACTTGGTCGCTTGTTATGTTGACTGGTATGTCGAATCTAGAAACCTACAAAGATTTCGCCTATTACTTTTGCGATGGTTGTGGAAACGTCATTAATGACATATTGTATGGCCAACGCGTGATACGATCGACGCAGGTTGCAAATGTTCTACAATATCTAAATGAATATGCTTAAATCTACCTGGAGCAGCCTGTTGTTCCACGTGGTTGGTGAATATACTGAAATCTCGACCTTCGTTAAAGTAGTGTAAATGCTTTATCGGTAGAAAAACTGCTATGACTTCTCTGCAATAGCTTTTTCGAGAAAATTTTTTTTCAGTTCCAAACTGTTCTTGTGCAACTGCGGAAACCTCGCCTACCGCGAATGTGGCTTGGCATTGTTAAGGTCAAGAGAAGTTATGGACTATTTTGAGCCAACTATTTTTGAGAGTTTTGCTATAAACCATTTTTAGTAGTTTATCTTACTCATAAATTGCTGAATTGGCTTTATGCTTTCCGATGTTGGAAATTTCGTAATCGCATTAATCCGCTTTGGAAGGCATAATACCATTAGGGTTAATCTTGTAACTAAGAAAGTCGAGAATGCTGGTACTAAGCACGCATTTTGTGATATTTATATTGACGCCAATTTCGATAATCTTTGGAAAAATGGTTCCAAGTGGAGTTGTCATGAAAATGCTTATACTGATACCGAGATCTCTCACGATATCATTGATAAAGCATTGCACAACGGTTCTGGGATCAAATGGTGTTCTAGTCAATTCGAATTTTATGATTGTTGCTTTGTGGCGGATTTGGTGACGTTGGTGGCTCAGCGAGTGCTATTATGTCGTTGATTGCCGATAATAGGGCGATTCACATTCGCATGGGTGAATGCATGTTTCAATGGTTGCTTTAACTTAATGTATACTGATAAGATTAAATTGCGATTGCGACATGTGTTATAGTTTAAAAATCTGTGGTCCATTTCATGTCATGTAAAAATAAGTGGCTATACTTAGGTTGTTTTAGGTCTGCCGCTTCGATCTTTAGTCTTATTGGTTTGAATAGCTGTTATGTGCCGGTTCCTCCCCCTATTGAAGAATTATTACGTGGTTTAACTGTCGCCTGCGATTTTGCCAAAAATATATAAAAGTGGAATATCTTTTTTACCAGCAACAATTCGATAACACTTTGATAGAATCCCCCTATCACCCTTCGTTTGAACCTACACTTTTCATTTTTGGGGAAAAAGCACAGATAATATAGATATTTAGATAAAAGATAATGAAATAAAAATTTGTTGGGGTTAATTTGATTTTTCTTTATTTGTATTTTGGGAATTGTGTAATAAATATTTTTCCTATTACTAGTTATTTTGGTGCGCACCTACCCCACACAAAGCGTCCTGATAAAAAATAAGAATCAAGCATCGCACACCCAAATTTACGAAATGACTAATTGATAATAATATTTCATTGTATCGAACATGGTGAGCCAAAATTTTCTTTTTGCTAGTTTACGTTTATACCTATACGACGACACCAACGACGACGGGGTGAAAAATTATGAGATGATAAAACACATACATACACATAAAAAACGGTTTTTCATTAAAAAAAAAATCCCCATTCACAGGGGTGAACATTCTTATTTGCTGGTGTTGTTGTTGCTATTATTTTTCTTCATTCACTTACAAATAATTTAATTAATTTCAAGTAGGGAAAAATCAATTTAAGTTGAAATTGATTAACAACAACAAAATGAATCGTTATTGGGGTTTGATTGAATAGAATTTAATTTGGGAAATGTAAGACAACGCATTGTGATTTTAAGAAAAATGTGAAAAATCCGTTTTTCTAATGTATAAAATAAATTACCACATCATCATCATCAACATCATCATCATCATCATTTTGTATGTAATACACATTTCTATTGTATAATTAAAGTGATTTCGTCATTTTTTGTTTTAAAATTTTCATCTCGCATGAACAACGCAATTCACATACGTTTAGTAGCAATGCCAACAACAACAAAAAAATGTCGATCTATTTTAGAAAATCACTAATGCCCTGGACGATCACGTGAGCTCGAGTTTAATTTTACGCGTTTTTCTAAGTATTTTAACAAAATCTACATAGAATTTTTTTTTTTTAATTTCTTAAAATACAATAAGATTTTTCTTCTTGCCGTCATTTTCTTTTAAAACATTTGTACGCCTGTCTATACACCGCACTCACACACACAGACTCATACACGAAATACATACATCACACACATTATTTAGAATAGAATATAGAACACAGTGACTGTGCGTGTCGTTGATAGGTATATAGCGTATACCGGGTGATTGACTTACATCGAGCGAACGAACCGCACTAACAAATACATTGTTTACTTTAATTAAAGCAAGCAATGAATCACGATTTTGGGGTCGATTAAATTAAATTAATTTTCCTGTTAACATTTTTTATTTAAATGTGAACATCTATAGAATAAAGTCTGTGAACCTTAAAAATTTTAAAAACTTCAATGTTGTAATTTCTAAATAGTTGCGGAAATATGAGAATTTTGATATTTAGTCAACGTCATTCTACTTAGAATTTTAAATAAGTAAAGATCGCTTTCAAATTTTGTGAGTATTTTAGTCTAGAATAGAACCCTACTTATCGAGGCAGACTACTTTGTTTATACGAACGACTAAAATATCATTAAAGTAAAGGAAGTACTAAAATCTTACAAAAAGTTTGTACATACTTCGGAAGTAGTAGAGTTTCGATAGAAGCTTTTTCGTTTTCGACAAATATTTTGTTTAGTAAAAATAATTTGCTGATAAATGAAATTTTTCGAAGTTAAAATTTTTCGAGCTCAGAACAATTTAAATGCCTTCTGGTTAGAAAAAACCCTAGACAAACCAGCTGGAAATTTAATATTTTCGTTTACAATTTTGTATTACATAATTTGAAAATCCTTCAAGTGATTTTGCACCAAGCGTTAGCAGTACTCGAATTAGAAACAGGTAAAAATGCATGTTAGAATGCAAAACAAGATCTACTGTTATGTAAACAATTTAAGGCTCCATTATAGGCTCATTAGATTTTCCGGAATCGGAATCTTTATCTCTAAATTCGAAAATTTATTGTCTGGACATAATGCAAAGAAAAGAGAAACCATTGAAAAAATAACGTATTTCGATATTTTGATGAACAAGCAGGTGACAAAATATCGAAATTTTATTTTTTTTAGGTATCAGTTAGCAGTGAAAATTTTGAAATTTTAATTCTTTTGTTACGATGAAAACAGAGGACGATTTCGATAATATCAAATTTTGATTTCTTTTTCTTGTGTAGGGTTTTCCAATAAGAGGTTTCATTTTGAACAGCCTGGTATTTGGGCAGCTGTCAATTTTGAAGCTGTCATCTTTTGACACTAGTACAGGTACTAGACAAGTAAAAACTACGCCATTACTAAAAATGGTACGAGACACGCTTCAACAGCGCATTGAAATTGTTAAAATTCACTACAAAAATGGTGAAAATTTAGCAGTCACAGTTCGCAAACCTAAAGCACTTTTGGGTCGTCGTGAAGCACCTTCTCGGCCGGCAATAGTGAAACTGATGGTAAAATTTGAGTCAAGAACAACATTTGAGTCAAGAATATTGCTGCTGTAGCCCGTAGTGTTAATTAGACATTCCACAAACGACATTACACCGTATTTTGCATAAAGACTTAGCTCTTTTAAAGTTCAGTTAACGCAAGAACTCGAGCCGGTCGATCACCATACAGGGTGGCTGACACGAAGTGTTACCAAAAGAAAACGGCACATAACTTTTATTTTTTGATGAATTTTATCGAATCAAAATAAAAAATGTTCACAAATATTTAAATTTTCGAATTGCATTAGCAGTTCTCGATTTGGCCACCCTTAGCCGCTATTATGGCCTTCAAACGGCCAACAAAGCTATTGCATGCAGCACGAAAGTGGCTTTGCGTAATATTGGCCCATTCCCGGCGAAGCGCTTGCTTGAAATGATAAACACTTTGGTTTGGCATTGTTTTGTCCCAACCTTGCTCTTCAAAATACCCCAACCGAATTTGGTGGCCATTGGGCAGTGAAAATGAGCCGCAGAACATTGTTTCTCAGCCAATTTTGATTAACGCGCGCTTTATGACTCGGCGCCGATTCCTGTTCAAATGTCCAGGCTCTGCCGCCGAAATGTTTTTGTGCCCAAGGCTTCAACGCTCCCTCCAACGCATGATCCCGATAAACTTGATCATTTATCTTGATACCATGGTCCAAAAAAACGAGCGGTGAACGGCTTTTGGTCGTTACAGCGGCCCAAACCATCACCATCGGCGGCGCTTGGTTTCGAGTGGCAATCCGTTGGTCCAAATTTTCAGTAGAATGGCCGGGCAAGTAAATCCGGTCGTTTTGCTTGTTCACATATTGTTCGATAACGAACGGTGACTCATGAGAGAAAACCAAATTCGGCAAATCGCCACTTTCTTGCAAGCGTGACAACTCCTTTGCTCTCTCCACTCTAACTTTTTTTTGAGCATCGGTGAGACCATGCGTTTTATGGAATTTCAAGGCCTTTGAGGCCATTCAAGCGAAATGTTCGCCTCACGAGCCATTTTTTTGCCACTACGGCGCGGATTCCGAGCCAATTTGGCCTTCACCTTCCGAATGACATCCGGCGATGTTGCAGTGCGTTTCGGTCCACCACCACGGCGTTTTGTAATGCTGCCAGTATCGTTATAACGATTTATGGTGCGATACACAAACATTTTATTTACATGCAGATGTTTTAACTGGTTAACAATCTGCGGCTGTGGTTTTCCAGCCAAATATAGAGGAATCTCACTATTACGCTTGAATTCCATTGCGGATAACTTTTTTTTCTGAATATTTCCCACTAAAATGCTTGTGTACGCTTGTAAACAATGTAATGAACTGACATTAGTGTAAATGCGCTCTTTTATCATTGGTTTGACAGCAATGACAGTCTGAAGTTGGTAACACTTCGTGCCAGTCACCCGGTAAATGTCGTATCTTCGCTGATTGGGTCCTTCAAATGCATCAAAATACGGATAATGATCCGGATTTTCATCGAAAAAAGTCATCTTCAGTAAGGCTCATTTTCACCTTAAAGACTACGTTAATAAGCAGAATTGTCGCATTTGGGGCTCAGAAAATCCAATAATGATTGTTGAAAAGCCTCTCCATCCTCAACGCGTCACTGTTTGGCGCGGTTTTTGGGCTGGCGGTGTGATTGGACCTTACTTATTCGAAAATGAGGCTGTTGCAACTGTTACGATGAATGGATTGCGTTACCGAGCTATGATTAATGATTTTTTATCCGGAATTTAACACCTTTAGACTTTTTTCTTTTGGGCCACGTGCAAGATAAGGTCTATGCCAATGCTCCACCATCGATTCAAGACCTTAAAGATGGAATTCATGAAGTTATCGAGGACATGCAGCCGCAATTGTGCGAATTGGTCATGGAAAATTTCATGAAAATAATATGGTGCTGCAAGCGTAGTCGTGACGGCCATTTGGCTGATATCGTTTTCAAATGTTAATGGCATACCTTCTTCTTTTTAAATACTCGTTTTTTTTAATATCAAAATGAAACCTCTTATTGGAAAACCCTTTATCATGCAGAAAGGAGGGGTCATTGTTTAAATAATATCAAATTTTTCGGGCAAAATGCAATGATGATCTTGGAAATAACAAATTTTTTGTCGATGTTGTACAAAGCGAAAACCATTGGAAAAAACAGAAAACGTAAAAGGACCTTTTCGGAAATATCAAATTACAAAATTAATTTTTTTCGACTACCAAAATCGGCATTTTTGGAAATATCAAATTTCTAAATATTTTTTTCCCCTTAAAATGCAATCAAAGAAGGCATTGTTTTTTTTTTGTTTTAATCCATACTATTTTTTCGGGGGCCGAAGCACTCCCTATAGTACTGCAATCCTAGGAATGGCTCCTAGAAATATCCGTCCCAGAAATACCAAATTTTGAAATTAATTTTTTTTCGATATAATGAAAAGGAGGCGTCATCAGAGAAGTATAAAATTTCGAAAATGATTGAAATGTTGATGCGGTGTAACTTGTGGTTGCGGATTTTCTTAATAACAACTACTTCCTTGGTTGGCTATA
This sequence comes from Nephrotoma guestfalica, assembly GCA_963691935.1. Classification (NCBI taxonomy): domain Eukaryota; kingdom Metazoa; phylum Arthropoda; class Insecta; order Diptera; family Tipulidae; genus Nephrotoma; species Nephrotoma guestfalica. The sequence goes on from OY829913.1 coordinate 95,888,928, forward strand.
CTAGATTCAAGTTCGTGGTTTTTTTATGGTTGTGTGTATCCTAGAGTTTGCTGTTCAGCTGATGCATTTTTTATGATGGTTGGAATTATGGCACAAGATAATTTGTGTTATTATTGATGGCGTGTATTGTGTTAGCTGATTCCGTGGACCGTTACAATCTGATTGACCTCGACCGAATAATACTTTAATCCAATTGTGTTGTAAGTTGATTCAATGTGTACGATACTGATGTTTGTTTAGTTGTACACAAAATTCCTGCAGCTGACTTTGTGTATTGTGATGTGCTGGTCGCAGGTTTAGTTGTGTGAATGTCAAACAAGGTATACCAGAGTAGTCGGTGTGGCATTTTGATTAGATAAGTGCGCTGGTGTTCTCAACTTGGATTGATGCTTGCGCCTGATATTCCTTGTCCTCTTCAAGTAGTGTACAGCTGATATGTATAATTTTGCTAACTGACCAGTATCTGAAGTACATAAAAGAATGGTTCATAATTAATTGTGATATCAAGTGTTGCAGTATTTTGTTTCCACACCAAATTTCTTCTGGGATGTTGCGATGCATAATGAACAATGGTTGAGCTAATCGGAGTAGTTTTGTTTTAAGATTGCTTTTAACCTTACGATGAACTGCTTCTATGACTAGACATTCGTATCTTATCGCATAAGATTGCTTTGGTGGAACTTTGTTTTCTTTCCATCGAGATTTTGGTACAATTTCTGAATTGTTGGTTATTTTATTACATAAATGTGTAATTGTATGTTTGGGTGTTGTGTATATGAAATACTTTGCTTTTGCATCTGCACACTGGTTTCCTTAAATATTTGCCCGACTGGTTTTCACGTTCGGATTAATAAGTATAGAGTGAACTTTGGTAACTGGATCCCGTAGAGATAATAGCTCTGGTTGAAATACATCCTGAGTTTCATATTTATCAGAATTATATTGCACACTTTTAACGATGATAATTTTGACGGATATTTGATTGGTGAGCTAATGGTCATATTAATTTTTCCTATAGTGTGTCCAGCCGAAGTGGGTGCTAAACCGTATATAAATAAAGGTGACGGATGTCATGTTATGTTTCTGTTTTGAGCAGAAGATTCTGTGACAAAGGATGTTTGCGATCCTGAATCCGAAAGCGCTCGGAATGGCTGGAGTTTCCGGTATGTTACATAATCTGGATTACAGCTGTTGGTAGTACCGTAGTTGTTGACGTTAAATGTATGTGATATACTTGGCTGTTAGTCACGATTAGTCGATGGTTAGTCGATTTGTTTTCGTTTAATAGTGTGAGGTGGCTTAGTGAATAAGTGTGATGAACATTATTTTCGCCTTGGTGGAGAAGTCTGTAATGACGCTTATTGATAATGAGGCAAGATGCCCGGTTAAAATACTACACTTGTATGTTCCTTCTTTAAGCAATTACGGCATAAATCCTCGTCAGCTACTATTTTCATTCTAGCTGCGATATTTCGATTTTTAAATTCTGGACATCTCAACAGAGGGTATTGTTGTTTACATACTACGCACTCGTAATGATTGTGAGAGGTATTAGCAGCTAGAAATGTTTTAGCACTTGGTTATTCGTTAGTTGTAGGAAAATCCGTTCCAACTGATTCGTTTGCTCACAACTGTTTCGACTCGTTATCTATTTTACCCAGTAAAATGTAAATGATCCAAGGATCACGTGACTCAGCTCTTGGTCCTAGAGCCCTTAATCCGCGAATTATTTCGTTAGCTGTGTCGCAAACTTTCCGTAACTCCTTCCCGTTAGAGTGAATACAAGGTCTTTGATCAATAAACGTATGAATTAATGATGCAATTATAGGCGTTACGTTCTAGGCCTCAACGTAATTATTTTCCGTTATGGAAATATGCCTTATCAAAGCAGAAGCTTCCCCTTCTAGTACTCTATTCAATATTTGCAATTTTTGCACTTTGCTAATTTTTGCTTTGCATTCGGACCATTGTGAAAATATCAAATTTTGACTTTTTCAAAGGAGGATTATTGGAAAACCAAATACAAAATTTAAGTTTTTTCATCAAATGGTAATGGCTGTGGGAGAGGGGGGGGGGGGGCGATGGAGGTTAAATAATTATTAAACTTTTAATTTTTAGACTTAATACAAGGACCGTTGGGAAAATATCACATTTTGCAAAGAAAGATCGAGTTTAAATAACTGGTATAGTGGTATCGTGCAGGTATATTGGAGAATTATCAAACTTTGAAAATGACTTAGAGCAAATCAAGCGACAACACTGACTCTGACAAACAAAATCTGTTTTATTGAAGATTTCTGTTAATTTTGTTTATTTTGCATCGCTATGTTACATGAGTTTTAGAAGTATCTCATCATGGGTCATTGCTGTCATGTTTATCGGAAAAATTAACACTCTGATCTGAATTTGGTTACATATCTAGTACATTTGTTAATAAATAATAAATTCCCTGAAATGTTTTGATATTAAGATGTTCTTTTGCACATTTTAGAAAAAGAGGAAACTTGCAGTACGAAATAAAATGGTCCTGCTTGGAATTTTGGAAATACAAATTTAACCGTGCCCCAACAAATTTCGAAATTTAAATTTTCGGATGTAAAGCAAGGAATGATTTTTAGTGAATGGAAGGAATGACATTTATTCTTCTAAAGATAATGCAAAACCAATATCCTGACGATACCATCCGTCGAGAAAACAATAAAAATCTAAATTTTCGAATATTTTACAAATTTTGGATAAAATGCTTAGCGGACATTGGTAGAGAAATTGCAAATTATTATTTTTGATTAAGGGAAGCCTCAAATTTTGAAATAGGGAACCATTAAAAAATGTCAGTTTTCGAAATTGTATGTTTCTGGTCCAATGCAAATGTGGGGCAATTGGGAATTCAAATTTCGAAATTTAATTATGCGAGTATAAAGTAAAGGAGGTCTATTATAGAAATAAGTCCACATCATTGGTAAAATATTAAATTTCGATTTGTTTTAAGTTTACTGCAAAGAGAGTACACTTGGGGAAAGTAACAAAATTCCAAATTTTAGCTTTCTTATAAAATGCAGGGGGCATCATTGGGTAAATTTCAAATTTCGATCTCTGCTTTGTAATTTTTATTCAGAAAACTATAGGACGGTGGGTTACAGGAGTAGAAATTCAAGGGATGAACATTATTCGTGTTTGCTGGTAGCCACACGATCACCATTTCGCGCTGTAAGTTGAAAAACTTTTAAGGGCTACGAAATGAAGGTACTCAGTTACCAAATAGCCTAAAAATTTCAGCAACAGCATTTTTATTTTACATTAAATGTACGAAATGTTTGCTATTAAACTTATGATCGTAAATCAGAAAGTGGATACTGAACCAAGTTAAGCTGGATGGAGAGAGTTCAGGAACCTGAACTTGCCATGTTCAATAAAGTTCGAATTAAAACGCAATTTAGATTGAACCTGTACAGCAAACACTGATGAAGGCATCGAACACGTTTTTGAGGTTCTTATGCGGGAGCCTTCGAGACGTCTCACTTAAGAATATTCCCTATACAAATCCAACCACCCATCAGTGATTTAATTGAATAGGGTGTCTGATAAATAGTTTGATCTGGAGAAACTTTAGGACTCCTCATCGAAACTGTCTATCTAAGAAGCTTTCTGATTCGATGAAGCTCAGTTCTCAGCTAGAAATTCACTCTACATGTAAAGGAGGTAAGGTCGTTAACATTGGATTTTGCGGAAATTCACATTTTTTTTTCCCGGTTGGAGGTAATCATGAATCGGTGTTTTAAACTGTGGTATGTTTTGCACAACTAAATTGATGGTAAGGCGGCTTTATCCTTAATCCCGCGCATTAGCGAATGTCCCAAAGAAATGCCTAGTCACGATTAGCAATGTAACAGATATAACAACATGTGCTAGCAAATTGTGGAATAAGGAGTCAAACTGTTCAATACAGAGCAAATTATGTACACATGCCCATGTTGTCGAGTTATTGTAACTCCTCTAGCTGAGCTGCTGTTGGTATGGATAGATGTGATTTCTTGACGGGTATTCCTCTAAGGCTCTTTAGTACGAAAGTCAATCGCAAATGATGTTGTTCATTGATGAACTTCTTTATTGACGTAGTGGTAAAGATTGAGTTATGTTATACTAACTTGATCGTGTTATAGTTGTTTGGTTTTTATAAGAACCAAAACATGATTCTCATCATTGTTAATTTTGTAGAAATTCGTATTTTTCAGACCCTCGTTGGATGAGGGCGTCAAACATGTCCCCAAGTACATGGCCCATTAAGTCTCCAAACCCACGGTTTAAACTTATCGGATGCCATGGACCGCGATTATATAATACACATAGACAACCGAATATTTTATGTTTACTTTTAATTTTGACCTTGAACAATAATCTCGATTACTGGCGAACCATCTACCAAAATAATATTTGTTTTGCATTTGTGGTACTAAAATATTTTTCAGGCACAAATTCGCTACATTACGCCAAGTCACTTTGGTTATTTAAAACCGTTTATGCGGCTTCTCATACTTATTGTCATTTTCGTATACATATTTTCCGAACTAAAGTGTTATTTTTCCCATCAATTTATACAATTTTCACACAAAGCGGAAATTTCAATATGGTACATATAAGTATTTTGGTATACAGACAAAGAGACGCAAGGCAACTGTTTACAAAACACTTAACAACGGTGACACAACAATACATGAATTCATTTTTCATATACCAAATAATACTTCAAATACAAGCTGAAGAGGCAACTTTACACCCGTAAAGTTATCTTGAGTGTATTTAATTAAATTTTCTAGGTGATGTGCGAGTAACTAGCGACAGACACACGGTTCAATGGTCCCGTAGTCGCGGTTCAAATATCGGAATTGAATAAATCAAGCTTTTTAACTTTGACCTAGTTTTATCTAACTAGGTTTTCGATTTTATTAGACAAATAATGTGAACACAAGTTCAGATACTTATAGTTGAATAAGTATCGGTCTCTTCATTGGACATTTTATTGGACACTTTATTGGACATTTTTCTCAACAATTTTACAGATACCGCATGCCGGGAATGTAAATCACTTTAAAAGTTGCTTGCTTAAAAAATCCTATGGGGTAGGAGGACTTCTTCAAACCTCACTCGTATTGTACGTTATGAAAATTATTTTGCATCACGCAATTGTAAATAATTCTGTCGTAAGAGTAATAAATTCCAGCTGCCACATTCCAAAATCGATCGGAACCCTAATAAAATTTTCTTAAATTTTCGCTGGATGATTTCAATCTTTATAGTTAGTTACATAGGAAAAGAGAGTGGTATACAAATAAAATGCCCAAGTTTAAGATAATCGGAAAAATTCCCGTATTTATTTAGATTTTGTTGTTGTTGTATGTTTCCGAATTTCATTATACAGAAAATGTTATTTATTTTTGAATAAATTGAAAGAGAAATTGTTTCTTTATGTTTCAAGAAAAAAAATTCCAAGAAGCACAAAAAGATTCCATCAATCTTTAAAAATTACAACAACACAATCAAATTTGTGGATACATTCTGGAAATTTTCTTTGTATTTTCTTGTTATGGTGCTTTAATATTTCGGGTACTTTAATGAAATATTTTGTACCAATCAAATAAATTAACTCAAATTAATTAGTACGGCCAGTGGATTTCTACTTCTACATTAATCGAATATTTCGTTAAAATATTGTCTGTAATGCAATTTTAAGTTTTGCCTACATTTTATATCTCTAAAAAATCGCAAAAGTTAATTAAAATTTCGAAATTAAAATACATTTGGATCGGGAGATGCCGGATACAAATCCCGATATGGTAGGATGTAAAAGGGATTTTTCATCATTAATTTCGAGCTGTGATGTACTGAAACAGTAATATAGGCTGACATGGAGTCATACAATGCGGAGATAAATCTCTGTATAATCTACGTAAGGCCCACCTAAAGCAGTACGTCGTCAAATAGGTCAGTAGTTTATTCGCCGGAGGTTGATCATCTCGAAAATCGCCGTTGAAACAAAATTGACGATTAAGGTTAGCACTTGATTTGCACGTTTCAAAAAATGATCAACTTGCAACCTAACGATAGATCACCTAAAAATGCTGTTGCGAATTTGGCCTTTCAAATCTGGTTGACTGGAGTGTGTATATTGGAAAGAATCTGTTAATAAATTTCTACTGCAATATTCCCGAAAATGCCAGAAATATTCTCATTGTAATTTTCTAAGTATTCACTAATACTAATACACAACAAACACAATTACCACAATTATTTATTAATTTACTTATTTACGCCAATTACAATTATTTTTAAACACTTCACTAATTTTACTTTTAAACCCATGACTCACCAATTGCGTTCATCGCACCCGTATTGATATCCCGCGCTGAATGTTAGACATTCTACACGAACTTTCGCAACGATTCTGTTCGAGACTAACCTGCTATAAATCTGCTTATAATGCCTAAATCTAGATATCAGTCCTATCCCTGTGACCGATCTAAGCTGAATTAACGCCCACCAGACCAATAGATGAGATCGTAACAATATTATTTTCAATAACCCTTATTAATTCTTGAATGCAGCGCTTTTGAGCGGAACTTAATTGCCGTGTTCTAGAATTGAATAGATCGTCCGGCTTCGTACCTCAATTGCTGGATTGTTGCACACACTTAGGTTCCGTGGTCTTCTGATAATACAACCGATGACGTAACTAACATTGGTCTGATGAATTCGAATGTCTCGACGAAGGAATAGAGGGTTGTGCATTGCAAACGTGAAGCTAACTGCCAAACGTTTGTTTACAGGGTTGATCTGATTCGCAATTCGTACAAAATTCTGTCTTAATTCAGGAATCCTACCTTCCTACCTGGTGTTGTCTGTGGATTAGACCACAATATTGTCTGGCATTTTTATTAACTCTCATCCATGAATGTAGATCAGCTGACGTTACGGATGTGTTTGTCACCCTCCAATCTTCTACTTCATGCAAAACACTTGTAGTAACATCAGTATATTTTCCTTATGACGTTGTTTCACTCCCATTTTCGGAAGACCTTGCCAACCTTGTTGAATGAAGCAGGAATAAGCAAGTCTTCTGATGGTAGGCTGCTATTGTAATGTTCCTCCCTTGTTATGAGGCAGCTCCACTATTAACAATATTGGTTCGTCTCTGTCTAACTAACTAAGTACTTCTGAACTTTAAATCCTCAATAAAGGATGTCAGCCAACTTTTCTCAATTGCTCTATGCCAATTATTGATTTGGTATTCAACTGAAAAGTTACTAAGGATATTCTTTCCTAATACCATAGTTGTTACGCATTTAACATAAACTTCAAGAGGCAAACTGGGAAACTTCATCAATTCCAATCTCTGATAATTTCACTGGGCGAGATACGTTCTTCTAACGATAATGAGTTGCTAGCATCGCCTTTGACGCAAATGATCAAATTAGCTTTCGAAAAATCTTGTCCTCCCATTACCAAAAAAAACGGCTCGGGATAAGCCTTTTTGGTGTTCCAATCTTAAAAAACTAAGGAAAAGTACCAGGAAGTTATTAATTAGCCAAAAAATCCAACCTTAAATTATTGGGATTTATTCTTAGCAGCACAAAGAGAATATAAAAAAACTTTAAGATTCGCTCGTAGGGCTACTTAAATTTTCTCTGAAGAAATTAACTGCCTTTCCGGCATCGCAGGACTTAGTAGGTCTCTGTCTAAAATTAATCCTTGTAGACCGTTTATACTGCGACTCCTTGATGGCAGGCTGATATCCCCCAAAAGGGAAATTCCGGAATTACTACTGACTCCCGGTTGCAACTTTATTACGGGATTTAGGCCACATGCTAATCATTCTCGAAAGTTTGCGCTGGAATATTTTCTCCTTGGTGCAGTGTAAGGCAGGTGGTTCTGATGAGGGCTTCCCTGCTGAATTACAGCAAGGTTTTCTTCTTATTCGGGATCACTTACACCAACTTTTTCAAGCTGGCATTGCTTTCGGATGGAACAGAAGCAACATTTTCTCAGCCCTAAAGCTGTCAGATCGGATTACAATGATGCTATAGCATTAGGCCTATTAGACTCTCCACAACCTCTTGTGAGAATTGTCGATCTGATAAATCAGAGATCGCCATTTATATAATTTCCCACTCTGTACCATGCAGCTTGCTTTCTTTGACTTGGCAACTCGTGTGAAACTACTCTACATGATCTTGTTACATTAAAGATTTTGTCGTGGGCCCGTTCCATATTACAGGCGCCTTCGATAGCACCTCGTTTTCTACCATTACCGAAGCCTGCTCTAATTTTGGCATCGACCAAACCATTGTTGCGGGTATTGGATTCATTCTCGAGTCTCGCATTGCTGAGGTCGAGCTGGATTATCCTTCAGTTTCCGTTAAAGTCTCCAGGAGGAAGTGTTTTGTCATCTCTTTTGTGGCTTTTGATAGCGGCTGACTTATTTGTTAAACTACACCAATCTAGTTTTATTGCTCAGAGCTATGCTGATGGTCTGGTCATCATTGTTTCAGGTAAACACTTAGCAATTCTATCTAATTTAATGTAGTGGGCTCTACAAGTTGTAGATATGAAAGAAGAAAGAATAGAAATATTGGGTACGGCTTGTTCCGCCGATTGCGGTGGTTTACCGAGAGAGGCATCGATAGTCCTTTAGTTGTTTTAAGATTTCAATAAACGGGTGTTTGAATCGTTAGTTTTCTTCGCAGGAGGGTCTCACTCTGTATTAGATACGGGGTTTACGGCAGTATGGGTTCAACCTGTACGGTGTTCCAGGCCGAATTGATTGCTCTCACGGTGTGTGCGATTGATGCAACTAACGTGGCTGTTTCAGCTGAAAATATTATTTCTGGTATGGATAGTAAAACTATGCTCAATACATTGCGGAATCCTTTGGCCACTTCCAATCTGGTTAAGAACTGTAAACATTTTATTAGTCGCCTGTGTTGCAACAATAGTGTCTAGTGTCATGTGGGTGGGTGCCTGCTCATTTTGATATTGAGGGAAATTTAGTGGGTGCTTCTTTGGCCATTATGTATTATCGTCTGGGTTTCATCGGATCCGAGCCTATAACTCTGCTGAGCAAAATATTAATGGCATAAAAAGCTAGTAAGAATTACTTTCGCTATAAAGCTAAGCGCAATCGGCTTGCTTCCTCTACTTGCCGAGAGGCAAAACACTTTATTTATGAACCTGGTTTGAGATTGACTAAGTATGCGCTCTGTCTCTGAAAAATGAAAAGCTACTAGTTTTGGACGCTATTTTTACGGGTCACGGCCATTTCAAACTCCATTTACAAAGAATGGGGCTTGTCAAAGCAGCAGAACGCAGTTTCGATTTGGGATAGAAGCGACCAACTAATAATTTCATATATCGTATTTATTATATTTTTTATTTCGATGTCGCTACATTTCTTGTAGGGGGTATTTGGCTGCCTCAAAAAGGTTACATTATCAACTTTATTTTCAAATTAATAGTTGATAAGTCCATTCACTGGCATGGGGCGGGGGGTGGGAGGGGACGATCTCAATTTAACAATTATTTTTTTCTCTTCTCCTTTCTTGCCGGACAAGTGATGCAGCAGTTAACGCTTCGACACTTGGACCGGGAGTTACTGAATTCGAATCCTACCAGGGGCTCGATGCAAAACAAATTTTCGTCATTTTCGTGTGTGTGTGTGTATTGTTTTTTTATGGACGGAGGAGGGAACCTTCGATAGGCTTCACGCGTGAACCCATATATCAAACTCGTGATAGTGTCGGATTCTTACCGACCAAACCACCATCCCCGATAAACCATGCCGTTTGGCCCCGTGGAACTACCGTTTGGTATTACTTCGCGAGGCAGGCTCAGCTTTCGCTGCTCGGCTGGAATTAATTCCTCACTAAATTTCTGCTTATTTCGATGCATCTCAACTCTCTCATTATCCGTGAGACACTTCCGCTTACAGCGTTCCACCCATTTTGAGATGCCAGCATAAACTCCACTATATTTTCCGGCGTTCGTTGGACCCCACTTACACAGATACTCCTTTTCTCCTCAGCGAATCGTGGATACTCGAATAATACGTGCTCTACATTCTCCGTTACTCCGATGCATAAAGGGCAATCTGGTGACTCTTCGTGTTTGAGCTTGAACAGGTATGATCTAAAGCAACCATGATCCGTCAGAAACTGCGTCAGATGGTAATCCACTTCACCGTTTCGCCTATTTAGCCACGCGTCGATGTAGGGGATCGGGCGATGGGTCCATCTACCATTCGTCGACTCCATCTTCTTTGCCATACAGTGATCGTCTCAGCACGTGCTAATCGGTGGTTCTCCGCTTTTGTTCCTTAACCACGACGCGGGTAAGTGGTTTGGCGCTCCTTGGCAAGTAGACTTATTGGAGGCATTCCCGCAAGAACACCAGCAGCATCTTCTGACACCGCCCGAAATGCGCACAATACTCTCAGAGCACTTAACCTCTGAACTGTTGCTACTCTTTGTCTATAAGTATTCTTCTCCAACGAGTTGACCCAAATTGGTGTCCCATTCATCATTATAGATGTAACGACGTTGGCGTGCAGAACTCGGCTGCTCATCCGCGCCCCTCTTGTATTCGGCATTATTCGTGCTAGTGCCGCATTAACTCGCCTTGCTCGCTCGCTGGTGGTAATGAGATGTGTCTTATATGACAATCTGGCATCGATCATTACTCCTAGGTACCTGATGGATGGTTGACTAACAATTTGCTGGGCTCCAATCTCTAAGGTTACGTTCTCCATTACTTTTCGGCTAGTAATAAGGACAGCTTCCGTTTTATGTTCTGCTAGTTGCAGCCCAGCAGATGTTAACCACTGTTGAATAAGTCTGACCGTCCTATTACAGATGTCCACAATCTCCTCTCTTTGTTTTGCGACAACTACAATCGCGATGTCGTCCGCAAATCGAATCACTTGGTATGGACAGTCGAAGTACACCATCGTACATCACATTCCAGAGTGTAGGACCTAACACTGATCCTTTAGGAACTCCACCAGTCACCTCGTAAGTTTTCTTTCTTTCTCGCTAAAGTAGCTGGAAACTAGTCTCAGCAGGTACTTCGGTACGTTCATCCGCGTCTGTTCGTTAAATATGCAGCTCCAACCCGCCGTGTTGAATGCGTTTTTCACGTCCAATGTAACTATGGCACAGTATTTTTTACTACCACGTAGCCATCGAGAACCGGATATTGCCTCATCCACTGTTGAGCGCGCCTCTCGAAATCCATACTGCTGCTCTGCCAGGTTTCCTGCTGTAACTATAGCCTCTTGTAACCGGTCACATACAACTCTCTCTAGTGTTTTGCCTGCCGTATCCAACAGACAGACTGGACGCCGGGACGACGGCTCACCTGGTTGTGTGTGTGTGTGTGTGTGTGTGTGTGTGTGTGTGTGTGTGTGGGTGTGTAGGAATGAAAAGGGGGTGTTAATTGACCTTCAAAAAACATTAAATCCACTGATTGATTGGACTGTCGCACCAAGTACTGAAGAAGTGTCCCGGTAATTCGGGGCCTATTCCTACAGCCTGTTTATACATAACAATAGGAAGATAGGAAAGGTATATTGTTTTTTTGGGACGGAACGACTCGGTTTCAGACACCTAGCGATCGTACGGCGCAACACAATTGTAATCTACTTTTAATCTACTAGAGGAAGGATAAAAGGTTAATAGGTTTAATAGATAACGATGGTTTTGGTCTTCAACAATTGCTTCTCGAAATCAGCAACCTGGGGAAAAAAATTATTATTTCACGTGAATCTGGGAATTTCGTAAAATATAATTCTACATTAATACTTTTCGGCTTCCTAAACAAAATTGATTGATTGAATCGGCCCGGTCACTGTTTGTGTAGGTAAACAGCAATTTAATATTTAATATTTTCCGGCTTCCTAAATAATGTAAACATTTATTAATTTATTCGTCTGTAACTCCACAACTTACATTAGAAGTTGCTGAAACCATATAGTTATTTGAATTATATTAAAAATTACTCTAAAATCCATTAGTGTTTAACCCTTGAATTACAATTATACTTGGTAACCAATCAAATACTCTTTGGTGGCCAAACCAGCAAGGCACTCCCAGCGATACAAGCTAAAATTACTTGAAACACCCCGAATCACCGTCCTTAGGACGCCTCACATATACTCTGCAACTCCTTGAAAGACTTCCTTCTATTTTACTTCTCTCCCCGCCATTTCGTGAGTTGCCACGAAATAGTAAAATAGAAACAAAACAAAAAAATATCCCTCAGAAAGCCGCAAAACATTAGTGAGGCATCTCAAGGGCAATGATTCCTGGAAAACTGCCAGTGCTACTCAATGTCAGACCAACTACCGGACCGGACAACTCAAACAAAGCCAGCTTATTCCGCAAAAAATTGTGGCCTACTAATTCGGTCACCAAAGAACACTTAACCAACCACCAAACACAATTATATTGCATAGGACATATTAATGCTATGCTCAATGGAACCTATCACTCCTCAACCAATCACCGTCAAACTGAAACATAATGTTCAATGGAACTATGCCATCTCCCAACATATAATGGTCAATTTCAGTGTGCGTAGCTGAATTTGGAGAAATTTTGGGATTCGGCCATAATGACTGGACTCAGGCCGTTTCCGATAATTCTCCAATTTAGTTTGTAAAACTGGGCTAGGATTCTAATAAACTAAGGTTAAATTGTATTGGGATAAAATGTGTCTTTTTGACCTTCAAAGGACATTAAATCCACTGCACAATTAATACTTTCTTATTAAAAAATAAATAATTAGAAAAAAACTTGTTTCCTAAAGTTGCAATAACTGAAGTAGCGGTTGCTTGACATCGATGGAGATGATGTTACACAGGAAAGAGCTATCTCATTATCTCTTTTTGCTGCGCGCTGCTTTGCTACGCGTATGTTGTATGAAGAATCCAAAGAAATGTTGATGCATTTCTAAAAATATTACGTTTGATTTGTAATATTAATTCACCACTACCATTTATCGGTAAAACCGTGGTGAAACACGCTGCATTTCAAAATATTTGCCAAAACCGAGTAAAACTTTTAATTCCAGTACATTGATTTTTACCAAATTTCATGGGGATTTCATTATTTTTGAAGTTCCATTCAAATTAGTAAATCCAGTTGGTCCAGCATTGTGGACACAGGCAGCGCCACTTTTTACATAGTCGGCGATACAGAGAGTAGTAAATATGTAAACATTTCGAGGTCGAAAATTTTCATGATTACTTTACTTTATTTAACTGCGTAACAAATGTAAAACCTTAGTATTTTCTGTTCTAAATCAAATTAACGAAACACACATCTAGGACATCAGTTAAGGAACATCAGCACCAAAGGCCAATCGATCTACTACACTAATAAAAGAATGAAAACATAAAAATTAATCATGCTCGTGAACAAAACACATGGGTTCCTTCACAAATATACGAATACATAAGAAACACTGGAACCATTTGCAATAATAAAAAAACAGCTCCACCATTAATTTTAATATGTTCTCATCATTTCTTTAAATCCTCTTGGGAAATCCATAATCAATTAAATTTACTTTATATCCAATATTCGATATAATTCACACAGACTTTCGATAAAGTTGTAACACCTTCGTCCGTGTATATAGATTAGAGATAAGAACATCATCAACAACAACAAAAATAGGAAACAACTCTGAATTAGAAATTTCCTCGACGGAATCTGGAAAGCGACATGCGTGGTAATTTCTTATGTTTTCTTCTTACCTTCTTCTATATTTAAACACATTCGGTTTTCGGTTGTATATTTTTTCACACACAATTTCGTATCCACCATATAGACATATTTTTACACAACAAACACGCAAAAAAATGGAAATTTTCATTTTCACTCTATACCATTTTCCTCTGAATTTTATTGTTGTGTTTTCGTTCCACACACACATACATACGCAATATACAAAAGTATTATAATAGAGATGAATGCGGAAAAAAATTTATTTTCTCATCTCAGCTGTTTTTCACTTTTACGATATAAATTAGAAAAATGTAGTTTTATCTGTTTTATGACGTCGACATATTTTTCTTCTTTATATTCTCCCGCGTTTACACACACACACATACATTTTTATTATATATTCCTCTTTATATCAAATACACACACCCACACAAATACCGATATGTGTATTGCACACTTGAATTAAATTGATTTTATTTTATTTTTCCAACTCCGAATTTTCGAGGAAAATATTTTCCGTTTTTCCGTTTGTTGTGTATTATGCTATATGTGTGTGTGTGTTAAATTAAGAAAAATCGATTCAAAAAAAAGTTAAGGCGGTTTTTTTTCTTTCATGGTGATGATGAATTTCCCTTTTCATTTCGTTTGTAGGTTTGGTATTTTCCGAGTATACTATACAAGCCATACCGTATACTATTACGTATTGTTCTTTTGGAACACGTGCTTTATACTTACATAAACACAATGTAACAATAATATTATAACGTGACCTCATTTAAACGCCCATCTAGGTTTAGCTTATGCTAATTTTCACGAAAAGTAATTTTTCATTTATAATGATACGACATGGAAAATTTAATATGAATGTGTTTGTGTTATTACATTTTTACGGACGGCAAGTTTACCGATACACACACACACACTCACCCGTACACATACCTTGCCTAAATAAAAATTTAGTATTCTTAGATATCATGCTGATTAATCGTTTTTCATGTTACTTTACATGCCTGTTGTTGGTATAAGAAAAACAGATTATTATGCGGTGAAATTTTATTATTTTAAATAATTAATTAACATGAATATTATTTAATCTAAGATGTATAATCAGTTCTTGGAGTTATTTTTTTATTGCTGGTTTCAATCATAAAATATTCAAATGCGGTTTTATATTTCCGTGTATGTATGGCATCAAAGCATTTTGTGAAAAATTGCTCGGTACTAAAATATTTATGCGAGACGTTATGTTCGTTCATAAAAATTATTAATTATTTTAAAAACAGAGTTACGGCTGTTGCGTCAAAATATTTTAGGGATTTTGTCGCCTCTAGCTTTTTATTGCAATTTCTAGTTCAGTGAATGTGTAAACATTTACATTATTCCAAGGGAGTGTGGGGAGGGGGGTAAAAGTCCGGGAAATAGTTCACTAAAATTAACTGGGGAAATACTAAACGGTTTTTGTTTTTTATTCAATTTATGTAAAATAAGTTTCTCCGTTTATGATCAGTGTTGTGCGTCTACGCGTATTTCCGAATTATCGACATGTTGATGTCGAAAATAGCGTAGACAATTCATTTGGGCGTAGACAATGTCGAAAATGCGTAGATTATGTAAACTATTCGTAGACAATTGGCGCTTTCAGGACACCCAACAGTTGGGAACATGTTCCGTAAAATCAAAGCCAACTATATGAAAATATTTAGCACTATGAAATTTTGAAATCAAATTGGCGATGATTTCACTAATCATGATGCCAACAGTTGGTGGTCCTGAATGCGCCCAATGTAGATTATTACTTTTTTTTTGTTGTTTTTCCCATTGTTTTCAGTACGACCTTGCTGGGAAAAACAAACTGGAACTAAACTAAACTGTCAAAAAATTTATTTTAAAATTCTCAAAGCTTCAACTGCCATCTGCAAAAAACAGAAATACTAGCAGATCAATAATCAATGGAAAGATGATGTTGACAGTTATTGATTACATTACAGAGCAGCAATATCCTCGATCTGGTGTTCATACCAGTGGAAATACATGGTACAATCATTGCTTGTGATGATCTTGGCGGTTCTGCGAGTATTTTTCATACACCACCAGAGATCCGATTAATTTTTGAAAATTGTATTAATGTTAACATAAATTTTAATTATAGTGAGTCTTTAATTCTCTCTATTCCTAGTGAAACTAAGGGTAGTTTGAACGCTTATATTGATTAGTTTTATAAAATAATGGGCTTGGCTATTGAACAAAATATTCTTCGTTCACCCGCACGCCGGGCTATGGTTTAATCGTCTCCTGTCTGGTCTTAAAAAATCAGAAATCTAAAGCTCATAAAAATTACAAATTGAATCTATCCGTTTAGTGCTCTCATCGAATCGTTTATTTTGTTTGTCCTCGCAAATGTCTCTCAATTATTTGATTGTGGGTAGTCCGCAAAGAATCATTGACATGTTTCTAGCATTTTTTGAAATATGTATGTTCCTTGTTCAAGAGAAATTGATGATTTTGATTTTAGTAAAAATCCAAATATTCAATTTCAGTTCAATACCGATGACATTCTGCATGCTCTGTTGAATGTAAATCTGAATATGAGTTGTAGCTCGAACAAAATTCATTCGGAAAGAGTGTGCTTGTGTCTTGATTCAACCGCCGAAATACCTCCTCAATTTGAGTGTGCCGAGTGGAGTATTTCCTTCGATTTGGAAATCCAGTATCATTAACCCAATTTTCAAGAGTGGACGGAGAACGGATATCGAAAATTGCCGCGGTATTTCATTTTTTATCATTTTTTCATTTTTTTTTACAAACGTTTTTTTTTTAAATTTTATTTGTTGCACCTCTTTCTCAAAGGAGATTCGGGCCAATTTAAATATTCTTCTATAGTAGCGGTTATCTCAGCTGGCTTAACTATACAAGAAGAACCTTGAACTGTTGTCGCATTGGGTTCGGTAATATCGAGATTCCCACTAATCGGAATAGCAACTAAAATATTAATAATTTCATTTTGATTTAGTGTACCTTCATGATTATTAATGATAAAAATTTCATTAATTGAATTAATGTTAATTTCTGAACTTTCCGATACTTGGTAGTCGACAGTTTGTTTGGGTTGCGATTTTGTATTTTCCAGTATTTAGCACCCTTTATCAGTTTGCGTAAATTGTTCCGAAAAGGTTGAGTTCTATATTATAGTTTTTGATATAAATCGTATAAAATGTGGAAGTCATCATTAATTTCTCCGTTCTCGATTTTCTTAAAAATACCCAATCTTTTCTCACCAACAGTAGAACAAAGTGAATCGAATGCACTGATTTGGTTAGCAGGATTAAGATTGACATTAGAATTCTTTGATGACCTTCCTAAGCGTTTAGCTAAATTAATTTCCAATTTGTTAAAAGGAAATATTCCTCACGCTCGAAACCCCTTTTGGGTAGTTTCCGTAGATATGGTATTTCCAACTATTTCATGAAGCAGTGGAGCAAATTATTTCATCTATTATCTCTTTTGTCAATGCATCCATTGGGTTATTTCTGCGCCACTCCAAAATCTTGTTGTTTCAACTTGCTTTTATTGGTTTGAATGCAGCGACGTCCACTGGCTATTAAAATTATCTGCAGTTTGACGCAGAGTTCGCTAACCATGTCCACCGACAAAATAAATAATAGGGAATATTGTTCCCGACTTCCGGAATTCTTCTGTAAGGGTATATCACCATATGCGGTGCTACCACTCCTGTTGCGGAAAAGGTAAATGTAAATGTGAGGTTAGCTTTTGCCAATCATTTATCTACCTCATAAACATTTTTTGATCCTTTGGCCTTGAAATTTTTACCGGCCAACGATTCCGCTGTAACATGTTCGACGGTTTTTAATCACCTAATTCAATTGTGCCGAGTATTATTTCTAATGTACGCTCCTTGGAAGTGGAGTAGTGTTCCATTAATACTCGTTTAATTGTCTTGTATCTATCTTGGGCTGGAGAGTCTTGTAAGATGTCTCCGCTTGTGTTGCCCAGTGTGATAGCGCAGTGTGTGCAAACTTCTGTTTGTCGCTAATGATTTCGAGTCGAACATTTTTTTGCAGTCAACAACCAACTCTTTGGGTTTCCCAGAATGCTGGTGGCCTGGTCTTGACGTTACTATCTCAAGTTCGACTTTGTTATTTTGTTTCACACACTTAATAAAAAAAAATCGCACTTGTAAAAAAAAACAAAAACTTTAATTTGACACGTGGTTTTCGCCCAGAGAAAAATGACTCACACATTTTTAAAAATGGTGTCGGAATGGACATGCATTTCTAAAAACCGACCAGGGAATTGTGACAATGGCGCTTACCGCAGATGAGGGCTTGGGTCACTATTGCACAAAACTCGTCATTTATTTTAAACATTTAATTTAAAAAAAAAATGAAACGCACAGAATTTTTTGTATATTGTAAAACCTGTCGTCGATGCTGGTGAGCTGGTGCGACGGCGTTCTTAATCCGTCAAAATCTCAAATAGAATAGAACCATTTATTAATTTTTATTTAGCTGGTAAACAAATATTTTTTTTATTTGATCTGGTTTCTGTAAACACGATCATAAAATCTAAATTGAATCAAAACAAAATTTAGTTTTAACTGATTACCAAATTATTTTAACCGTAGACACAAACTGCAACAGCCCATCGTATTGATTACGAGGGCGGATTGAAAATGAAGCTACCTAAGTAGGAAAACAAAATTTTTTTTTGCCAAAAACCATTTATTTCTCAACATAGTCTCCATTTAGTTCGACACACTTAGTAAGACGATATTCCAACTCTTTTATACCATCTGAATAATACGATTTCGGGAACCCCTCAAAATACGCGTTAGTTTCGATAATCACTTCTTCGTCTGAGATGAATCTTTGACCTGCGAGCCATTCTTTCAAGTTTGGAAACAGGAAAAAGTCACTAGGAGCTAAATCTGGACTATACGGTGGATGATCAACCAATTCGAAGTGTATTTCACGTAATTTTAGCATCGTATCTAATGCTGTGTGAAGTGGTCTGTCGAACTCGTTTTTGTTCGAAACTGAGCAAACGAGCTTTTTCATATGCAAATGTTCATGCAAAATGTTGAACACACGTTCATATGATATGTTTACCATTTCAACAATCTAATCAACAATATCGAGGATTTTCTTGATGTTTTATTCAGTAACCACCTCTTTTGGTCTTCCTGATGATGGTATTGTTGCAGTGCTTCTTCGGCCGCGTGTAAATTCAGCAATCCAATATTTTACCATGTAATCTGACGAAGCAGACTCACCGTAATGTTTATCGAGCTTTTCTTTTGTCTCTTTCGCCGTTTTCCCTTTCAAATAATAGTGTTTAATCACTGCACGAAATTAATTTTTTTTCCATTTTTCAAGAAACACAAAAGTTGCTTACTTCAAACGACTACAACAAATAAACTAATCGATGAATTTGGGTGAAATTTTAACAGCTGACGTTTGACAGATCGCAATTTCTAAAAAAACAAAAATTTTTGTGTTTGTGCTGCCATCTAGCGCTAGGTAGTTTCATTTTCAATCCGCCCTCGTACGTATTAAATGACGTTAAACGAGAAGTTTATTTGTTTTACGCCGCAATTACGATTATTTTCGGAAAATTTTCTATCACTAGATGGCAAATTACGACATAAAAAGTGTGTCCAAGATAAGTGGTTATTAATTTTTTATAATATACAATGTTAGATCAGCAATAATGAAAAATAATAAATTTATTTATTAATTTTAAACATATAAACAATATAAGTAAAGTTTAGTAAGCAAATTATACGAAATTATGGAACTCAAACTTATTAAAGAAATAAACCAGTACATGCATTTAGGGGTATTCAAATATTGATTCTAAAACAGAAATTTGTTTTTCTCAGTGCCGATTTTGTTTTGTTATTGATTTTCTAAAATAAATGTTGTTGTTTCACAGATCACAAAGGATTGTGTGTATGTGTGGTGTTTATCTTGGTAATTAATTGTAGCACGGTATTTCTGGTAGTTGAGGATACAAGCCGCTACAAGGTTGATTTGTTGATTTTCCGAGAATTGGGACTAATGAATTTGATTATACAAGACAGTGTTCCCGAATGTGCAGTTATTTGAATTTTTCATTGTTTCAATTTCCTCCTTTTTACCACTTGCGTTAAGTGGCCACAACTTTCCTTATGTTTCTGTTCCAATTAGTGGATGTATCGCTCATTTTTAGTTTTTTATTTATTTTTGACTGAACGTTTAATTTCTTGTTCGTTGTTAAATCAAGCTCAATTCCATTTTTTCCATCCTTTTTCCCAATATATGTTGATGAAGGCTCCCGACGTGTGGGCCGGGAAAGTGTGATAGTACGGCAGCGACTATGTTGGTAGTGTTTCATATTTTAGTATTCTCGATAACACGATTCCATTTTGCCTCCTACTAATTTAAGAACAAACTTAGATGACAATAAACAGTACATTTTATTTTTGGTATTTAAGCAGCCGACGGAATTTTTCGGTCCATTATTCAATAAATTTACATTAAAAATTATTTTTCCATCTCGTATTTAACAAAATTTTTCATTTTTATTTTTTAGGTAAGCACCCCACCACCAAAGTCATTGACGCATAGAACATTATTGTAAGTAATGATAATCGAAATATATATGATTTATATTCGTGTAGCCGCATATAATTACGTTATGAATGATCGTTATTTATATCGCTGGCCAAACAAATTCAATAAAAATATTTCCATCTTATTAGCTTCCGTACAACAATACTCGTGTGTGTGCACAAGAATTTTGATTTATGAATAAATAATTTCCTATATTACAAATTGTTGTTGTGCTCGTATATAACAGGCAAAAATTAATCATTTATTGGCAAGTGGGGGCCTTTATATGGCCCATGTTTTTTATTAGCTTTTATATTCGCTCCATTGTGTGTTGGCGGAAAACTGTCTATATTTACAGCACACAGATACAAAGTATAGATCTAAAAATAAAAATCCAATTTATTTAATAAAATGAGTCGCGCATAAAAAGCTTAAAATGTATATAAAACTTGTCATCATGTACAGGGTTTATTATTTACACTAGTGGCTTCTAATTTTTTATTGCTAATTAATCTGTCATGTTTATTATTTGTATTTCGTTCGAAATTGGGTTCTTCATTGTGATGTCTGTTTAATTGGATGGAAATTATTCTACTTAATAGATGTAGCGCGAACAGTCATAAAAGTCGTGTTAATATTGCTGGAGTACATCCGATCCAAATAACATACGCTTGTAAACTTGTTCCCCAGAGATTTTGAAACACCTTTTATAGAAATCAAACATTTTTTGTACGGGATGAAATTTTTAAATTTAACAAAATTACTTTTAAAAAAATGTGTAAAATTTAAAAGGATTTTCTTAATAAAATACATAGAAAGAATACCACATTTTTCCCGTCGTAAGATAAAACATAATCATTTTGTTTGATCTTGGGCCAATTTTTTTTTTTTATAATAAATTCAAAATCTTATCATTGTAATGTGCTTGATGAAATGTTTTACTCGCGACGGATTAACTTTATTTATAATTTTATGACACGCGTTTTAGCAGATGAATCGTTGCTATATATTAGAGTAGAGTTGACAAAACGAGTGTATAATTTTATATTTACCGGGTAAGGTTAGTAGTTCATTATTTGATGGCAACAATATTACCGCGGTGTAAATTTTTCAACTAAACATAATCTGTACTCAAAACTACAACTTTCTGTACACGGCATTGGCATCAGTCCAAACCCCACTCATCGATTGTTATTGAATTTTGCTCTCGATCATGAATTATACATAATAATATGGAGTTCTCTTGTCCGACACGATCTGAGCTTTCATGTGATTTGAAAACCTAAATGCTCGACGACTTTATGTATCACTTGGTTTACACAATTATTCAGTTTCTTAGTTTTTGCCTCCATGTAAAACGGGATAAAAATTGGACAAAATAGTATTACCGAATTATCAGTATATTTTCGGCATATTATTTTTTCAGGATAAGTTTTTTAATAAATGCCAGACTGTTATATCGGAAATGGTACGAGATTGATTGATTGATTTTCAATGTACGACCAAGTTATTACACAGGATCTCTCTGATGACGCCGGCCTACCGTACACTCTTTTTGCACATAACATAA
This sequence comes from Nephrotoma guestfalica, assembly GCA_963691935.1. Taxonomy (NCBI): domain Eukaryota; kingdom Metazoa; phylum Arthropoda; class Insecta; order Diptera; family Tipulidae; genus Nephrotoma; species Nephrotoma guestfalica. The sequence continues at coordinate 95,910,884 of OY829913.1, forward strand.
CCGCTGGATTGGATGTGTTAATTAGGTGGGGCAGAATCGGCCTGGTTACAGAAACATAGGTATAGCCGATACTTAGTAACACAATGACAACACAATTGTTTCACACAGTAGTGTCACTTCTACTACTAATGTCTATGTAAAAAATTTCTCCAAACTGAATCAAAGCTAAAGGATATACAAACACAACAATTAATATAAGATCTAAAGGTCCTAGTTGGTCTCTTAATCACGTATATTGAAGTTATCCAAGCATTCTATCCTAGAACATAATTTTTTTGAATGCGGCAACACTAACATATCAAAAACCAATTTGCTCTTGTGTGGAGTTATTCCAGCTCAGAAATTTTATCAAAATTAATGGAAAAAAACGAAAAATAATCAAATTTATTAAATTCGATTTGACTTCGATCATAAAATTTAAAAGCAAACCATTTGATTGCAATCTAGGGCTTTTGTTGATTTTTATTTAAATTTTCGCCCCGTTCGATAAAACTAAAATTATTTGACCAAAGCTAAAAATGTCTCGGATCAGAGTTACTGATGTGATGTATACATTGGTGGCTAATTTTAGGCCAAATTAAAAGAAAATCGTTTCGTGGCAAGTTCCCGAAAATAAACTGTGGGCTATGATTTTCATTGATTTTTAGTTAAATTTTCGTCCCGCGCTACATGATTTTTAGATGTATATACTAGTAGTGCCAAGTTTTGGGAAATGGACTCTGGGCTAGCAATTTGATTGCGTTTTATTAAAATTTTCGTCCTGCTTTATAAAACTAAAAATGTTTTGGATCAGGGCTACATGTTTTGTGATGTATACACTAGTAGCTAGCTTTCGGACATGTATGTGAAGGTAGCCCAATTTCCTCCCCGAAAAATGAGGTGGCAACACTAACATTTTTGACTATCAGCACCGAAAAATGCCACATTTTTACTCTCAGTCCCGAAAATATTTACTATCGAGCTAAAACTATCATGACACAAATAGTTTTCGGAGCCGAGAGTAAAAGTATGGCATTTTCATGATACTATGGTGACAGAAAAATTTTCCCCAGCCCCGAAATTGTTTAAACAAGTTAACGATACTAATTATTTGCCCATCCCAAAATTTTTATATGAAATATTTTATGGTCGAACTATTGGCCTAACTCTATAGTGATAGAGGAAGACTTAAAGTAATTTTTTAGATTTTTTCTATGGGGTGGAGTTGAAATTCTCAAACTCAGCAACTATTCGCTAGTCGAACTATCGGCTTATGTTTAGTGATGGAAAGATTTTACGTATTTACTATGATTTTTACAGAATTGTTTATGAAAGAGAAAGATTGACATTTATTTTATTTGAAAAATTCCTAATAAATTTTTTTTGAAGGGCCATGGTTTTTTCAACGCTGTTGAAGAGTAGAATTTTGTCTTTCTTGTTTATTTACACGTGGGCGGGCATAGCTTTACCACAAGTTTTTATTGTTTTTATTAAACTCATAATACAGAGTGGGCTATCTGTTAGTCCTCTTTTCATTTGTAAATAAAACATACGTTTGGGATGAAAGGTCAACAATTTTTATTGAAAAGGAAAGCTGGTTCTATGCCATTTATGTATGAAAAACAATAGCGTTTATATGTCTACCATGGCTTCGTCTACAAGCCTGCATCCGAACATAAAAATGTTCGATGACTTTTTCCAATAAAAGCGGATTAATGATCTCAATTTCAGCTCGAATGTTGCTGAATTGTTTCTGGATCATTAGCATACATCTTGGCTTTCAAATAAGGAACTGGTGGCCAAGGAAATTCACAATTTCTTGAAATTATGCGATCAGAAAATTTTGTTGACAATCAATGGATTGTTGCACGACTTGCGTGGCATATCGCTCCTTCTTGTTAAAACCAAATTACATTGACACGCGATTCATGCAATTTGGACCACAAAAAACCAGTTAACATGTTGACTCTTGGGGGAGGAAGAACTCCTACTTCGTGAATAACGTGAGGATTCTCCGCTCCCCAAATTCGACAATTTTGCTTATTGACGTATCCATTAAGATGAAAATGAGCTTCATCGCTAAAGATCATTTTTGATGAAAAACCTTCATTTCGTTCAAGTATCCAGTGAACAAAACGACGACAATTTAAATAGACTGGTGGCTTCAATTTTTGAGTTAGTTGAACTCTGTATGGATGCAAATGAAGATCAACATGTAAAATGCATCGTAATGTGGTTCGTGAAATGTTTAGTTCTTTTGAACGATGCCTGGTTGATGTGCTTGGTTCATTATGAACACTTTCGTTAATAACTGCCACTGCATCAGGAGTACGAATTGCGTCCACTAAAACAGTTTCTTCAAGACGATCAATAATTTTACCCATTGCGCGCTCAGTAGGACGTCCATGTCGACCAAAACTCTCACGTAATTTACGAAATGTTGTTTTTGAACGATTATTTGCATAATAAATTTGGACAATATAAATGATAAATGGCATATTTTTGACTTTTCATATGTAAAAGAATTTTTTAGAGCAGATAACTTTAAGTACTAAAATTCATCGATCGAAAAAGGACCACCCTGTATTTTCTTTATTATTTAGCTATTGTTCGGAAATATTTGTACTCTAATTTAGATTTATTGCTATAATTGTGAATTAAATGTCGCAATAGTATACCTAAACTTGTATAGTGTTGCCATAAGCAACTTTTTCTATTTTCGAGGATATAAATTTGGGCTGTTTTCACAAAGGTATTTAGGACAAATTAGAAGAAAATCGGTTCGTGGCAAGTTCCCGAAAATGAACGCTAGGTATTTTATAGGTTTTTATTAAATTTTCGTCTTGTCCAATAAAACTAAAATTATTTCGCCAAAACTAAAACTAAAAATGTTTCGGATGAAGACTATATACATGCTTTGAGATATGTATACACTAGTAGCTTACTTTGGGGCTAATAAAAAAAATCTTTCAGTGGTATACTCTGGGCGAGGAATTTCATCGGTTTTTATTTAAATTTTCGGCCCGTTCGATAAAACAGAAACTCAGAGCTACATAATTTTGTTCCATTCATTATCATACTGCAACTGTTACGATCATTTTTCGAAATTGTTTGCAATGGTTTGCCTGCCGCTTCTTTAAGAGCGAATATTAATTCTGCGACACGACTTATTTCATCTCATGCATTTCTGTTAGCAGTCATACCAAATTGGTATTTAAAAACTCCAAATGAGATTGTCTTATCGAATATCGGTGGCTTGAGTTTATTCAAGTGTACTGCCTGGACTACCTGCGATGTTCTTCCATTTTCTTTCAGGCAAAGAAGATCATTATCGAGACGTTGAGCCTCAAACTGCAACTTCTGTTCACCACCCTGAATATTCGACTATACACATGTTGAACCTTCGCCTTGAACTTTCTGCATGTCGACGCATCAAATTTTTTATTGTTTGTTGCACCTCGTTACTTTGTTGATCAAATTTTTGATCCCATTTTTTTTTGTTGATCAAATTTACGATTCATTTAATCAAACTTTTGCGTTTATAACAGCTAATAATTGCGCCATGTCGAAGGCTTCAGGTAGCTCGGGAACTGTCTCCACCATCTCACGTTTATCATTTAGTTTTGCTCGATTACCTCTTCAAACTCATAATTCTCCGGGTGTAAATCTTGCTTGTCCCCCACCTCACGTAGTTGCAATATTAATTCATTTTAGCAATCACTCGTCGGTAAATTATGCTGCTTTAACTGGAATTTTAACTCCGTGGCCGTCAATTCCTTAACACTCATCTTCTAATATTGACAATTCCACCACTCTCACGAATTGTTGCGTATTTTGACAGGGGTTAAATCCCTCATATCGTATCAGTAGATTGTGAATGGAATTTGACAGTTTACAATGATTCCGGAATATTCCTGAATATTCTGAAAATCATCTTAGAATCATTTTCTAAACACTTATTTAACACTTCAAAATATAACGACAAATAATCTTCACAATTATTTAGTACGAGTATTAATTCACCACTTTAATTGTTCGCACTATTCACGCACTAACACCCATTGTGTTCATTGACTCGTACTTGTATCGATCATTCTAGACTCGCCTGGATTTATATTATAGCATTCTGGGATAGCCCATTTTAAATAAAATATACATTTTAGATTTAGACGAATGGTTCCTTGGAATCTAAAGTGTCGTAACCGTTCTCATTTGATATCGATTAGACGTAATGGGTACTATCTACAAATTAAATTCCAAGACCATCCGTATGTTCGGATTGGCGCTATAAGCTCCTATATGTAAATGGCCGAATCATTTTTAAGGCCAAAATTCGGATTTAAAATAATGGTTCCCAGGAACCTGAAATGTCGTCACCGATCTCTTCTGATTTCGATACAACATGATGACCTCTATCCACTAAAAAATCCCAAGACCAACCGTATATTGAGAATGGCACAATAGGCCCATATATGAATGGCCCATTCAGTGGCCCAACTAAATGGGATATTCATATATGGGCCTATTGCGTCAATCTCAATTAATGGTTGGTCTTGTGATTTTTTCTGTAGGTGGAGGTCATCATCTTGTATCGACATCAGAAGAGATCGGTCACGACATTGGAATGGATGGAATGGATCTATTGTGCTAATCTCAACATAAGGCTTGTCTTCTTACCATTTTATCATAGATATTTCAAGAATAAACACTTTCGATTAAGTATTATCTTGGTTTGTGTAATTTAAAAGTTCTCTGGGATGAATTTAAAAATCGTGGGATAGGATATAACAAGTATTGCCTGATGAATATTTTTTATTTTTCTGGGATGAAATACTGGCATAACTCACACATTTATATCATACCGTTTTTATCAGATTTCGTTAGGTAATCGTTAGGTCAGGATTAGTCAACACATTTTGACGTTTGGTCATACATTTCAAAAATATATCTTTTTTCAAAGAATTGTACCTAAAGTGGAAGACATAAGATAAAATCAATTAAATTTTATGGTGCTTCATAACTTGGCAACAATTAAATGTAAAACGTCATTTTGATTAATATAATCCTAGCACTATCACAAATCCAACGATCGAAATGGTTTGGTCGATTGTCGTTGAGGATTGGCCGCTAGTTGTTTTCGATGGATTGGGATGAGCACCCTGCGTAACGGTTTATTGCGAAAATTCGTTAAATCCTCATCTTTCCGAACGATTCAAAGTGTTCGGTTCTGGAAAGCTGACCAATACTAATAATTTTATAAATCCAACGGTCGGAATCATATAGTCAACTGTCTTTGAGGATTGGTTTCTAGTTATTTTCATTTATTTATCCTTACGTATTGATTTATTGAGAAAATTTGTGAAAAATTTATATCCTCTCATAATTTGAAGCTTTCGAGTCTGGAGTGTTCTACATCCACCAATTATCAGTATTGGTCATTTGTCCAGACCAGGACACATGGAATCGTGTGAAAAAATTAATTTTCGCGATAAATCGTTTCGTAGAGATGAGCAAACGTGAACAGTTAGTGATCAACCTCAACGACAGTAGACTAAACGATTTCGATCGTTGGATTTGATGAAATTAAGAGTTTTTGTTCGAACGATTACGATCGTTGGATTTATAAAATTATTAGTATTGGTCAAATTTCCAGCCCCGAGCACTTCAAATTGTGTGGAAAGATGAATTTTCGCAATAACTCGTTACGCAGAGATGACCATTCGAAAACAACTAGTAACCAACCCACAACGACAATCGACCAAACCATTCCGATCGTTGGATTTATGATAGTCCAATTCTTTGAAAAAAGATCTCTTTTTATCTAAATGATATATTCCAATTGGATTTGTTGTTGTAAAATGAAATTCACAAATAAGCGACGAACCTGATTTTACTGTATTAATACAATTTTGATTTTGTTTTTTCGCAATAAAAATGACCCATTGATGGCCAAACGCCAAAATGTGTTGACCAATCCTGTCCTAACGATTAGTGGGGGGCTATTATGAAAAATTCGATATTGGATCCGAAAGCGGATTTTGCTATTATGAAAATCCGATATCGAAAAATCCGCTATTATGAAACTAAACAGACAAAACGAGATCGGATTTTCCGAAAACCGAATATCAAAATCCGACTGCTATTTAGTTGACCAATTTCATTCTTTGTATCGAATGTGTGCGTGTTTCTTCAACTATTTCAATCAATATATTATTTTTACGAAATATAAAAACTAAAAAAAAATATTTATATTTAAATGATAGTTAAATTATTTATTTTGAATTTATTAGGACTACAACAACAACTGGAGAACAATTTGAGTTACTTGTCGGTTTTATGGAACGAAGTGAGGAAATCGCAAAAAAATATTTAAATGCTCCACAGTATCTTCTGAGATGTAAAAATTTATGTGGGGTTACACACATTTTTGACTCCAATATTAAAAGAGTTTCGGCGTACACTCTGGAAACAGTTGGTTGAGCCATTCCAATCAAAAAATCTTGTCCCTCAGATTGTTGGTGAGATTCTTCTGCCAAAATCCTTAAAGTGGCTGCCAATTTTTAATATCGGTGAAATCGCATCAACATTTTTTGTTTCTTGAAAATGGAGCTCCGCTCGATTTAATGTAAAATGCAACAACTCTTTGGAAACCCGAAATAATTTTATAAACCTAAAACAATTAAAAAACAACAACAAAATAAAATTTAACATCTTTAAGTCAATTACAAAACGGATTATTGTTATTTTCATGCTTTCACAAATTCGACCAAACAATTTCATAATAGGAGAATTCGCGACGGATAGAATTTTCGCTATCGGAGAAAATCCGATATCGAATTATTTCATAATTTGATAAAAACTTTATGATTTTCTTGCAATGAGATGGTTTTCATTATTTATTTACCGTGACCAAATGATAAAACCTAGTGACCAATCCTGGCCAAAGATGTCACTAACCTCACAAAAAAAATGTTGAATAAATATCTTGCCCACGCTGAATTGTTTGTCCATCAAACCAAGCGGCGAGATCATAACAATATTTATACTGAACACAATTGACGGCGTCACATCTGTTTCTATTTTAAAGCATAACGAGCGGGCCAGAGCATAAACATCGCAATAACGAGTCTTTACCAAATCTGAAAATCTAGTTTTGGGTGGCTACCAATTCGTCAGATTAGATATTGGTGAAATGTTACACTATTCGACACAACAACAGCAAGAAAATGAAAACAATAAATTTATTGTACACGAATTTATATTTCGGCTGACAGATTTGCTTGTTATGTAGTTAAACACATCAGTTTCACTGCCACCCGCGGCTATAAATAAATACAGAGACACGATAAACGAAAACAATGCGACGTAATATATCCTCGTCGACTTTCCATATGTTTTAATTAAACGGTACGATTGTTTTCATTTTTATATATTTTTCGCGGCTACGTTTACACATCTCTCTTGCGATTTTCTGTAATAATAAAAAAAAAACATAAACTTATTTATTTATTATTATGTAAAATATAAAGCCAAACACATAAAAAAATCCGTCGCCTCATCTCATGTTTGGCGCCTATCCAAATGACCCTGTTCTCTATCTATTCTATTAGTTATATACTCGTGTTTCGCTTAAATAAAATCGGATATTTTTTTGTATTGTGTGCTATCGTGTGTACAGAATCTATATGTTCTGCCTGTTGCTCCCAAAGTACAGCAAAAACAACATCGGAATGAAAAATCCAAATACCCAATGAAAACTCACTGCCAGTGTACTATACCACTTGTGCTACCGCTATACATACTACAGACCGTTTAATGGATGTGGTAGCTTAGTTTTCCTATTTTATATACTTTAATGAAAATTGTTCTGGAAATTGTTGCAATCATCATAAAACCGTATTTATGGATTTTGTCAAGTGAATTATAATTTATATGTACATTTACATAGTTTTTATAGCATTAAATTGTTTTATCGTAATGTTAAAAACTTGTCAGAACAGTTTTTTGTAGTATCTAATTCATACAAACAACAGTTGGAAAATTTTTCGATTTCGTTACAAAAAGCATATCGTACCCAAAAACATACATAATTTAAGTTAGCAACACAAATTTTCATACGAATAGTCACTCAAGTCTCTTTATCCACAAATATACAATTAAAATTTGACATCAACGCCGCCGTCGCCGCCGCCGCACACCCATTAAATTTTCTACACACCATAACAACCAATTAGCATATTTTTCACAAATCGGTAATTTTTCTCCAAATCGATTAGGAAAACCTAATTCCAAAATTGATTAGATTAGCGTAATAAAAATGACAGGTATGACGATAAATTCCGAAGGAGAACGATATGTAGTATGCGATGATTGGCACCCGGCCAACAAATTTTCACATTTTTTTTGTTAATTACGTAAAAAATTTTGAGTAAAATATAATTTATGTAATATTTTATGAATGAATGGCAGAAGGTGAATTTTCTAATTTCTTAGATATGTATAGATGCACACACACACCCACATAAAATATTATTTAATCAAAAGGTCGATCGGCCGACAGACGAAAATTTACATACGTACATAAAAACGCAGAGGAGTAAATTTATGCATGGGCACGCGGTGTTTTATGTACGAGTAGGTAACCGCACTTATAACTCAATCATAATTTGCATCGACATTATAAATTTTGGATTTTATTAATAGAGTATCCGTGTTATAATAAATTAATAATATTTTATATAGTAGTAATCGAAATATAAATTAAAATTATAAATTAAAATAAATTTTCACACACGCGACAAAATGTGAAAAATCATGTTTTATATCATCAATCATTTTTGTTGTGTTTTTCGATTTTTAATTTATTTTTATTTTTTGTTATAACAACAATTTTATGTGTGAATTTTATTATTCACAATTTTTATTTGTGGTGGAAATTTTTGTGTTATTGTTATTTGTATTTTTTGCGTACACGGCGCGACGACACGTTGTGGACATGTGGCGCGTTCAATAGTTGGAGGTTATGCCTGAAAGAAATTAATGTGGAATTATACATATACGACGTATACAACATATCCAAAACCAATTTAAGGTGGCCGAGGTGGGAGATGTCGCGGTTGATAATGATTTTCGCTAACCATAACACAACGGGTTAATAACGCGGAAAATTGTTATCATTGTGAAAAAGGGAGAAAGCCGTATTTTTTTTGATTTGATTACAATTTTATCATCGTGAGTCGCATTGATTTTTTGTACTCTTAAAATTTATTGTTTTTAGATAATTTTAAATTTTCAGTACACTTCATACAATCACTATCCTTAAATACTGAAAAAAATCCTCGTCTGGTCTAGATTTTACAGCAAAAAATTATCATCATTTTGAATTTTCATAGTAATAAGTTACATTGCAATCAAATGTGGGGCACTAACTCGGTCTTCGGTGGCACTATTTCGGCTTTTTCTGTGGCACTATTCGGAGAATTTCCTGGGAATGGAGAATTGGGAAATGAATTTACATAGCCTTTTTTCTAACGAATCGTGCCAGGGCGGTGGAAGTTTCATGATTTAATTATCTGCCCCAAAAATCTAGTCAGATTATCTTGGACTTTTCTAGATTTTATGTTATTTCAATAAATCGATCCAAATGGGTTTTTCACTAGGGCCTTTTCTGAAATGAATTGTAACATTCACTTTGGCAATTGTTGCCTCCATTTTGGCGATCTTAACAGAATTTTACTGGGCTAGAGGTTTCAACTCTTATTGCAAATATTCACGGAAAGGAGTAGGGATTGCTGAAATTTAACTCAGTCTTGATAGACCAACATACAAATTTGGATTAGATACACAACACACACAGTATTATGATCACCATTCGATGCCATCAACTCTCACTACTTACCTGTTCCTCCGTTCTGTTTTTATCTCATGTTTTATTCATCTGAAATATGAACAACGAAAAGTGATAAATGCCGAAATCACATCTGGTAAGGCAAATTCGAACTAGTATGGTAAGCGCTGACAAGCATAATACTTAATTTCTCGAAGCATGAACTTGTTCTTTTCGATATTTATAGTTGGTGCTGAAATTTGTTTGGGAGAACGCGGTGCATTAAACGGCACATCGTTGCGGCGCGTTTCAAAGCCCGAAAGGCATGACGGTAAAGTGATATAGCGGTCTTCCGGGAACAGCAATGGCTGTGTTATCCCTCGACCCCTCATCTAGTAGTACTAGCCAAAAGGCGTCTTTCAGGTCAAGGCTTGAAATAAACCTTGTCTTGTCAAGAAAAAGCAATCCTCGACGAGGGGCAGAGGATATGCAACTGTTACCGCGTTCAATTTCCTGGCATCAAGGCACGGTTTGGCTTTGCCGAACTACTCCTTGATCACTCCAAGGGCAAGCATACGATTCAGCTCGTCATATAATTGTTGGTTAACCGTTGTTTGGTTGGTTTCGCCTGGCCTACATCTATGAAATGAGAAATTAAATCGGTTTTGCCTAGACCTAAAGATTCAATTGATGGGAAGTGAATGATGGAATTTTGGAGGACGTCATGTTGTTGGGAGATAAATTGTGACACAAAGATGCCGTATCAGATTTAACATGCGTTGAGTTTAATTCGCTATAATGACCGGTGTCTTATAGATTCGCGGTTTTTGAATTCGAAAGCCAGATAACTGTCAAAAGTCCATTCCTAGGTATAAAGGTTACCTTAAATTTGGCGCAAGGTGTAGTAAATTAATGGAATGCGTCTGACCTGCGAATGGATGTGAACCAAGAGCTGTGACCTAGTATAATTCCACTTGACCCATTTGCAGTCTTTACCCGAGAAGACATATATGTCTGAAGTGTACGTCTAGGCAGGAGAAAAATTCTTCGCAACCTTTTCTGAGGACGGATATATTGGCTCCGCTGTTTAGCAATCTGCAATACATTTTATTCAGAATAAATACTTCCGATAAAGCCAATAGTTATACGATCGACGTCTCGTAGTTCTTGTAGAAACTTGTTTATATATTGAGTGTACAAATGTATTTCCGACCTATTTTAGTGAAATGAAAGACATTTGTTTGTATAGAAAATGAAAGAATGTTTTATTCAAAGTATGCTCCTTCGGAAGCTATACCCTTCGTTGAGGCAATAAACGGATTCGTCGAAGGAATAAGTCTGGTTGTTTCGAGGCGACCCAGTCATCGACCAATTTTATGACGTTTTCATATGAAGTGAAGTGCTGCTGTGCCAGGGCTGATTTCATTGACCGGAACAAGTGGTAATCAGAGGGGGCAGTGTCTGATGAATACGGCGGGTGGGGTAAAATTTCCTAGTTCTGCCTGTTCAAGTAGTTTTTGACAGGTATAGCAACATGTGGCCTAGCGTTGTCATGTTGCAAAATAATCTTATCGTGCCTTTTGTCTCATTCCGGTCGTTTTGTGGCTAGAGCTTGATTTAAAGCCGTCGGTCGTCGTCAGTTGTCGTCGATAAATTGGTGCTGTAATGGTTTCACGCTCGCTCAGCTGGTCATAATAAACGCCACCCTTCATATCCCACCAAATACAAATCATCACCTTCGAACCATGGATATTTGCTTTTGGCGTCGACGGCCCTGGTTCACCTGGCCTGACCCATGCTGGTTTGCGCTTTGAATTGTCATAATGGATCCACTTTTCATCCTCAGTGATGATCCGATGCAACAACCTTTTCCTTTGTTGTCGTTGACACAACAATTCGCACATGGTTTTCGGACGTTCCATGTCACGTTCTTTCAATTTGTGTGGCACCCAATTTCCCAGCTTCTGAACCAATCTCATTGCATGTATACGTTGCGAAACACATTGTTGAGTAATATTCAACTCTTCTGCCAATTGTTTTTCGGTCTGACAAGGATCCACATCAGGCAATTCTTCCAATTCTGTATCTTCAAATTTTCTAGGTCCGTCTTCACGCTTTTTGTCTCTTACGTCAAAATCACCAACTTTGAATCGTTGAAACCACTCTTTTCATATTGTATTTTCCCTAGACCATTTTCACCATAAACTTCCACAAGCAAACGATTTGCTTTCGCTGAACTTTTCTTCAACAAAAAATAAGGAAGTAAAACAGCCCGCAAATGCTTTTTTTTGGCACAAAATTCGACATTTTCAATTGAATGAAAATATTTGTTGTTTACGCTTTGAACAAATGTCACTAATAATTATTGAAGCTTGACGTCTAGCCTCTAAAAACATGCATTGCCATTTGTACACCCAATAATTTTTGATGAACAATGTGTTGCTTTAGTCTCTTCGAAGCCAGCTGATTCAGCTCTGGATCAATGTTAGATGCTGCTTCTACTAATTGCCCTTGGTTTGAATTTAATTTGCTAGTTGCTGTTTGGGTTTTGGTGTATTCAAACAACGTCGATTCTAACACACCGGGTTCTCCACACCCGTAGCAATAAGGACGATTAGACCTGTGATTATGATAGTTTGTAATATGGTTGGAATTTGCTCTCACTTTGATTCAAAGAACATAGATTTAGCTGCAGCTATTTCATTGAAGTTCAAATAATTCACGCTCATAGTTTGGAACCATATTGGTTGTCGCTTCAGTACCTCCACATATTGATTGTATATGGTATTTCGCACACAAACTTGCGGTTGGAACAAACATTTCCGGAACAAATCCTTTTCTCGGAGAATTCTTTTCTTGGAGAGCAGGTCTCATATTTCGTCGCATTATGGTTATAAGTTATTCAAACGTCATAAAACGTCACTATAAAATTCGCTAAAAGAGTCACGCGGCTTTTGTTTCCGAGTCTCCAACATCCATCTGATTTCATCGCCACTTCGACGATCTTGGAAATGTTTGACCAAAGCTGATTTTAGCTCCATGTAGTATGAGAATAGTCAGTCCATGTAGTATGAGAATTTCTAGCAATGAATGTCCAATAATAATCAGATGCAATATCTTTCAATAGATAATTCAAATTGGTAATCAGAGAGTTATTCTTGTTTTCATTTCAATTATCCACTTTAAAGAGAAATCGTTTGATCGTTTCTTCAGTTGTAAAACAAATCGTATATTCCACTTTAGTGGCGATATACCTTTAGAATAACTATAGTGTGAAGAAGATGGTCTACTAAAGTTAGTAAATGGTATTGATCTAGAATCACGATCTTAAAGGCGAGGATGCGTTAAGCGGTTACGAGCCGTACTATTTTGCATAAGTGATGATTCCGATCTTGTCTTCACGAGCAGGTGCTTTACTTTTATTGTTAAAATGTATATATTGCCGAATCTTTTCAAACCGGGTTCGTCTCATTTGTTGTTTTATAATATTGGCGCAACGGTGATTATTATCGGACTAATAATCTCTTACACTTGGAAGATTGTGATATGCCATATAAAAGAGAATTCCGATGAGTTTGCGTAAATCTGGTACAGTATTAGCACAATTCCCGCTAAATTTGATTTCTTTTCATGATAAACCAAGTTTTGCTTTTTCCATAAAATTTTTTTGCAATTCCATAGATTTAGGATCAATTTTTATGTTATGAAATCTATATGGAAATGATGTACTGAAGTTAGCTTGTAATGAAGCGTGTTGTCCAGAACTAGATATACTTCTTGGAATATTTCCATTACCATTTTCATCCAACGAATCGATAGCTGTTGTGATATTAAAATGACTTTCTTGAACATTTTCGTCTTCATTTTCAATAATCTGAATGTTATCGAGATTTTGCGATCGTCCCTCAATATCGATGCGGCAGTCTGTAGGAAATTCATCACCATCGAAGCTATCATAGTTATTAAAATAAGTTCTTGAATTTCATCTTTCGTAACCGAAGATAGATCATTATTATTTTCCAGAGTTCTCTCTTCGCCAAAAGGCGAACAAAAAATATACAACCTGAAATAATCAAATGGACATATCGACAACTGCAAGAACTTGTAACAGCAACCAGTAAATATCAAAAGTGTGGAATTCCGATAGAATACCGCAAAAATAGAAAGAAGTTATAATTTCCAAGCAATGGAGGCAGAGGGATCAGTAAATATGTCGGTGTTGCTAGGCCCTATTTACAACCTATTTTTAGTCGTGAAAACGATTTAACAAATTTTTAATTTCACACTTTTAACGATTTCACACTTTAACCCGTTACATTTCCATAAATGTGCTTCATTACCATATAAACCATGAAGTTAAATTTTTAAATATGAAGAAAGAAAGAATTTATGAATTTGATCTTGAAATGGTTCCATTTACAAAGAAATCATAGAATTTCGATGCGCCAGTTTTTTATTTTGTACATACATTTTCTACACGTGTGGAATATTAGTGATCGACCCGGTGTAGATAATACGGCACTACACTGCACAAGATACGTTTATACTTAAACATTGCATACTTTTAAAACCCAAACGAACTGATCGCAATGCTAAACAAGTAGCCCAAAAAGAGGTTTCGGTTGATTATATTATACGAACACGTGCTAAAGAATCACTTAAAGTATGTCAAAATATGGTCCGTAAGTATGTCCGGTGGAAAGACGAGGCGGCGACCGAAAATCTCGTAAATACGAAGTAAAAAACAAAATCGTTATCGATTTCATTAAAAAATATAAAACAATTGAAACGCACTGTTGTCGCAACCAAATTTATTATTAACAATATTTGGCTGGTGACCCCGAATCCCCGAAGAAAACCCCGAAACGGAAATCAAACCAATTATTTTAAATTTGTTTTCAACACTAATTTTAATTTGGGATTCAAATCACCTGCCACCGATATGTGTTCAACGTGTCTTCGATTCAAAGAGCAGTTCAAAATTGGATATCGATTTCAAAAGAAGATAGAATTAATGACAAAGTCCAGGTCGGATGGACATAGTCGATCCCAGGTTGATCATATTTTAACACGACAAAAACCATTGCCACACAACCATTGCCTTATGTGGATTAAATGCACTCCACGTAGAAGGGACGCCTCTTTACCAATCAGTATACAACAACACATTCCAACAACCACAGTAACCACAGCATCATACAACTTTAGATATATAAACGTTGGACTATTACAGAATGATAATATTAAAACGGAGTTTTAAAAACAACTTGCTATCACATATGAGAGTTCTATTAGCGAGAATGGAACCTACGTTGAAATACAATAATTGACAGCATTAAGATAACTGCCCAAAAAGTTGTATACACTAAAATTCCCTTGACCCCTAAGCGTCGTAGAGCACTTGCTGCTTTCCAAAGCACCAGCCATTATAAAAATCGGTAACCTCACAACTCAAATGCTATAATGAACACCGATCACTCGAATGTCAAGAATTTTTCAAAAAGCTAACCAATTACAAACCATCCGATCGAATTCGCAAAACTTACCAATATTGTAAACTTTATAAAAGAGAGAATAATACAACTACAGGAACGTACATTCCTATTTCTACATGGCTTCGTGAGTTAAAAAAAAATTAAAAAAATAATAATTCGAAGGAATCTGGCCCTCTTTAATCGACGAATATGATTACTATCCATTAGGATCTCCACCCAGCGAAGACGAAAGGATGGTATTCCGATTGTATTTTTTGAAATATGCGCCTGACAATATAATCCAAGGTATACATTCAGTAATTGAAAAAGTTTGGATAAACATTGATCCTCCTTCTGAGTGACTTGAAACCATACAAGTTCCAATTCCAAAGTTAAAAAACCAGTATAAGTATTAACGAATACCGACGAATTACTTTATGTTATGTAGGTTACAAAATATATTCAAAACTACTTCTGAACCGGTTAGATGAACATTTAAATTTCTTTCATGACTAATCGATCTACAGAAGATCATATGTTTACAATAAGGCGCGTTCTAGACGAGGAGTGGCGCGCAGGCAATCGGATTTATGTGTTATCAATTTATTTATCGAAAGCCGTTGATACAGTAGATCTAACCGTGGTTTCCGAATGTTTACAGCAATATGTACCACACTATTTGGTTAATCATATCCTCAAGACTCGTTTCTGGGAGCGTACCTCAATTAAATGGTACAATATTTGCACTGGGAAAATCAAGAAAACAAGGCTGCCCTATTTCACCACGTATTTTCATTTTTATTTTAAATGAAGTTTTGGTTACCGTATCAGATTTATATCCTCAATTAAGATTGGAACAACAAGATGAATTACAATTACCTCTAATTTTTTTTATGCTGATGATCTTATTCTTATTACTCGGGACATTACCGCAATTCAATCTATTCTTGAAGAATTAATTAACTCACTAAGTGTAGTTGGCTTAGAGATAAATCCGATGAAGTGTACTACACTCATCCGAGATCACGATTCGTGCTTTAATCCTCCTCCTAATCTTATCTTTATCGAATAAACTTCACGCCTGAGCTCAAATTTAGGTCGACCGCACACTATTCGAACTCGTTGCCACCCCAAGCATTGGGAATCACAAGCCAAACGCAAAAATCCATAATAAAGAATAAAGCTCCATTTAATACAGCAATAAGAATGTAAAATTCTGTAATATCTCCTATAATAACCTATGGACTAAAGACAGCAGCTTTCACGTTTGCTAACCGTCGACGAATGTGAAGTTTTTAACAAAACACCAAAATTACCAAAAACCAAATTTGTTAAATTAACAAAAACAAACAGTCGGTAAAAGCAATGTTAATAATGGAAACCTGACAATTTTATTTGGCCATGAATTTTATTTTATTGGCCATGACTGGCGAACATTTTTATGAATTTATACGTAATTTAGAGGTTTACTGTACTGGAAATTGGCCAAATCAGAGATGTTCTGGGGGTCTCACCTACATGGTTAGTTAGATAATGGCTTGTGTCTTTATTAAAAGTTAGTGGCATGTCAATGCGGACAGAAGAAAGCTTTTGTTATTGACGATGAATGACAAATATGTTCATGAATTTGTACGTACTTTAGAGGTTTACTGTACTGGAGATTGGCCAAATCACAGAGATGTTCCGGGGGTCTCACCTACATGGTTAGTTAGATAATGGCTTGTGTCTTTATTAAAAGTTAGTGGCATGTCAATGCGGACAGAAAATGCTTTTGTTATTGACTATGAATGACAAACATTTTTATGAATTTATACGTAATTTAGAGGTTTACTGTACTGGAAATTGGCCAAATCACAGAGATGTTCTGGGGGTCTCACCTTCACGGTTAGTTAGATAATGACCTGTGTCTTTATTAAAAGTTAGTGGCATGTCAATGCGGACAGAAGAAAGCTTTTGTTATTGACTATGAATGACAAACATTTTTATGAATTTATACGTAATTTAGAGGTTTACTGTATTCTGGAAATTTGCCAAATCAGAGATGTTCTGGGGGTCTCACCTACATGGTTAGTTAGATAATGGCTTGTGTCTTTATTAAAAGTTAGTGGCATGTCAATGCGGACAGAAGAAAGCTTTTGTTATTGACGATGAATGACAAACATTTTTATGAATTTATTCGTAATTTAGAGGTTTACTGTACTGGAGATTGGCCAAATCACAGAGATGTTATGGGGGTCTCACTTACATGGTTAGTTAGATAATGGCTTGTGTCTTTATTAAAAGTTAGTGGCATGTCAATGCGGACAGAAGAAAGCTTTTGTTATTGACTATGAATGACAAACATTTTTATGAATTTATACGTAATTTAGAGGTTTACTGTATTCTGGAAATTGGCCAAATCAGAGATGTTCTGGGGGTCTCACCTACATGGTTAGTTAGATAATGGCTTGTGTCTTTATTAAAAGTTAGTGGCATGTCAATGCGGACAGAAGAAAGCTTTTGTTATTGACTATGAATGACAAACATTTTTATGAATTTATACGTAATTTAGAGGTTTACTGTACTGGAGATTGGCCAAATCACAGAGATGTTCCGGGGGTCTCACCTACATGGTTAGTTAGATAATGGCTTGTGTCTTTATTAAAAGTTAGTGGCATGTCAATGCGGACAGAAGAAAGCTTTTGTTATTGACTATGAATGGCAAACATTTTTATGAATTTATACGTAATTTAGAGGTTTACTGTACTGGAAATTGTCCAAATCACAGAGATGTTCTGGGGGTCTCACCTACATGGTTAGTTAGATAATTGCTTGTGTCTTTATTAAAAGCTAGTGGCATACCAATGCGGACAGAAGAAAGCTTTTGTTATTGACTATGAATGGCAAACATTTTTATGAATTTATACGTACTTTAGAGGTTTACTGTACTGGAAATTGGCCAAATCACAGAGATGTTCTGGGAGTCCCACCTTCACGGTTAGTTAGCTAATGACCTGTGTCTTTATTAAAAGTTAGTTGCATGTCAATGCGGAC
Source organism: Nephrotoma guestfalica (assembly GCA_963691935.1). Taxonomy (NCBI): domain Eukaryota; kingdom Metazoa; phylum Arthropoda; class Insecta; order Diptera; family Tipulidae; genus Nephrotoma; species Nephrotoma guestfalica. The sequence continues at coordinate 95,929,196 of OY829913.1, forward strand.
AGAAGAAAGCTTTTGTTATTGACTATGAATGACAAACATTTTTATGAATTTATTCGTAATTTAGAGGTTTACTGTACTGGAGATTGGCCAAATCACAGAGATGTTATGGGGGTCTCACTTACATGGTTAGTTAGATAATGGCTTGGGTTTTTATTAAAAGTTAGTGGCATGTCACTGCGGACAGAAAAAGCTTTTGTTATTGACTATGAATGACAAACATTTTTATGAATTTATACGTAATTTAGAGGTTTACTGTACTGGAGATTGGCCAAATCACAGAGATGTTCCGGGGGTCTCACCTACATGGTTAGTTAGATAATGGCTTGTGTCTTTATTAAAAGTTAGTGGCATGTCAATGCGGACAGAAGAAAGCTTTTGTTATTGACTATGAATGACAAACATTTTTATGAATTTATACGTAATTTAGAGGTTTACTGTACTGGAAATTGGCCAAATCAGAGATGTTCTGGGGGTCTCACCTACATGGTTAGTTAGATAATGTCCTGTGTCTTTATTAAAAGTTAGTGGCATGTCAATGCGGACAGAAGAAAGCTTTTGTTATTGACGATGAATGACAAATATGTTCATGAATTTGTACGTACTTTAGAGGTTTACTGTACTGGAGATTGGCCACATCACAGAGATGTTCCGGGGATCTCACCTACATGGTTAGTTAGATAATGGCTTGTGTCTTTATTAAAAGTTAGTGGCATGTCAGTGCGGACAGAAAAAGCTTTTGTTATTGACTATGAATGGCAAACATTTTTATGAATTTATACGTACTTTAGAGGTTTACTGTACTGGCCAATCTCCAGTACAGTAAACCTCTAAATTACGTATAAATTCATAAAAATGTTTGTCATTCATGGCCAATAAAATAAAATCCATGGCCAAATAAAATTGTCAGGTTTCCATTATTAACATTTCTTTTACCGACTGTTTGTTTTTAATTTGGTTTTTGTTAATTTTGTTGTTTTGTTAAAAACTCCACATTCGTAACCGTCGTCTTTTAAGAAAATATGAGTTCTAAATTTTGAAAAATACAAGCTTAATTTGGATAATGATGAAGGTTTAATGATGTAATATGTAGAAAGATAGGGTTAAAGAAACGAAATCATAAAAATTAAGCTCAAACACTTGAAAAACGGAATAGATCACTTTTGATCCTAATCTACACATTTCAGCGCTTATCCATTTAACTTCATATTTGATTACCGTATTTATGGCTGATTGAAAACACGGTGTACCAAATCACTTGTTGCCTAAGCATAAATTTTAAGCGGCTTTTATAAAGCGAAACCCGAACATTTTTATATGATGGGGACCTACATATGTCTTTTTAAAAAGTTGATGATACAGCAGTAAAAAATACAGGAAAATGCGTTTTTTATAGATCTCCAAATATTGAAATCAAATACAATTATGTGAAATACTTGTTGTTGCTATTTCTGATGGAAAATTGGAAATTTCACATTTTATGCATACATGTACACAAACATATAAGAGATTTATGATGTTGTTTAATTTGCATAAACGAAAAATACAACAACATCGAGGAGATATAAGAATTTTTTAAGTTTTGTTCGAGAGCGAGCATATTGAAGAGGAAAATATTGGAAAATATTGATAGGAAATAAAATTCGTTGTAAGAAAGAAAGAGGTTTATATAGCGTTTTAGAGGATTATATTACGATCATAAAATTACTTCAATATATAATACATTTTAAATGGTTTAGAGGAGCTTTTCGATTGGTTATGTATATTTAAAAAAAAATAAAAAAATATATAATAAAAAATCAGGATGTGCGTGTATCATAAAAATAATGCTGCATTATTTTATATACGACTTTTATATTATAGCCGCCGTTACCATTGGCAACGTAATAAAATCCAGCGGAATCACAGCCATAACGTCTAATTAAGCGGTTTCGTATAGATTTTAATTGAATTTTCTCCTTTTCAAAATATCTCTATTACGTCTGAATACATCCCGATTTTACTATTTATAATTTTCCAATTAAAATTCATACGACAAATGAGCAATAAAAAATAAAATAAATTTTCCAGAAATAATAAAACGTGTAGAATGTAGATTGTTGTATACATTTTCTTCGTTGGCTCTTCTGCTCCATATAATAGTCTACTCCATATTATGATTTTGATGTTCCTGTGCTGCTTGGATATTGTGCTCGTTGGTAAAACAACGAACGAAAAAAAAAATTCTTTGGTTTTTTAGCATAATTTTTATTACAACATCAAGAGCGAAATGATACACGATGTGTTGGTGTACGGTTATCCTAGAGAAAAAAGGTTCGTTTTATTGAATTCGTGCACGATGAATACATTATGAGAGTGTTATACCGTACATACTTTTTTTTTATTATCTGTTATAATCTTGGTTGAGTGTATATATGTCCTGCGAGCGACTGGCTCATCATATTAATTTTTATTTTATTTTAAATGGGGCGCTGGTGGTAACATCAAGCAATACTTTGATGAATCCATTGCTTAATATGGCACTAATGAAAAACATGCATTACATACGCTTACATATTTCTTCCAGACAAATTGTATTCAATTTTCCCCTAAGCAGCAACTTGATTAGATACGACCAAATTGACAAGAGACACATAATATATATACAACAAGAATCTAAATCTAAACATCAATATTCAGGTCATTGAGTTATTTGAACAGTTGGTATAACGATGAGTCTGATAGTATACGAAAATAAAGTTCGGATAATTATCTGCCTCTGTATAGCTGCGACAAGCGGGAAAATTTCATTTAAACGAGAAAAAAAACCTGTTTAAATAAATTTTGTAATTTATTCAACGATAAATTTCGTTTAATTTTCCGAGGGAAATCAAAATATTTATTATGATTTTTCGCTGTTATAACAAAAGACACAATATTTTTGTACATTTGCCAAATTATAAATTGTTGGTGGCCTTAACTATAAAGTAATCTATTGGCTGTATGTGATTTACCGCTTATTTACTCTTGGTCGGGGAACAGAATAAAATATTTGTCTTGCCATATGTTTCGGGATAATCCGAAAAAATTTCCATCCATCATACGCCCCCATACGTACCGGATCACCAAACCATATATGATTTTCTGTTATTTATTTTTTTTTGTATTTTCAGACTCAGACGATACACAAACTAATAAAATTAACGCAATAAAGCGTTATTAACTTACTTTGAACCTTTTTATTTTTTGTGTTTGCTCTCGTTCTATATACGATGATGTGCCTTCGTATTTTATTCAACTCCGCATGCTAAATAAACCATCCGCATCTATACATGAGAAAATCACTCACCTGAAATAAAATGAAAAACAAAATTGTATGTTCGCAAAAAAGAAAAAACGTAAATTAAATGAAAGGATAAACAAAAAAATGAAATTAAATACAATTAGAACCGAATATGTAATGACCTTTTTTGCGGGACCCCCCCACCAGTCTTGGTTTACTTGAAATGCATTACATCGTTAAAACTCATTGATAAAAATCTATTTGTCCTTTTAAACATCCTAATTTTTCAAGCTGCCCTAAATACAAATCGTACATCGTAATCTCGTTTTTCTTCTTCAATTGGACGTTTAATAAAAAAACAATCTTTAGTTGAAATGTCAAAAAGGGCAAATTTTCATTTTCGTTTTGTTTTCGAGTTTCTAATCATATATGACTTTACTTTGACACTCATATCAACAAGCGCACATACACAAATGAAAGATGTAAAAAGGTCCTAACGACAAAATATGTATACTCTGTAATGATAAAATTGGATAGTAACTTTCTATGGTTTGTAAAGGGGACCAAAATTATTAAAACCTTTTTCATTTTTTATATTAAAATTGATTGTTATGGAAAATTTTTGTTCTTTTAAATTAGACCTGCTCTTGGTTAAGCATGGAAACGACGCATTAAGTGATTAGAATTACGTGATGGTATACACTTTGACAACATTCAGTTTTTCTTATATTGTTAAGGTAGAAAAAAACGTTTAACGACTTATAATTGAGTGGTCAAGTAATTTTCTGTGTTTACACTTTCACATCATTTCACTATTACCAATTCTGTTATTCCTATCATTCCGTCCCACCTAGCACCATGTGATGATAAATTGTGAAGCGTCTGCTTCCACTATAAGGTCATTTTAAATGGCAAGTGATACCAAAGGCAAAAATGGCTGACGGTTACACGTATTTTTGCCGGACAAACTAAATAAGCTCCAGAGTAAGATACTCTAAAAGTTTACGATGAACAATGCCAGCGTCTTGTTTCGATGAGCTGCAGCAAGAGTCTCTGAGATGGGTCACAAATCAATAATGTACAATATTAATTTAATAATGCTTCTGAACAAAAGTTAAAGTGTAATTCTAGATCTGAGACTTTCTTAGGACTATTATATCGAGACCCTCATCCACATGGAAACTAATTTGTCTATAATGATTCTTGATTCTTATCTTCATTTTTATAGGATGAAAGCAATCTCTATTTAATCTATGGAAATATTGCACTGAAATAAACGGTTGGTGAAATTAGCGTCAACGAGTCTTTTCCATGCAAAAGACGGTCGTGTATGGTCATTTAAACCGAGGGTTGTGTAAAGGACCTAGTTTAGATGCCTGCAGCATATAAGAAATGCATGGAAACCCCAAGCTTTAGATAGGGGTAAACTTCTGATTTTCGTGTGGTGGAGAATGATTCTTTCTCTCTTCCTCCCTCAATCTATTTCTAGTTTTCACATCTCATGAAGGGATTTTGTAGCCTGCAGGATGGTCCTCCTTTCGTCTTGATCCATTGAGAGCGAACCTTCAGTTTCGATATCTTATTACACGTAGACCTTGTTCAATGTCGTCATTCCGGCGCTGTCGGGGCGTAACACCGGCTGTTTATTGTAGGAACTATTCATCATTCGTTATTATGGGGGGTCTTACTTACCTCGTGGGCCAGCCATCTCACTCGATTGGATTTGATGAATCCGATGATATCGGTACCTCCGAAGGTTCCTTTATCCCGTGGTTCAATTTTTCCCCCTTTCTCTCCGATTTAGGTGCATAGGACGTCTTCTAGAGTGTACCATCTTACTCTATTTGGAGCTATCCCTGTTAGTTCTCCCGAACATTCGTAGCTTTGTAGTTCGTGATAGCATATTGATTCGTTTGGTTGTTCAACGATGGATACGAATTGAGTTGATGTGGTCTGTACTGACAAGTGTCTAAAGCCAACCTGTTCGTTCCTCCGATATGTATTGGAAATATCCGCTCAAGAATGAGATCTTTGCTAACACTTTCATTGTACTGTTGAGAAGGGAGATGCTTATCTTCAGTTCTTACATTATTTAATGTCGGTCGCCTCTATTCAGAACTGTTATATATAGTTAGGCCCTCTTCTTTCCATTTCTGTGGAAGCAGTATTCCATGCTTCTGCTAGTATGGTATAGTGAAGCTAGAGTTTCTGCCCTCACAGATCTTGCTTTTCTATGCTTGCTGCTTTCTTGTTCTTTAGCTTCTGAATAGCACTTTTAACTTCCCGTTCCGTTGGTGGACGGGTGTTTTATTGATTCGTTATAGTTGGCTATCTGTTCCGTTGTCCTCGCAGAACTCTATCTTTCCACCTATTTAGCTTTTGGCTTTTTATGTGGTTAAGACTTGCTCAGAAGAATCATTTATTGGTGATAAGTTTGTGAATTTTCCGGTAATCCTTTTTGCACATTGATGTATAGTGTACCCATGAGAGAGTCCAGAATATCTTCGGTGAATTTTCTATGATAATTTTTTGTCATCATCTTTATTTGTTTAGAGCAGCAGTATCTTCATATTGTTTTCGATTTTCCGGCGGATTTTCATGGCAGCTGTTGTAACTTTAGTTTTCAGCTTTCAATGTTCCATCCATTTCATCTATCTCTAAATCCATGGTTTTTTGGTGTAGTTTTGGTAGCCGCAGTTTCTGCTATTTGGTCTCAGTTCTGATCGATAGCGCTGGTTTCTTTAATTGGACGATTGAGTTGGAACTTTTCTTTTGAAAGTGTCTTTTTTGACTGTCACAGTGTTCTTCAACCTTTTACTTAAATGTTGAATTTCCTCCAGTCCCTTGATTCACTGCTGCTGCTGGTTGCCGTGGTTTGATTTTGTATTTTGCTATTACCAGTTGGGTGATCTCACTGTATGTATCTGTCTATACTCCTCTCATGTCTGAGAGAATTTCTTGTTAACCAACCCAGGGGATGTCCTAGTGTATTTTTGTTGTCAATAAAATGCTTTTGTGGAAATTTGCTGCCTCCTTGAATAATGAATAAAAACCCTGCTGCTGATTTGTGGCACGAGACAATCGATGAGTCTCTTTCTCCATTTGTTTCTTGCAGAAAGAAACGAAAACTAGTACGTGTTTAACCCCCCTCTCCACCGGGGGCATGATATTGGGGTTGTCGTACCAATCAATTCCAATTTTCGCGTTGAAATCACCTTGAACAATCAGTTTTTATTTTTTTATTTCTGGGGATGTGCTAGAAGATTATATTGTGTAGCTTGTAACTTTGCTTCTTCGTATGTTCATATAGCGTACGCGTTGTTTTTCTTATTTTCGACTAAAAATCTTGTTGCTGTTATTATTTATTAGTTTCTGCTACTTTTATATTCGAGTAGTCAGTGTGCTAGCTTCACTTTAGTTTTGTTTGTTGTTAATTTCCTACCCTTTCCTTCAGGAGCGTACACAACCTGAGAAGCACGAGCAAACTATCTACTTTGTCTGGGTGTACAAGACCCACATATTGTCTTTCTTGTACACCCAGAGTTAAAAACATCAGATGATAGATAGTTTTTACCCGTGCTTGGTTGATTACCTAGACCCCAGTATTTCGATGTTTCATTGTTGTGTTCCTTTTTGTTCAGTGAATTCGTTTTCGGATTAGTGTAATTGGTCCAATGAATCGTAGCCAGCTCCCAGGATATGTTTCATTCCATTCCGTTTTTGCACTTTTCTTCTATGATGTTCCCAAGTGATCACCCAAATTTGTACAAATCCAGCCAAGTAGTTGTAGTCGTCTTATAATATATCTTTGTCATTCCCCCCCCCCCCCGCCCGTCCCTCCTTCTGATGGTTCATCAGAATCCAATATTCAATGCATTTACATTTTTTCAACTGTGATTAATCTTGTGGTAAAATTGAAACATGTTTCGATTGTTTTAAGTCCTCTCTTCTAAATCTCTACAAATCCCGGCTTATATCATTTTAAAGAACAGACAACGATTTCTAATGATTTGCGATGAATGCGAGACAATTTTGATGCTAATGTAGTTTTTGATTTAAAAGTTGACTATTTTAGAAAATACTAACTGAGCTCGATCCGCGTTGCTGGCCATAAGTAAGTATTGCCACTCGATTTAAATAATTGTCCCTGCATTTTTTATAAATTTACAGCCAAAGCCTGACATTTTCGCTACAAAACATTTTTTGTTTTTCCGTCTGGTTTGCCTACTCGAGAGTATGCAACATAGAGCTGTCCTTGTAAAAATCATCGATACTCCAGATTTATACCGCAGACTTCCTTAGACTGGCCTTGATCGGCAAAGCAAGACGAAGTAGAAATCGTTTAAGATTAAACGGAACTCGGATGGAATCATTGGAATTCAAGGATACAAAACCTCTTCGCCTTTGTGGTTTCTTTGTAAAATAGTTGCTTCGATGACGTAGTTCATTAGCTTTTGCACTGCAAAAGTGTGGTGGCATTCCTGTGCAAACCAAGTGAATTCTAAAATTCGGTAAGATATCCACCACATCATCTTGATTCATAACAGTGTGTTAAGATCATTGACATCTTTGTTTTTTGCTGCCAATGTTGCTTGATCACTCAACCAAGTTTCATTTTTGTGTTTCTGTGCTATGTTTGAGAACACGCTTCGAATTAGTTCTTTGGGTTGTGGAATACTCCAAAAAGTGATCGGTAGAGTTATGCAATCAGTTAAATTATTGATTTTTCCATTTCCGATAACTAATGGTTCGTTAATCATTTTCAGTGTGATGAGCAATTCTGTATATGAAGTGACGCCGATATACGACTTAGAAGTTGTTGTTGATAACCAAGGCCTTGAACCATAATTCGTCGTTGATATACAAAGCCTTGGTTCCTCATTCGTGTTCATTGTTTTGAAAATCCAAGGACGTGCTAAAGTGGACTGTTCGTCGTAGTGCAGCTACTTAATTGCCGTTTTACTGCATACGACTGCAGCAGATGCTTGATTAAAAGCGTCACTGAAACCATGCAATCCATTCTAATTAAGTCTTATCACCGCTGGTGTTTATCTGTAGTTTATCCAACGATGAATTTTAATCTTCTCTAACAGTGGCAGATCTAATTTGTAGCATGGCTGACCTAATAAAGTGTCCAGTAGATTAGATACGAGTAATCTTTTGTTATTAAACCGATTTTCGAAGCTGCATCGTAGTTTTCTCCAATAGGTTCTAAATGGCTCACTAATTTTCAAGCTTCCTTAAAAGTAACTTTCAAGGATCCTTAAAAGTAACTTTTTAGATAGCCGATTGTTGTTAGGAACTAACTGGTATGAACTATGTGTCTGTAAATGCAACCCATTTCATGTAGTCTCCAGGAAAATATGGGAGTTCTGCTCATAGGTAGCCGAATTTCAAATGGTTTCACTTTGTATTACTCTTATTCTTTTCTGTTCTTCGGAAGCTTCCATGCAGATTTTTTTCATGTAAATCCATGAAGTTGTTTTTTAATATGAGTCGTAAACCTATCTGGTGTGATTGACTGTAAGTGGGTTTGCTGATTGATGCATCCTCATTTTTGTTTGACTCCTCAGATTGGGCGAAGTTTAATTTTGCAATGGAATTTCATGTATCTGGAGTTGGTGTTGATGGCAAGGATGATCCGTTTATCCATTGACGCATGTCATCAATATTTCTTGTATAGTTTTCCCATATCGTTTGCCGATCTTTATAATATTGGTTTGACGCACCAAGTTGTGGTTGCAATTTTTTTATTTTGTTGTCACCATCAACGTACTAGTTGTACGCCTTTCCAAGAGTCATTATTTTGAGCACCATATATTTTTTGGTTTTCCGAGCTGCACTATCTTTTATATAATTTGAGATGATCTGCTCTATCTCTCCTGCTTTGTCTTTTGCAGCTTCATACCTGTGTTTTTGAATGATTGGGCTGTTTAGCGGCTGTTGTCTGGCTGTTTGTGATAGGCACCGATTCTTTTTTGACGGATACAAAACTGGTGTTGGTCGGTGGTTGGCTTTAAATTTCGCTGTTGTTTTTGGCTTTCAGTTTTTATATGCATTGGCCTCTAACTATATTTTGGTAAGTCTTATTTTCCGCCGGTTGTTTTCCCTCGAATACATAGGTCGCTGGTTGGAATCCAGCCCGTGGGACTAACTTTAATCTAGGGAATAGTGCGTTTACCACGGGTTGGTGCTTGATCACTCTTTCCGAATAAATGTGTATGAAAACAAAACTAGGCTTGTTGGCGTGTAGTTTCGTATTTTGGAATAAAATTACAATTTAACCCGCTTAAAAGTAATTGTTGACTTAGGTTTCTAGGCTCAATCCCGTTTCAGTGCCGGCGTATTTTAAATATTTTATTTAATCATCATATCTACGTCTGTCACAGTTTTTGTTTTCTGGAACTCGAGAAAATGTGGGCCTTCTGGCCTGTAATTCTTCTGAATTTACTTACGTATACAGCCTTTTCCCCTCGTTTTATTCTTGGTGATGATATATAACAGAATTCTTAATTTTTAGCGTACGGGTTATATTCTAGGGCCCCAACTAAAATTCATATTAGTGGTGACATCTAGTAATCAGCATCGCATTTAAAAAAATCACGATTTCGATTACTCAAGAATAGACATTTCCGAATATTAAAAATATTATTCATAAAAGGCATCGAGGTGATGTTACATTTTTAAAATTTAACATCGATTAGAAACATTTGAAGGTTCTGACCATGGTCTTTGCAGGAATATTAATTTTGCCTTTTGGGGCTGCAGTTTTGCATAATTTCATTATTGTGGGCTAAGTTTTACAATTATCGATGGCGGTATCTTTCTCGTAGCAGTGGAAAATCACTCATTATTAGAATCAAATGTGACGAGTTTGGGCCATTATTGGTGACATTTCTGATGTCTACAAAGGTTTTATGGATTTTATTAAGGATGAGCTATTAAATTGGCTAGAAATGGGTCGACGATGATTTTAATGGGTCAACTGTGGATGCCCTATTGAACCAGGTGGACTCGTCAGTTCAATACGGTTTTTAACGATCATGGACGGATCTAATTGCCTCATTTTTAGATGACGTTCAAATAGAGGCGTGTCTTGATTTAGCTGGACATTTTAGTACCATCACACATCACTTTTGATTAAATTTTTTTGTTGTTTGATTTTGATTCTTCTCTTTTAATTTAGTACTAATGAATTTAAATATGATTTTGTGAAAGATGATTAATTTCCTGCTAAACGTTGATTGGACAACACCGTTGTTCCACAATCTGAATATATCGGATGCCGTGTCTGAGTTTTATAAAGTTTTGAATACCGGTTTTGATTTATTTGCAACTAGAAACTTCATAAATTTCTGATGGTCATTCCTTATATAAAATGTATACCCGACAGATATAGAGAACGAAATTTGTTCCAATCCAAAGCGAGTATTTTCAAACATTAACACGATGAGGAAGTCGGTGAGCTATCCGAGTGTAATGACCTACATATAATAATTCGTCTGTCACCACAGGTTCTCAAGTTATGTGTGAAGCCTATTCGATGATGACAGCACGAATATAAATTTAAGTCTATTAGATTCGCAGTCTTCGGCTAGGATTTAACTCACGTTAGCATGACTCTCTCGATATTGACCAAATGTGCCTAATCTATATATCAACCATTGCTTTACTTGTTCAACTTAAGTCTTTTCACTACTTCCTTTCGTGAGGTTTGAAAATTGCTATTTGTTGTGCCAATATTTAAATCAAGCAGTCACAAATGATGATGTTTATGGAGAGGAAGTAACAATAAGAAGTGCGGAAAACGGCAAACTTGAAACGTTGCTAGCTGCAGGAAGACTAATTGATAATGACTAGTTAATAATAGATGAGTACCTTCCGACCGTTCCAGACACAATTTAAGATAATTAAATTCTAGACCATAAAGAAATTTTAGAGATAAAATTCTAATTTTATTTTATGAGTAAACGGTTTTCTGAAAACTGTTCGAGTTAGATTCTAACCATTGCCAATAATTTTTGGATCGCATGCTACAGTTTTGTGAACAGTTTATTTCATTCGTGTCGCTTGGATATTTAATTAACATTTTTCACCATTGGTGCTAAATCCAATGGTAGCTTATATATAGTGTCAACATTATTCGTATACTAAATTACTCATGAATTGTATCAAACTCCGAACAGATCAGATTTTCATTTTCAATTTATCTCCGATAAAAATTTTTTACGTTTTTCCACTAGACACCCTCCTTTTCGTACCATAAATTATATCAAATCCAATACCTTGTATCGTTTTATACATCCATTCCACAGTACATCTTTCTGCTTTTGTAATAAAGTAGGCGAAAGGAAACGAAAAGCTTTCATAAAAGCTCTTTAAAGATATTAAAAAAAAATTTAGGTTTTTTATATTTTTAAAATTGAAAAATAAAAAAAAAACGAAATCGCAAATTGTTAAGGAATCATAATCATAAAACAGTACTCAGGATAATCCCAACAAAAAAGGATATATAATTTGGTTTAAAGATAAAAAAATGATAACCGAAAGTAAATTAATTATGTATAAAAAAAACACGAATTCTTTAGACTTTATAGAGATAAGAATGCGCATAATCTTTGTTTAAACAAAATATTTTCTCTCCTTGGTATAATCACGTCAATGACACGCAGATTGTGTATAGATACGAGTACATTTGATTTTGGCACTTACTCGCACATACAAAATTGATTTTCGCGCGGAAATCTACACCACTTGATTGCCCTCGTCGCCATCCTCATCATCGTCATCATTAAATATCAAAACAAATTTTTACGTTTCTTCTTAATATTGTTGTGGCTTAAGTAAACTTCAGCTTTATTATATTTAAAATGAGAATGAATATTATTTTATTATTAAAATATAAAATATTCGCTCACAAACTTTGCCTTAGGTATTTCTGTATTTCTGTGTTTTTCCTTAAAAGAAAAAAAAATCCTATGTAAAATCATGAAAATAACCTAAGTCGAGGGTCGAATGTATAAAACGACGAACAAAAAAATTCGAAATGGGTGGTGTGGAATGTATAGGAAAAAGTAATGATCGATACCGTTTCTTCTTTCATACAATTTAATCTTTAAAAAATAATATTTAAAGCCGGGATTGTGTACACACAGTGAACTCGTAGACTAGAAATTGTACGACATAATATACTGTACTACGTCAAAGGCATTATGCGTGACTCGTAAATATTTATTGTCTATTTGCTTAATATATGATGAGGAAATTCTTAGAAAAACTGTATCTCCTTCCATTTCCATTTCGCAATATGTACTTCATTACTGTTAACAAATTTCACATTTTGTTAACATCATCGATTTGTATCTGTCATAACGCATAACTTAACAAACGTACGTCTTACATTTTACGCTTCGATAGAGCTTTCAGTGTTTAAAATTTAAACCTGCAATTTCGAATCTGTAAACTTTCAAAATTCGAATTTCGTTCATATTTGGGTGACCTGAAAGCCCCCAAAATGTCGCACCATCACTAACCCAATAAGCTACTTTTGTAACGCACATTGAAGAATTCTCTACCGACTGACTACCGAAAAACACAATTTCTTCTTCTCCATCATGACCAAGAAAAAATCTATGCAAATTTCATATCAACAATCGAAAATTATTTTGTGTTAACAGATCGATCGATAAGAATTACGTCGAAACAATATGGTACTGCTTTGCGAAACGGTCATGTGTAATTTTTTGATAATGTCTGATTTTATCACGAATTAAATTTAACCGGCCCAATTTTGAGTGCTCTTAACCTGCACCGACCAAATTAGCCCGCCCCAATGAAACCTGTACTATAATTTGTTACACATTTATTACAATTTATTACAACAAATCCCGATTTTATTACAGTTACCGTTTTCGAGGAACGAGTGGTCGGTTTAGCTTACAATTAAACTTGCACCGCCAAAATTGTAACTTTTGATGTAGCTATGATATCCGGATGATTCTTGAACCAGAATTTATTACAAATTAATTACATTGAATAAGTTAGTTCAAGACCACCTCTATAACTAGCCTAAGGGTAAATTTCACCCCAAAACGATTATATATTTCAAAAACGTCAATTTAACCAAATCTAATAAATTTTTTTACACCGGACTGCCACACGATTTTAGGAAAAATAATGCAAGAAGTCTTGTCGAGAGTAATTAAGCCCTATCCAGATGTGTAATAAATTATTTCTGTGTCAGGATACGCGGAACTCGCTCCCAATGGTAGAGGCCTCGAATAGGTAATTTAAGGGTCGATTTTACGACTTTTAATAATTTATTACACCAGACCGCCACCAGATATGGGGTCTTATGTTACTCCTTGGTCGTTGTTAAGGGAAGGTCAACCTTATACAGGTGTGTAATAACTTATTTTTGAGTCAGGTTACACGGAATTTCCTCCGAACGGCAAAGGTTTGAAATTTTTAATTTAAAGGTCGATTTTACCATCTTTAATAATTTATTACACCGGACCGCCACCACATATTGAGTCAAATGTTACTCCTTAAACATTGTGGTGGGTAGGTCAACGTTATCCAGTTGTGTAATAAAATATTTTTGTGTCAGGATACTCGGAATTCGCTCCCAACGGTAGAGGCCTCGAATAGGTAATTTAAGGGTCGATTCTAACACCACTAATAACTTATTACACCAGACCGCTACCAGATATTGAGTCAAATGTTACTCCTTATTACACAACTGGATAAGGTTAACCTACCTACCACAATGCCCAAGGAGTAACATTTGACTCAATATCTGGTGGCGGTCTGGTGTGATAAATTATTAAAGGTGGGAAAATCGACCCTTAAATTAAAATTGTCAAACCTTTACCGTTCGGAACAAATTCCGTGTAACCTGAGTCAAAATAATTTATTACACAACTGGATAAGGTTGACTTGCCCACTACGATGTCCAATGAGTAACATTTGACTCAATATCTGGTGGCGGTCTGGTGTAATAAATTATTAATGGTAGTAAAATCGACCTTTAAATTAAAAATTTCAAACCTTTGCCGTTCGGAGGAAATTCCGTGTAACCTGACTCAAAAATGAGTTATTACACACCTGTATAAGGTTGACCTTCCCTTAACAACGACCACAGAGTAACATTAGACCCCATATCTGGTGGCGGTCTGGTGTAATAAATTATTAGAAGTCGTAAAATCGACCCTTAAATTACCTATTTGAAGCCTCTACCATTGGGAGCCAATCCCGCGTATCCTGACACAAAAATAATTTATTACACATCTGGATAGGGCTTAACTACTCTCGACAAGACTTCTTGCAACATTTTTCCTAAAATCTTGTGGCAGTCCGGTGTAAAAAAATTTATTAAATTTGGTTAAATTGACGTTTTTGAAATATATAATCGTTTTGGGGTGAAATTTACGCTTAGGTTGGTATAGGGGTGGTCTTGAACTAACTTATTAAATGTAATTAATTTGTAATAAATTCTGGTTCAAGAATCATCCCGATATCATAGCAACATCAAAAGTTACAATTTTGGCGGTGCAAGTTTAATTGTAAGCTAAACCGACCACTCGTTCCTCGAAAACGGTAACTGTAATAAAATCGGGATTTGTTGTAATAAATTGTAATAAATGTGTAACAAATTATAGTACAGGTTTCATTGGGGCGGGCTAATTTGGTCGGTGCAGGTTAAGAGCACTCCAATTTTGACACGTGTAATGTGATATGCTGACTGAATACAATGCCGTGAGGGAAAAACCGTGTTGATCCGTGGACAACATCTCTTGAAGATGTAAATCCCACTCATTATGCCGTGTGGCAGTAAGATAGGTCCGGATAGCCGGCAATACTCATTCGGATGCGTTACTCTGCGATTAGTATGCTGGCGTACGAATATGTTCAATTCCAGTATGGAATTGCCACAGATAATCGCAAAAAACGCATTGTCGCAGAAAACAAATTTGACCGAGGTACCGCGGGATCATGCAACACGACCGGAAAATTTAAATGGATTCAAATATATTTTCAAACTAACTCGATTAAAACTACTAAAATTTGCCAAAGCGGATGTGTGATTTCTACAATATTTTCGTTTAAAATTGCTCGAAAATAAGTTGATGTCGATTACAATTTAGTCGTTAAACTTCCGTTTATTTGTATTTTCATACGAAATATCTATGCCAACTTTGACCATTTTGCGAAATTCAGTGTGTCTGGTCATTTATCTGGTCGGATTTCATAATCTCGTTTCAGGCTTCATATTATATTTTATTGGCTTGGCCACTTTACAAATCTGACAATTTGCAATAAATTATTTCACATCTTGATCCATCCCTTGCCAATAAAACTGTCTGCGGATACGATCTAAAGTTTTGACTAAACCGATATGCGCAGACGATTCAGGTATGTTGAATTGGGTCAAAGGCGGAGTAGGCTGAGATGGAACAACTAATTTTCACTACGGCATTCTGTGTTTGATATTCGGGATGCGGGAACTCAGATGCGTCTGAATTAATGTGAAGCGGGGTTAATTTTTTCAGAGGAATTGGAATTAGTTGAATATAAAAACTAATGAAGGCACAAATTCACATTTATCAGAGAAAACTCGCGATAAGGCGTGATAACCTATCACAAAATTGAAGGCCTGCAACTTGAAACTCCAACGAGCAAGCCGCTCTGATAAATCCTTTCGATATATGAGGCTGGGTAAGCTTGCATGAATTTCTCTGAGTGGCGCTCAGTTTCAGAGTTTAACTGAAATAACACACTCCTTACTCAATTGGTTGTGGCGTCACATTGGATATAGGCCTTAGAAGGGCTTGGTTAGGATGTAGGGCTTAGAAGGACTTAAATTCGTTCCTTTTTTATTTGAATTCGTCAATGGGACAGCGATGGGTGTAAAATTGTTAACAAAGCGCCTGTTTGCACGTCATCATGAATCTTGTTACCTGTTTAACGGTCTTGGGGGTTGGATATAATTTTCAATTGCTTTCACTTTCTCGCGATCGGTTCGCAAATATTCATCGCTAAGCATAAACCGATTCTTTTCTTTGTTAATAGTCAGGCCTGCGTCTTTTTACAAACCAGCGACTTCCTTGAGTAGACCGACATGTTTATCCTGGGTGCAGCGGTAATCAACAACTCGACAGGGTGAACAAAAAGTCTGGCATGGTGTCTGCGCAGAATCATATGGTTCCTAAATCGGCGCATCGTCTCTGTGAGTTGCATAACCCAAATAGCACCTAGGTTCCGTATATGCTACCTTATCTCTAGATTGTGGGTCGAGAAAGATCTGCCAAAAGGCATCTTTTAGATCAACAGTTGATATAAAGCGGGTTTGATCTAATCGACCCAATAATCCATCGATTAGCGGCATGGATACGCATCCTTGACGGTTACTTTATTTACTTCGCGGATCGGCGAACATCACGAGCTCTGGGTTTCCTTTATGACACCTAGTGATAATATGCAGTCTAAGTTTTCGTTAATCAGTTTTTGTTTTGTTGGTAAAACTGCATTAAAACGCTGCTTTATAGACTTAGCGGAGCCAACGCCGATTGTGTGACCCAACTCAGCGAACGAACGAAGTAATTGTAAATATTATTATGAACTTCTTGCGCCCCCAGTGTATGATTGTGAAATTTTGCAACCTCTTTAGCGGGTATGTTTAGAGTAATTCCAAATAAATGTTTGCTTTACTGGAAGTATAATATCCAGCTTAATTTCCTTTTCTCTATTATTAAAAATAACGCGCGCAGTTATATATCCCAAAACTCGCTGGACATGTCGACTAGCCGTATTAAAGAAACTTGGTCTGCATTTTATTTGATGATATTATTGCTGACTCGAGATATTTAAAGTCTTCTACCGCACGATCCTTACGCAAGAAAGGAAAACTTGGTTTGATAGTGAACGCAGTAAAACAAAACTCGTACCAACATCCACGCGCATCTCTATGGCAAATATCAGAATCGGCGTCCTTTGATAGGCCGATTCCGATATTTGTCATAGAGATGCTCCTGAGTGTTGATACGAGTTTTGTTTTACTGCTGTTAACTTTCAAAGCAAGTCTTCTTGCGTAACGATCGCGCGGTATAAATGGTCATTGAAATCGTTAGGTCTTCGGCCAAGAAGAAGTTTCGATTTTTCTTTTTCTTACTACATATTCTGGCGCCCAAATGGACAACACATGCGCAAGTGCATTGCCCTGTTCCAGATGTTATTTCAAAACGATCTGGTACAGTTCCCTCGAGTACGATTCTACATATACACCCAGATCTTGTTAATTTGTAGAGTGAAAGGAGTTTTTCTGGTATTCCTAGACGTATGCGTGTGACCCAGAGGTTCACGCGGTCGATGCTGTCATATGCCTACTGAAAGACTATAAGAACAGTGCCTCCGTGTTTAATTAATTCTGCGGGAATACAGTTGGGACCGGGTGTATTTTCAATTTTCACGGCACTACATGCCTTGGTTCGGGAAATTGTGAAGTCACTGGATTTTCAAAAATTCTCACTGATGGCGTTTCTCGATATCGAAGGCGCTTTCAACAACTTGAAGGTGGAGGCAATTAGGGCCATTTGAGATTGTACACCCAGTAACCAGGCTAAATAATCACTTGCTGGGAAGCAGAAGGCTTATTGCGGGGATGGAGAAAGTCTCCGTCAGAAGACTGATTGTTCGGAGATCACTTCAGGGAGGCGTCCTCTCTCCCCTTCTTTGGAATATAGTAATCAACAGACTACTATTGCCAATGGAGAGGGAAGGAATAGTTGTGGTTGCTTATACACATGGCGTAGCGATAGTTGTCTGGGAAACCTTGGTACAATTAGTGATGTGATGCAGAAAGCGCTATCAATCATTGCCGATTGGACCAGCAGATGTGGTTTGGAGATCAACCCTTCTAAAACTGTGCTCTGGAAGTGGTTCCACCAAGTCTGAAACCAAATACGATAGAAAGAGTGAATAAAGCCGCTGTGGCACTCTACTCTTGCCAAACTGCTATCGGAAGGAAATGTGGTTTGAAACCGGAGCTAGTGCACTGGCTCTACACGGCAGTAGTAAGGCTTGTCCTGCTGTATGGTGTGAGTGTGTGGTGGCCAGCTCTGGAGAAACTATCATACAGGAATATGATATGGAAGGTACAGAAGGGCAGCCTGTTTCATCATTAGTGGGGCCCTGAAAACGACACCCGCTAGTGCCTTAGAGGTTATGCTGTACCTTCTCCCGTTGGATATTATTGGTAAGCAAATGGCGGTCAATACGGCCGCCCGGCTATCAGCGGTTTCGGGGTGGAAGTGCCTGCAAAAAGGGCACTCAACTATCGTGAATTCTGTGAGGCATGGCTTGGTGAATTTGGATTATATAACACTCCTTTTGTGCTTTGGCAAGCATTTTAAGGTGATTCTCCCCTATAGGGAGGATTGGAAGAAAGGTCTCATTATGGAGACCGGGAGAGTTAAATTCTTCACCGACGGCTCCAAGCTCGTGGTAGAGTGGGAACTGGTATGTTCTGTGGGGAATTAAATATAAGTCTATCATTTCGTCTCCCTGATTACTGCAGCGTGTACCAGGCTGAAGTTATAGCTATTGAAGAGGTCATGAACAGGTTGAGGCATAATGTAATATCGTTACTCTTAACGAGATGAGTTAACTATTCAATATCCAGTTGGTCTCGGTTCCAAGTCACTCTGATGTTGAGGGAAATTGCAGGGCAGACGAATTAGCAAGGTACGATACGACTCTCCAACTGGAACCAAGGAGAGAATGTGGGCCTTTGTCTGCGCCGAAAACAGCAAGCTACAGGAAAGCAGTTGCCATGGAAAATGCTAGATGGCTCGCCAGTCCGACTGGTAGGATAACGAAACAATAATGACCTGAGTTGAGCTTGAAGCGATCCAAGATCTTGATCACACTGAAGAAGTGTTACTTAGGTAGAATTGTAAGGGTACTTACCGGACACTGTCTCTTCGGAGATCATGCGAGAAAGCTGGGTCTGGATGCAAATAACTTCTGTAGAAGCTGCCAGGACGAGGAGGAGGAGGAAACTCTTGTTCATTTTCTATTCCACTTCACTTCCTGCCCTGCGCCAGCAGGGTAGACCTCCTCACCCGACGGAGTGATTATTCTGTTACTAGTCATTTCGATATAGCAGGTTTTGGAAGTAAGTTTGCCATACTTAGAGAACATCAGCCACGTTTGTTGCTATCCATTCGTCTTGTATTTCTTGGAGGTCTTTAGTGAAATTCGTGGCGGTGGCAAAACAGTCTTTTGAGTTTTCTTGTGTCTCTTGGAAGCTAATGTTTTCGATGCATTTTTGATAGCGCGGAGATATTATGCTAGAGTGCGTTTAGTGTTGCGAGCCAACCATTTATCACGAAAGTTAACAAAAACTTCGACCTTCCTACGAATGATCTTTTGTGCTTGTCTATTGAAACTAGAAAACAATTTACACTTATGTTTGAAAACGACAAGAAAATTATGGTGCTAGGTAACTACAAATTAAATTGTACGTTATTTCAATTCAGTAACGCACTGACCATTGTTCTTATTGGTGACGTACTAGCTGTCAGAACTCTCACTTTCGATAGGTGCATGTACATTAACGATTGTGATGTTACATTTCTTAGAAGTTAATCTAACCGTGCAGACGTCGATAATGTGTTTCTTCACGCGCCAATGGATTGTTTTGATGGCTACTGTAATGGAGGGTGTAGCACTTAGTGGTTTCATATATGCCACTTCCAGACCATCGAAGTTCTTATAGTACGAGTACATCTAATGTGTAAATTTTTGCCTAGTTCGAAAGGTTCTGGAGATCTCAGGCCTTGAAAGGCTAAGCACATTTCATGTTCCCATTTTTAAGCGTCCTTCCGAGGTTGAGTTTGTGATTAATCCGAAATCGTAATCCGTTTAGGCTCCATAACATAGTTTTTTTGTGAGAAATGGTTGTTAGCCTGCCGCTAATCTCGCCTTTTACGTGTGTGGGTTACGTGAAGGTTCTTAAGGCATCCAGTCCTACCTTGAGAACGTCTACATAGCGAGCCACTTAATAAAGTAGTGTCCATCCATGATTATAAACAGAATTTCTTCTGCTCGTCTCCACTATATCGCTTGACTGGTTTAGATGTTACCCAGGGAGCATCGCGTGGCGGTATCAATCTGAGGCTTTCCCCAAAGCTATGTTGTGGAAGTGATCAAATCAAAAGTTTGTGACCAATCCACGAATAACGATTTAAAATGGAATCCCAATTTCTCTCAACAACTTAACCTTTAAACAGTCATTCAACTTATTTTGTTAACATTAAAGACTTATTATGCATGACTGACAACATTTATATGTTTTGTCAATTAGCACATTTTTATGTTAACAAATAGTCGACAAACTGGCTATAGGTTTTTAATGTTTTTGATTTAATGTTGCCGGAAAATCTAAATTGAAATAATTTCCCAAACTAGACCACTACCTGACGAATGATGGATATCTTTTTTAAACTTTATAGTTTCCACACTTAAATCTTATCG
Source organism: Nephrotoma guestfalica (assembly GCA_963691935.1). Classification (NCBI taxonomy): domain Eukaryota; kingdom Metazoa; phylum Arthropoda; class Insecta; order Diptera; family Tipulidae; genus Nephrotoma; species Nephrotoma guestfalica. The sequence goes on from OY829913.1 coordinate 95,949,990, forward strand.
TTTAAATAGGGCGTACGCTCACCTGACATTATAGTCAACCATAAACCAATTATTAAATCCAATCAATTCTGTCACCACTCAATAAAATAACTCTGCGTTAAAAAAAAACTTCAATCAATAAAAATTATGAATTATATCACTTTAACAAGGCAAACACGCATTATTGGGTCTGTTACTGGTTGTACGCACTCACTTAGTATAAGACGACTCCCACAGAAAATTCCGAATAAATCATAATTCTCGTTCAGTGTTATGACATTTTGTGTTTTTTTTTCGAATTTAGAAAAATCAAAATTTTTTCTTGACACTTTTCTTATTATTAAATATTAATTTTATTACGGAACATAAAAATGAAAATTACGTGATTTTTTATGATGAAACGGATCCATGTACATATGATATTATGTGTGATGTGGGTGTTACAGTATTATGATTACTCGTATTAAACATAAAACATGAATTAATTGATTTGAACAGGAAGCAATACATGAACCTAATATTTGGCTTTATGATATACAGGTGAAATACTATGTATCGTGTAGCACAGGTAGATATATCAAACTATGCACACGATGGTGGTAAAATATTATGTTGTCCCTTTTGTTTTATGTACGGAATATTATGTGTGTACGGATTACAGGGGGAGCAGCTGAACGGGATGATGTTACACGATTTTGTTACATTTTTCCTCTTATTTTGATTGATGTTGTTTGTACTCATAATACCTATAAACACGCATTCACACAAGACACAGCATTTGTAAGAAGAGACACAACTGTAAAAACAGACAGTTTTTTTCTGTGTGTGTGTGTTGACGAAATTTTCTTTAGGGTGATTAATTTTCTTTTTTGTGGAATTTTTTTTTTATGTTTCGTTTATAAAAGGAAAAATATTTTTTTTTTGAAAATGTCATAAAAAATGAGTCGTATATTCTAAAATCGGAATGATATGGTTTTGTGTTTTGCCGCCGCGTTGTTATTGTGGAAGATTGCGAAACCAGAAATATGTAACATATTATCACGCTTGATGTGTGTGTTGGCATTCGTCGTATTCGAATTGAATTGTACGTGTAAATGTGTGTCATAATTTGATGAACTTAATTAAAAATGTTTTTAGCTATGTAGACGTGGCCTGAATTGCACAGATGAACTGAAGTAATGAGGCAGTGTAAATAACAAAACTGCAAATTCAGTAACGGAAAGAACCATGTCATCGAAAATTTGGGGTTTGTTTTAATCGAGGAGGTCCCACCGTAGAGTGACCATTTCGCATATTTTCTTACCGCAGTATATTGACTAAGAATACAACTCCTCTTGTAATTCAATTTTTAATTCCGCATCAAAATGTCCGAATAAATTTTAGTGCGACTCTTGAAATAAAACGAAGGTTGCGAAATGGTTTGTTGAACTGTCGTGCTGTTCGAATGAACAGTGCAATAGTGTTGTCCGATGTTGATGTTTTATTTAGGATTGCTCGACATTTGGGTTATAGGGTGCTCCCGATAGGTGTCACCTCCAACTGTTGTGGAGACGTTTGGTGATGTCTTCACCACAGCAGGTCGCCCTAAAGAATTTTAATGCTTTCGTTTTTGTTGTGGTTATCTGGAATAGAGAATAGGCACAACTTTGGATGCGTGTTAATGTTCCTCAACTACTTTGGTCCTTGCTGTAGGTGGGTAAAGTATTCCTTCGACAAAATTTTCCAGAAGTGGTGATATATTCTCTGCAGTTATTAGTAAAGATTTCATATCGAGTAATGTTGGTTCAGGTGTCGTGGTTGGTGCCTCTCCGATTAAAAACTGCCCTGGAATGAGGATTGTGCAGTCATCAGATTCATTCGACATATGACGTAAGTAAAAGTTCGGCCAAGTAGCGACGTAAATGATGCTTAACCGATTTTACTCCTGCCTCTCACGACTCATCGGATTGCAGCGAAGCAGGAGCATGCGGGAGCAGCATTCACGATTAGCTTCGACGAAGTTGGTTACTGTGTAAACTATGGATTTCGTCTCTTCGCGCGGTGAACCATTTGAACGATATGATGAATGTTTTAGTGGCTCGTTGTTAAGCGATGGTGAAAGCAAACCACATTTTATGCACATGCGAGCGCACCTAGGTTTTGATGCTTAAGATTGGATATCTGAAATTGGTATGCTACGGTCGATTAGCGGAGCCGGTGAAAGGGTTCAGAGGTCGAAGTGAGCTTTTGTCCAATAGATGTTTACTGTTAGCGGGAATCGTTAGCGAGCATCTAGAGAAATTAGTTTCTTGAACCAGCTTAACCTAGAACCCGAAAGTCCAATTGAGCTCGGGTGCGGTAATGAAGCCTTGAGCATCGAGACGTCGATGTTTTCAAAGCGATGCAAAACGAGCGAGTATAGTATAAGTCGTTGTAAGATGTCACGTTTTCTGCATGCGTTGAGTCAATTAGGATCTTCTCATAGCCTAGTAGGACCTGACCACAATAATGGTTGTCTATCTAGTAATGAGGGTTTGATACCACGAGACGTGCAATTAGCGTTGTTGTGCTTAGCGTTGATATAATTACAATTGGTGGGTTGAAACCCGATTGGCCACAAACATCTTTCAGTAATCATTGATTCTGCGTAGCGAACCAAATACTACTTGCGTACAATTAAACGTTGAGTGATTGAACTATCTTGTAGCTGCGTTTGGTGAGGAGCACATTAGCACAAAGCTCTTGATATGGCAGGTGACTGATTTCTGCAATTTGCCGAATGATTTATCCAGCGATCGATTCTGAGAGCCTCCAAGGATCTCATACAATCACGATGAGTGAGCCTTCTTTGAGCTATTGATTATGGGACCGCTTCATCCCACGATACGCCGAGCAGCACAATTCTTGAAGTAGGATTTTGATGATAATTACCTAGCCCTAAATATTCCGTTCGCAGTGGCCTACTATTGTCGATAACAAACTAATTACTGAACTGAATGTCGGTCAGGCTTTGATGATTCGTTTTTTATGACTTCATCTACCTGTTTTCGCTAGTGTACAACCAAGATGGATCGATACATATTCATTGACCTCTTCCATTTAATCTTGGTTTATATATATCGGTGTGGAAAATGGTGTGTTTAACCTTTAGTTTGTTTGCCTTTGTATAGCACTCGATTATCTGCATCCCTGAATATATCTTGCGTAAGTTCGATTAATTCGTATTTTTTAATTGAATTGGATTTAGTACAAAGTGAAAATTGTTCTTGCTTTGATTCTGATGCAATTCAGATTATCTTGTTCTAAACTGAACTGACAATAATGTATCGTAGGCTTTTTGTAACGTTTTGAACTGGGAAATTACGCCATACGTGTTAGATAACAATTTCTATTTCATTATAAGTGAACTTGATTTCATATTTGAATAAAAAATTAACAGCTTTACGAATAAAATACTGATACTGAGATAACGAACTCCACAAAGCTTATATTAGCATTGGATTACTTTGTGCGAGAATAACAGAAATGCGCAGGTTAAATTCGATGTTCTTTATATGGTCAAAAATGATTATTAAAAAACATCTAGGTTTTTATAAATCGGTGTGGTTGTTGCTGTGGTGAATTGGATCGATCGTTAGTTGCTATTGAACACTGAAATGGTCAACTAACACGTTTGGCCTGGCAGAATCTGTGGGCTACTTTTATTTCAAGATGCTAACGGTAATAATGTAACAGTTATTAGTGATCGATATCTTGACACATTAAAACACTTGCTTGTGCTCGAATGGGATCAACTCGAAAATTGAGTTATAATTTATATAAGAATTACAATATCAAAATTTCATTGTTAATTTATTAAATTTATTAATGACTGAAATTCAGAATTTCATGTTTCGGGATTTTGTGTTTATGTTTTATATTTTTGTGCATTTAATTTTCGGGATTGCCTGTTATTCCTGTTTCGAGAATTTGAGTTTCGGGTTTTCGGTGGAATCCTAGATTAATTTTTTTCTCAAAGCGAAAGGAAATATTAATGAAAAATAATGTTTGGTAAAAGCTATCATCATCAGGAATGTTGTATCAGCACAATGTGCCTATAGCGAGACACACGAAGACGGATACTATATTAGGTTGCCGGAGATAAACAAAGAAATTGTATGCAAGGGCCGTGATGGATAATGAGAGGAGCTTCGCGAGTTTTATCGTAACGGACTACTTAAAAATCTTGTGTATCCAAATTTATCAAACACTTCCCAACGAAGTGAGTGTAAATAGAGCTGTAGAGAGAGTTCATTGTACCATATTGGAAATAGTTCGATGCCACCAAAATGACAAGGAACTGTTTTACTAAAGAACTCATCAACGTAGTTGTGGACCGTAATAATGATTCTATTCACTCTACGCATCGGAAACCAACTTACATCTTTTTTGGAACAACACAGAGAATCAATTATCAAAATCTTCCAGATCTCGAGACAAAAGTTCACGCGGATCTCGAGAGACTTCGCAAAAATCAAGACTCCACCATTTCAATAGTAACAAGTTTTCCCTGTCTTCTGTTCTAGTTCCTGGCTCTGGCCTTTTACTATGCCGCTGAATATTTATGAGTACAACACTCCACTCCTAACAATAAAACAAGGAAATGGACTAATAATCCAATTTCAATTTCATATTTGGTGCTGTATGGTGGTATTCTAAGTTTTACTCTCCGTATTACGCACGAACATCACAGAAAAAGACTTCAGAATCGATACCGGATACTTACAATCTGTAGCCGAGTAATATTGTACAATTACGCCATTTACAGTTGGATCATAGTCAAGATTCGCGCTTGGAAGGGAACTGCTGTTTTTCCAATACAACTGCCCAAGTAGAACTTTCTTGAGCAATTCTTTTCTGTAGTTAAATTTTGACGTGCCTAACCGACTTATATGTGACATAATAACAAAAAACTTCTTGACATGTTAGTCGTTGTCATTAGATTTGAAAATAATAATGGCATGTATTACATTTAGTCAAGGCACAATTTTGGAGGCATTTCTGTGTAGACGTACTTATTCAAATAAGTCACCTCGCGAGGTTACTTATTTGAATAAGTAAGTCTCCACAAATAAGTAAGTAATTGGAAAAGGGCCTTAAATTCTTTGCAGCAGGTTGATTCTGGCTTTCGTATAGGAAACTATGGTAAATAGTTTACTATTAATATTATTAATAGTTATTACTAATAGTTTACTATTTACTATGGTAAATAGTTAATAGTTAATAAAACAAAATTAAATTGGGAATACTTTTCCTATCCAATTTCAATCCGGAAAAATATTTTCTAAATTATAAAAATGTAGAGCGAGCATGATTTCTCAGTAAGCCAGAAAATGATATTTTTAACAAAAACGCTATGTCAAAACAGAATCGATCTGTGGCACTATTCTGGTATTTCCCCGGGAATAGTGGATTAGGGAAAGGTTTTACATGTAATTTCTGCTGACATATTTTTTTCCAGCCTACTGAGTAGAAAAGTTTGATGTAAATAATAATAAATTGGGAATAATTTTTCCATATCTAAATTGGTAGGGAAAATTATTCCCCAATTTAATTTTGTTTTAAAAGAAAACACTAGCGATTTACCTCAGTATGTCGGAAAACTTAACAGAAATTACATATAAATTCTTTCCCCAATTCCCTATTCCCGGGGAATTACCAGAATAGTGCCACTGCTGGATAGAAACTAAATAACTAACTACAGTCATGGGCAAAAGTATTTAAAAAATTTATTTTTCAAGCAAAATGTTTTCAAATTGCTAAGCATTTATTAAAATAAACATTTTGCTTCTACATTTTGTTGACATCGTCTTTGTTTGTAGTTTTTATAAATTCTTAACCCTTTACCTATTTAATTTTATTTCGAAAAACTTTTTCTCCCTACTTAATTATTTTTCAGCGAAGATAATGTTATTGTGAAATAAAATAAATAAAGATTCGTTCAATAATAATACGCAAGCAATTTATTTTATCTTTATGATACTGGACATTATACGAATTTCGTTTCATTCTGACGACATAAATGTCGCAACATGCTTTTCTTCTAGAGGTTTGTCCGTTGTTTTAATTGGGATATTGTTTTAGTGTTGTTTAATTTTCCTAACCTGAACCCGCCAATAAATAACATCAAAATATCTAAAAATAGTGAACTTTCGGAAGGGCCATGCCAACAAATAATCTCTAAATTTGAATGCAGAATATCAGTGCAAGAACTATGTAACTGTTATAAATGAAGAGAGATGTGGGCGGAAAAGAGTAAGAAATGAAGCAGTTGATCGCTGTATAATTAGTTTATATGCAAATCAGTAGACGAATTATTTCGGGAAGACTTATAGCTTGGACAGACTGAAGATTAGTTAAACTGGTTTAGCAAAATTCGGTCAAGTACCCTAAGAAATAAAATTTAATTCAGTCCGACACACTACGAAATATTCAAAAATCTACTAGCAAATTCAAGTTTTTTCATAGGGTGCTTGATTAAATTTTGCTAAACCAGTTTAATTAATCCGCAGTCTATCCAGCGTATTTAAGAAGTTGGTAGTTAACGATACATAACCAGAACAGCGATTAATATTACTGACATCGCAACAAGAAAAATCCAATGAAGTTTTCTTTCCAGCTTGTGAACAAACCCTTGGATTATTGAAGAAATATTTTATGAACTGAAGAATGTTCGTTTGCGATCCTGTGGGAAGCTATGTTTTGGGGTTGTATTCCTTACACTGGTAATGGAGGTTTTGTCCTCTTGCCTGATAAGGTTAATAAACCTTGCCAATTTAAATGACCAGCAGCTGTTTGTGATGATAATCTTACTGGGGGAGACTCAAAAAATATGTCAAGAATTTTTGAAATGTTTTGGTTTCATTGTTTTAGACTGGTCTCCACAAAGTACAAATTAAAATGCAATTGAAAATATTTGGTGGAAAACGTAATCGGAAAATCGAAAGAAATGGCGCGAGGTTTTGGGCCAATTTAACTCTCGAATATATAAAAAAAATTATATATTCAATGACGATTTGACATCAGACTGTAGTAATAGGCGTAAAGGGAGGCGTCACTCGATATTAAAAAATTCAAAAAATGCAAATTATATTACATTATTATCACTTGCTGGCCATGTCCGATCTCTATTAACATTATTTTTGTTGTAATAATTTTCGCAGAATACTGTATGCAACCAAATTATTACAGCGACTGTGTCTAATAATTTTGACATTTTCGTAATAACTTTTCATAATCAAAGGTTCTTGGATGAAAAATTCGATATTTTTTTCGTTTGGCAAAATTAATTGCCAACAAGCGAAGTAAGAATATTTTGTATAGATTTTTTGTTTACCGACATACATATTATATGTAAATAATATATGGTATTATTATTTATTTATTACATAGTGACTGAAGAAGAAACAATACGTTTGATAAAGGCTAGAATGTCACACGAAAAACTTTTCACCCCAAAATTTTACCGAAGAAACGTAAACTGAACGTAATCTATACATTTGTTTATTTGAATAGCTTCTACCGAATTATTTCAGAACTATTAGAAATTCTTATACAGCAAGCCGTCATACAATTCACCCATCGCTGGCAGCACATAGGCAACGCGGTAGATACGTGCAAAATTCTAATAACAGCTTTACTGGGGTTGATGAAGTAAGAACATCGTCATCGGAGCCGATTCATTCAACTCTTACAAGTAAAATTGCACCTCACACGTAATAGCAAGCCGACAGCTAGCGCTTATTTTAGAGTGGTAAAGCCAACACCTCAAAAAAGAAATGCTCAAGAAAATTCAGGTATCAGGACGAGTGCAAACGGCAAAGAAAGGACAGTAAATGTTTTTTTAACTTTTTACAAGATCTTGCCAATTTTACTTGGGTTATCTTTCAGCAGGCGTCAGATTCCGAATCAACATCGGATTCTGAATCACTTTATTGATTTGGCCATGTATATTAAATTATTTGAAATTGAAATACAAATTATTTACAAAAATATTTTTGTTTTTTTATCGAGTTTAAAAACATTTCAAATAAATTTTCTCGAAATTGGATTCCTGTGTGATCATCTCTAGTTCTGGCATAGGCAACTTCCTTCTCGGTAGGTTCACTGAACGCTTTAGGTTCTACATTTCGTCAATATGCGGATGTTAGGAAATATTTTCAATTTTCAGTTTTAAAGCACGTCCAAAAATCGATCTCCAGCGACCTGTCCAAATGTACACTCCACAACGTTTCGCCCAGCACTCAACACTTTATTAAAATTCATTGGTTTATCTTGGTTTAAGTTGCGATCTTTAAACGGTGTTATGAGGGTAATTGGTTCTACACTGCAACCCACTATATCTCAATAAAAAATACTCCGGCGGTGGATACAATTTCTCCTTGAATAGTGGACTGCAATATGGGACCCGTGAATCATGAACAGAACCCAGAAAAAAATTTTATGAAATTCTAAGATGCATCCTCGCTATAGTATCATCGGAGTGAGGATTAATTATAAACATCATGATATAAACAAATAACAATACATTTTAGTTTGAATCAACTACCTGTGTTTTAACGAGATCCCTTATTAAAGGCGTGCGTGGCTCCGATTTCTTCTCATTAATTGCGTATACTTAGTTATTAGAATAAACAACATAATATTTGGATCAAATTCCACTTCTATCCTATTCATATTTCATAGGAATTTCTTCGAATTAATTTTCTCTCGTCTTGTGTTTTGAAATGTCAAAATTATTACAATCAGCCTTATTGTGGTTGTCGTTTCGACGTAAATTTGGGAACGAATGTGAAAATTTGCATTGTGAATGTCGTTTGCGACACGAAATTTGACTAAAATCCGCCATGTTTTAGTCGTTGACATTTTAGTACGCGACTCTAGTGTATTCGTATACGACGTGCAATCATAAAAATGTAAAGTTGAACATTTTCTTAAAATTATGAAAAAATGCAATAAAAATCCAATTAAAATAAAACAACAAATTATTCTAGTAGATCGATTTTGTAAAAATACGTATTTTATTTTTAGGAAAATAACAAATACAAATCAGTGTGAAAAAAACGCTCCAAAGGATTCGACGAATCTCTCAAACATTTCCTTTTCCGTGCCAATTCTATAATTGGTCTTTTGTCGTCCTCTTCAAAAAACAATTCAAATGAATCATTTAATTTAAAAATTGTATAACTTGATTAAAATAATGTATTTAGTTGATTTGAAATTGTATATCTCACAAATACATGACGCCATATTTATTTTGACAGACGAAATTTATTACAATTCACGATAGACAATTTAAACGAGAAAATTCACAAGATTTCGACATGTTCTCGTTTTACTGGGACAATACTAATAAGTTGTTTCGTTTTTCTTACACAATAAAAAATAAAAAAAACTTCACGACACGACGTTGTCGTGTCTTTTTTAAATCGTCACGACAACCTCAATAAGGCTGAATATTCGGGCAGTAGTCGAACTATTACAAAATATGGAAGAGCAAATTATGTCGCTTACGTCAAAATTATTTCATTATTATGGAAATCGGACATGGTCGAAATAATGTAGAAATAAAAAAAGGAAACAATAAAGTTTTTCCTAACATTTTGTTTTTGTTGTTATATTTTTTATGATTGTTATAAACATTAATTTCAAATTAATATTTTATAATTAAAACTAAAAAATTTGGTGTTTTACTTAAGATAACCAACCTTTCGTAAAAAAACTAATTTTCAAATACTTTTGCCAATGACTGTAAAGCCTGCTGCACGACTGTGAGAATTTACCCGCACTCACAGTCTGAAGTTAGTAACTAGTAGTTTTTGCTCAATAAAATTCGTCTAAATTTTTTGACGTTTCCTTCATTCGATTGAAATTTTTGTCATTGTGTGAGTGTTATAAATTTCGTAATATTTTCTTAGTGATTTTTAACGTGTTTTTTGTGTGTGGATTTATTGTTTTATTTTAAAACAATAAACATATCTTTTTCAATACAAAAAATGATAAATATTTGTCGCGGGACATCCAAGCGGTGTTAACCGCGTATTAGCACCGCGTGTTTAATTAAAGACCTGCGTCGGTTTGGTGTAAATCCTGTAAATCGCGAAAGACAGAGGCAAGGTTATTATCAAAATCTTGTCGCTGAAATGCGACTGAACGACACCGAAACATTTGTGAATTACCATCGAATGACTCCTGCCGCTTTTGACGAGTTACTTGCCATTGTGGGACCTTGCATTCAACGACGGGATGTAGGTACAATAAGGCTGAATATTCGGGTAGCAGTCGAACTATTACAAAATATGGAAGAGCAAATTATTTCGCTTACGTCAAAATATTGCATTATTATGAAGAGAAACAAACAAGTTTTTCCTAAGTCCGAATACCGTGATAATTATTTCTACTGTAATAATTTTGACATGTGTTGAATGCAACCAAATTACTACAGCAGCTGTGCGTTATAATTTTTGACACAATCGACATAATTTTTGAATGCTATTTTGTTTACGTTGGGAATACGCCATATTTTGAATTGCGAAATTATAATTGATATTTTTAGGAATACAACAATTTATTAATTTTTAAACAAAATTAACACATTTACTAACCAAAATAAATCTTCAGTTGTCTTATTTTCGAGATATAATCACAATTATTCCATTTGTTTAATAATGTCAATAATATTTTAATAATCGGACTGCAAATGAACTAATTGGTTATGTGGAAGAGAAAATTATTCTGCTAATGTCAAAATTATTTATTACAGAAATCGGACACGTCCCTAGCATTTTGTTTTTGTTGTTATATTTTTTTATGATTTCAAATTAATATTTTATAATTAAAACTAAAAAATTTGGTGTTTTACTTAAATAACCAACCTTACGTAAAAAAACTAATTTTCAAATACTTTTGCCCACGACTGTAATACAAAAAATATCAACACAAAAATTGTTTTTTTCTTGATCACCTAGTCAAATCAAAGGCCTACTACATTCTTATTACGGATTTTATGCATATTAAATCGATTTTTTAATCGACAATAGCGTAACGACTACAACTATTGGCACCCCATAGTATTGATGTAGTTATTGGCACCATCGTAAACTATAACGGTTATTCTCAATTTTATATGTTTAATTTATATTCTGAGAGTGTAATCTTTCTCTATCTTTCACTTCTTGTAATTTTTTGTAATAATAGAGAAAATTAGATTTTTACAATTCAGTTGCAATTAAAACTTTAGTGAATAAACATCGCTCACCACAGCTCTCCGATTTTTTAACTTTTTTTATTCATTTCTATTAGGAAAACGAAAATGTAAGTACTTGTTTTTTTACCAAAAAAGGATTTATGTGTAATCGTTAAATAAAACATATACTGTTTTAAGGATTTTGGTTGACATTATAAATAAATCGAGAAATAAATCGACTATAAATAAATCGAGTACAACCATTAATGTCAAAAATTATCGATTTCGGGTAGGGTGCCAATAGTTGATTTATATGAAATTACAACTAGGTATTGTCACATGCCAATTATTATACATTTAGCAGGTGCCAATAATTATAGAATCCCGTTTCAGATTATTACAATGCCGAAGAAACGAAAGACATATGACGAAAGCCAAATTCAAACCGCCTTAAAGAATGTAAGAAATGGTGTAAGCAAGAAGGCTGTGGCTAAGTTGTACAATATCCCAAAGTCCACTAGTCAATTTAGACTAGGATTAAAATTTTCCAAAGTCCGTCCAGATCCCGCAACCGTTTTAACTGAAGTTTAAAATAACGGATAGTAGAATTGATAATAGCGTCTAAAAAAAAAGAATTTCCCAAACGGAAGGAAGACGTTCTTCATGCTGTTCAAGAGTTTTTGTACGAAAGTAACAGACCTCATCCATTTGGAGCGGAAAATATACTAGGCAAAGGCTGGTTCCAATATTTTTTAAAACGACACCCATCTTTAACATTTCGTGCGACTGATCCAGTTTCAGCGGCCAGTTCCACAATCGCAGCATCGGATATATACTCCTGGTTTGATGGAATTGAACGATTTGTGACAGATAATAATTATCGTGATATAGTGAATGATCCTACACGAATATTTAATAGCGACGAATCCAATTTTATTTTATGTCCGACAACGAAAATTGTGCTCGCAGTCAAAGGATCAAAAAATGTTTACGATCTGGACAAAGGTTTTGCAAAAGCTAAACTTACATTTACGTTTACTTTTTCCGCAACAGGAGTGGTAGCACCGTTTATGGTGATATACGTTAACAGAAGAATTCCGGAAGAAATTCGGAACTCCTTGCCCAAAGGTTGGGGAATGGGAGTTAGCGATAATGGATGGATGACCAAACAGATATTCTTTAAGTATATCTCAAAAGTTCTCCATCCATATCTGGTGCAGTCGGGAACAATATTCCCTATTATTTAATGTATAAGAAGTTGGCCCGATATTTCCATCCCGAAAAGGTTTTTTTTCATAAAGTGAGTGTCTTAGCTAAATTACATAAAATAATTCCATCCCGAAAATTTAATTGTTAAATTAAAAAAAAAAAAATCAGCCCGAGAAAATTATAGAATTATACAACAGTTTGCATTAAAAAAGATTCACTTCAATATATTAATAAATTTAATCTGTATGAAATTTCAATGAAAAATTAAAGATAAATTATTAATCATCCCGAAAACAATTTTCTATACATTCTTCCGATGAAAATTTGTTCATTACCAAATTTCCTTATGGCGAACTCACAGATGACCCCCTCCCTTGGCATATGAAGTCATGTGCGCCAATCTGCATAGAACATACATTCAGATGCCCGTTCGAGAATCACGAGGCTTAATGGTGAATATTGATCAATCCCGTAAACAATTTTCTATACATTCTTCCGATGAAAATTTGTTCATTACCAAATTTCCTTGTGGCGAACTCAGAGATGACACCCTCACTTGGCATACGAAGTTAGGTGTGCCAATCTGCATAGAACATATATTCAGATGCCCGTTCGAGAATCACGAGGCTTAATGGTGAATATTGATCAATCCCGTCAACAATTTTCTATACATTCTTCCGATGAAAATTTGTTCATTACCAAAATTCCTTGTGGCGAACTCAGAGATGACCCCCTCCCTTGGCATATGAAGTCATGTGTGCCAATCTGCATAGAACATATATTCAGATGCCCGTTCGAAAATCACGAGGATTAATGGTGAATATTGATCAATCCCGAAAACTATTTTCTATACATTCTTCCGATGAAAATTTGTTCATTACCAAATTTCCTTGTGGCGAACTCCGAGATGACCCCCTCCCTTGGCATATGAAGTTAGGTGTGCCAATCTGCAAAGAACATATATTCAGATGCCCGTTCGAAAATCACGAGGATTAATGGTGAATATTGATCAATCCCGAAAACTATTTTCTATACATTCTTCCGATGAAAATTTGTTCATTACCAAATTTCCTTGTGGCGAACTCAGAGATGACCCCCTCCCTTGGCATATGAAGTTAGGTGTGCCAATCTGCATAGAACATATATTCAGATGCCCTTTCGAAAATCACGAGGATTAATGGTGAATATTGATCAATCCCGAAAACTATTTTCTATACATTCTTCCGATGAAAATTTGTTCATTACCAAATTTCCTTGTGGCGAACTCAGAGATGACCACCTCTCTTGGCATATGAAGTTAGGTGTGCCAATCTGCATAGAACATATATTCAGATGCCCGTTCGAAAATCACGAGGATTAATGGTGAATATTGATCAATCCCGAAAACTATTTTCTATACATTCTTCCGATGAAAATTTGTTCATTACCAAATTTCCTTATGGCGAACTCAGAGATGACCCCCTCCCTTGGCATATGAAGTCATGTGCGCCAATCTGCATAGAACATATATTCAGATGCCCGTTCGAAAATCACGAGGATTAATGGTGAATATTGATCAATCCCGAAAACTATTTGCTATACATTCTTCCGATGAAAATTTGTTCATTACCAAATTTCCTTGTGGCGAACTCCGAGATGACCCCCTCCCTTGGCATATGAAGTTAGGTGTGCCAATCTGCAAAGAACATATATTCAGATGCCCGTTCGAAAATCACGAGGATTAATGGTGAATATTGATCAATCCCGAAAACTATTTTCTATACATTCTTCCGATGAAAATTTGTTCATTACCAAATTTCCTTGTGGCGAACTCAGAGATGACCCCCCTCCCTTGGCATATGAAGTCATGTGCGCCAATCTGCATAGAACATATATTCAGATGCCCGTTCGAAAATCACGAGGATTAATGGTGAATATTAATCAATCCCGAAAACTATTTTCTATACATTCTTCCGATGAAAATTTGTTCATTACCAAAATTCCTTGTGGCGAACTCAGAGATGACCCCCTCCCTTGGCATATGAAGTCATGTGCGCCAATCTGCATAGAACATATATTCAGATGCCCGTTCGAAAATCACGAGGATTAATGGTGAATATTGATCAATCCCGAAAACTATTTTCTATACATTCTTCCGATGAAAATTTGTTCATTACCAAATTTCCTTATGGCGAACTCAGAGATGACCCCCTCCCTTGGCATATGAAGTCATGTGCGCCAATCTGCATAGAACATATATTCAGATGCCCGTTCGAAAATCACGAGGATTAATGGTGAATATTGATCAATCCCGAAAACTATTTTCTATACATTCTTCCGATGAAAATTTGTTCATTACCAAATTTCCTTGTGGCGAACTCCGAGATGACCCCCTCCCTTGGCATATGAAGTTAGGTGTGCCAATCTGCAAAGAACATATATTCAGATGCCCGTTCGAAAATCACGAGGATTAATGGTGAATATTGATCAATCCCGAAAACTATTTTCTATACATTCTTCCGATGAAAATTTGTTCATTACCAAATTTCCTTGTGGCGAACTCAGAGATGACCCCCTCCCTTGGCATATGAAGTTAGGTGTGCCAATCTGCATAGAACATATATTCAGATGCTCGTTCGAAAATCACGAGGATTAATGGTGAATATTGATCAATCTCGAAAACAGTTTTCTATACATTCTTCCGATGAAAATTTGTTCATTACCAAATTTCCTTATGGCGAACTCAGAGATGACCCCCTCCCTTGGCATATGAAGTCATGTGCGCCAATCTGCATAGAACATATATTCAGATGCCCGTTCGAAAATCACGAGGATTAATGGTGAATATTGATCAATCCCGAAAACTATTTTCTATACATTCTTCCGATGAAAATTTGTTCATTACCAAATTTCCTTATGGCGAACTCAGAGATGACCCCCTCCCTTGGCATATGAAGTCATGTGCGCCAATCTGCATAGAACATATATTCAGATGCCCGTTCGAAAATCACGAGGATTAATGGTGAATATTGATCAATCCCGAAAACTATTTTCTATACATTCTTCCGATGAAAATTTGTTCATTACCAAATTTCCTTGTGGCGAACTCCGAGATGACCCCCTCCCTTGGCATATGAAGTTAGGTGTGCCAATCTGCAAAGAACATATATTCAGATGCCCGTTCGAAAATCACGAGGATTAATGGTGAATATTGATCAATCCCGAAAACTATTTTCTATACATTCTTCCGATGAAAATTTGTTCATTACCAAATTTCCTTATGGCGAACTCAGAGATGACCCCCTCCCTTGGCATATGAAGTCATGTGCGCCAATCTGCATAGAACATATATTCAGATGCCCGTTCGAAAATCACGAGGATTAATGGTGAATATTGATCAATCCCGAAAACTATTTTCTATACATTCTTCCGATGAAAATTTGTTCATTACCAAATTTCCTTGTGGCGAACTCAGAGATGACCCCCTCCCTTGGCATATGAAGTTAGGTGTGCCAATCTGCATAGAACATATATTCAGATGCTCGTTCGAAAATCACGAGGATTAATGGTGAATATTGATCAATCTCGAAAACAGTTTTCTATACATTCTTCCGGTGAAAATTTGTTCATTACCAAATTTCCTTGTGGCGAACTCAGAGATGACACCCTCACTTGGCATACGAAGTTAGGTGTGCCAATCTGCATAGAACATATATTCAGATGCCCGTTCGAAAATCACGAGGATTAATGGTGAATATTGATCAATCTCGAAAACAGTTTTCTATACATTCTTCCGATGAAAATTTGTTCATTACCAAATTTCCTTGTGGCGAACTCAGAGATGACCCCCTCCCTTGGCATATGAAGTTATGTGTGCCAATCTGCATAGAACATATATTCAGATGCCCTTTCGAAAATCACGAGGATTAATGGTGAATATTGATCAATCCCGAAAACTATTTTCTATACATTCTTCCGATGAAAATTTGTTCATTACCAAATTTCCTTGTGGCGAACTCAGAGATGACCACCTCTCTTGGCATATGAAGTTAGGTGTGCCAATCTGCATAGAACATATATTCAGATGCCCGTTCGAAAATCACGAGGATTAATGGTGAATATTGATCAATCCCGAAAACTATTTTCTATACATTCTTCCGATGAAAATTTGTTCATTACCAAATTTCCTTATGGCGAACTCAGAGATGACCCCCTCCCTTGGCATATGAAGTCATGTGCGCCAATCTGCATAGAACATATATTCAGATGCCCGTTCGAAAATCACGAGGATTAATGGTGAATATTGATCAATCCCGAAAACTATTTGCTATACATTCTTCCGATGAAAATTTGTTCATTACCAAATTTCCTTGTGGCGAACTCCGAGATGACCCCCTCCCTTGGCATATGAAGTTATGTGTGCCAATCTGCAAAGAACATATATTCAGATGCCCGTTCGAAAATCACGAGGATTAATGGTGAATATTGATCAATCCCGAAAACTATTTTCTATACATTCTTCCGATGAAAATTTGTTCATTACCAAATTTCCTTATGGCGAACTCAGAGATGACCCCCTCCCTTGGCATATGAAGTCATGTGCGCCAATCTGCATAGAACATATATTCAGATGCCCGTTCGAAAATCACGAGGATTAATGGTGAATATTGATCAATCCCGAAAACTATTTTCTATACATTCTTCCGATGAAAATTTGTTCATTACCAAATTTCCTTGTGGCGAACTCAGAGATGACCCCCTCCCTTGGCATATGAAGTTAGGTGTGCCAATCTGCATAGAACATATATTCAGATGCTCGTTCGAAAATCACGAGGATTAATGGTGAATATTGATCAATCTCGAAAACAGTTTTCTATACATTCTTCCGGTGAAAATTTGTTCATTACCAAATTTCCTTGTGGCGAACTCAGAGATGACACCCTCACTTGGCATACGAAGTTAGGTGTGCCAATCTGCATAGAACATATATTCAGATGCCCGTTCGAAAATCACGAGGATTAATGGTGAATATTGATCAATCTCGAAAACAGTTTTCTATACATTCTTCCGATGAAAATTTGTTCATTACCAAATTTCCTTGTGGCGAACTCAGAGATGACCCCCTCCCTTGGCATATGAAGTTATGTGTGCCAATCTGCATAGAACATATATTCAGATGCCCTTTCGAAAATCACGAGGATTAATGGTGAATATTGATCAATCCCGAAAACTATTTTCTATACATTCTTCCGATGAAAATTTGTTCATTACCAAATTTCCTTGTGGCGAACTCAGAGATGACCACCTCTCTTGGCATATGAAGTTAGGTGTGCCAATCTGCATAGAACATATATTCAGATGCCCGTTCGAAAATCACGAGGATTAATGGTGAATATTGATCAATCCCGAAAACTATTTTCTATACATTCTTCCGATGAAAATTTGTTCATTACCAAATTTCCTTATGGCGAACTCAGAGATGACCCCCTCCCTTGGCATATGAAGTCATGTGCGCCAATCTGCATAGAACATATATTCAGATGCCCGTTCGAAAATCACGAGGATTAATGGTGAATATTGATCAATCCCGAAAACTATTTGCTATACATTCTTCCGATGAAAATTTGTTCATTACCAAATTTCCTTGTGGCGAACTCCGAGATGACCCCCTCCCTTGGCATATGAAGTTATGTGTGCCAATCTGCAAAGAACATATATTCAGATGCCCGTTCGAAAATCACGAGGATTAATGGTGAATATTGATCAATCCCGAAAACTATTTTCTATACATTCTTCCGATGAAAATTTGTTCATTACCAAATTTCCTTATGGCGAACTCAGAGATGACCCCCTCCCTTGGCATATGAAGTCATGTGCGCCAATCTGCATAGAACATATATTCAGATGCCCGTTCGAAAATCACGAGGATTAATGGTGAATATTGATCAATCCCGAAAACTATTTGCTATACATTCTTCCGATGAAAATTTGTTCATTACCAAATTTCCTTGTGGCGAACTCCGAGATGACCCCCTCCCTTGGCATATGAAGTTATGTGTGCCAATCTGCAAAGAACATATATTCAGATGCCCGTTCGAAAATCACGAGGATTAATGGTGAATATTGATCAATCCCGAAAACTATTTTCTATACATTCTTCCGATGAAAATTTGTTCATTACCAAATTTCCTTATGGCGAACTCAGAGATGACCCCCTCCCTTGGCATATGAAGTCATGTGCGCCAATCTGCATAGAACATATATTCAGATGCCCGTTCGAAAATCACGAGGATTAATGGTGAATATTGATCAATCCCGAAAACTATTTTCTATACATTCTTCCGATGAAAATTTGTTCATTACCAAATTTCCTTATGGCGAACTCAGAGATGACCCCCTCCCTTGGCATATGAAGTCATGTGCGCCAATCTGCATAGAACATATATTAAGATGCCCGTTCGAAAATCACGAGGATTAATGGTGAATATTGATCAATCCCGAAAACTATTTTCTATACATTCTTCCGATGAAAATTTGTTCATTACCAAAATTCCTTGTGGCGAACTCAGAGATGACCCCCTCCCTTGGCATATGAAGTCATGTGTGCCAATCTGCATAGAACATATATTCAGATGCCCGTTCGAAAATCACGAGGATTAATGGTGAATATTAATCAATCCCGAAAACTATTTTCTATACATTCTTCCGATGAAAATTTGTTCATTACCAAATTTCCTTGTGGCGAACTCCGAGATGACCCCCTCCCTTGGCATATGAAGTTAGGTGTGCCAATCTGCAAAGAACATATATTCAGATGCCCGTTCGAAAATCACGAGGATTAATGGTGAATATTGATCAATCCCGAAAACTATTTTCTATACATTCTTCCGATGAAAATTTGTTCATTACCAAATTTCCTTGTGGCGAACTCAGAGATGACCCCCCTCCCTTGGCATATGAAGTCATGTGCGCCAATCTGCATAGAACATATATTCAGATGCCCGTTCGAAAATCACGAGGATTAATGGTGAATATTAATCAATCCCGAAAACTATTTTCTATACATTCTTCCGATGAAAATTTGTTCATTACCAAAATTCCTTGTGGCGAACTCAGAGATGACCCCCTCCCTTGGCATATGAAGTCATGTGCGCCAATCTGCATAGAACATATATTCAGATGCCCGTTCGAAAATCACGAGGATTAATGGTGAATATTGATCAATCCCGAAAACTATTTTCTATACATTCTTCCGATGAAAATTTGTTCATTACCAAATTTCCTTATGGCGAACTCAGAGATGACCCCCTCCCTTGGCATATGAAGTCATGTGCGCCAATCTGCATAGAACATATATTCAGATGCCCGTTCGAAAATCACGAGGATTAATGGTGAATATTGATCAATCCCGAAAACTATTTTCTATACATTCTTCCGATGAAAATTTGTTCATTACCAAATTTCCTTGTGGCGAACTCCGAGATGACCCCCTCCCTTGGCATATGAAGTTAGGTGTGCCAATCTGCAAAGAACATATATTCAGATGCCCGTTCGAAAATCACGAGGATTAATGGTGAATATTGATCAATCCCGAAAACTATTTTCTATACATTCTTCCGATGAAAATTTGTTCATTACCAAATTTCCTTGTGGCGAACTCAGAGATGACCCCCTCCCTTGGCATATGAAGTTAGGTGTGCCAATCTGCATATAACATATATTCAGATGCTCGTTCGAAAATCACGAGGATTAATGGTGAATATTGATCAATCTCGAAAACAGTTTTCTATACATTCTTCCGATGAAAATTTGTTCATTACCAAATTTCCTTATGGCGAACTCAGAGATGACCCCCTCCCTTGGCATATGAAGTCATGTGCGCCAATCTGCATAGAACATATATTCAGATGCCCGTTCGAAAATCACGAGGATTAATGGTGAATATTGATCAATCCCGAAAACTATTTTCTATACATTCTTCCGATGAAAATTTGTTCATTACCAAATTTCCTTATGGCGAACTCAGAGATGACCCCCTCCCTTGGCATATGAAGTCATGTGCGCCAATCTGCATAGAACATATATTCAGATGCCCGTTCGAAAATCACGAGGATTAATGGTGAATATTGATCAATCCCGAAAACTATTTTCTATACATTCTTCCGATGAAAATTTGTTCATTACCAAATTTCCTTGTGGCGAACTCCGAGATGACCCCCTCCCTTGGCATATGAAGTTAGGTGTGCCAATCTGCAAAGAACATATATTCAGATGCCCGTTCGAAAATCACGAGGATTAATGGTGAATATTGATCAATCCCGAAAACTATTTTCTATACATTCTTCCGATGAAAATTTGTTCATTACCAAATTTCCTTATGGCGAACTCAGAGATGACCCCCTCCCTTGGCATATGAAGTCATGTGCGCCAATCTGCATAGAACATATATTCAGATGCCCGTTCGAAAATCACGAGGATTAATGGTGAATATTGATCAATCCCGAAAACTATTTTCTATACATTCTTCCGATGAAAATTTGTTCATTACCAAATTTCCTTGTGGCGAACTCAGAGATGACCCCCTCCCTTGGCATATGAAGTTAGGTGTGCCAATCTGCATAGAACATATATTCAGATGCTCGTTCGAAAATCACGAGGATTAATGGTGAATATTGATCAATCTCGAAAACAGTTTTCTATACATTCTTCCGGTGAAAATTTGTTCATTACCAAATTTCCTTGTGGCGAACTCAGAGATGACACCCTCACTTGGCATACGAAGTTAGGTGTGCCAATCTGCATAGAACATATATTCAGATGCCCGTTCGAAAATCACGAGGATTAATGGTGAATATTGATCAATCTCGAAAACAGTTTTCTATACATTCTTCCGATGAAAATTTGTTCATTACCAAATTTCCTTGTGGCGAACTCAGAGATGACCCCCTCCCTTGGCATATGAAGTTATGTGTGCCAATCTGCATAGAACATATATTCAGATGCCCTTTCGAAAATCACGAGGATTAATGGTGAATATTGATCAATCCCGAAAACTATTTTCTATACATTCTTCCGATGAAAATTTGTTCATTACCAAATTTCCTTGTGGCGAACTCAGAGATGACCACCTCTCTTGGCATATGAAGTTAGGTGTGCCAATCTGCATAGAACATATATTCAGATGCCCGTTCGAAAATCACGAGGATTAATGGTGAATATTGATCAATCCCGAAAACTATTTTCTATACATTCTTCCGATGAAAATTTGTTCATTACCAAATTTCCTTATGGCGAACTCAGAGATGACCCCCTCCCTTGGCATATGAAGTCATGTGCGCCAATCTGCATAGAACATATATTCAGATGCCCGTTCGAAAATCACGAGGATTAATGGTGAATATTGATCAATCCCGAAAACTATTTGCTATACATTCTTCCGATGAAAATTTGTTCATTACCAAATTTCCTTGTGGCGAACTCCGAGATGACCCCCTCCCTTGGCATATGAAGTTATGTGTGCCAATCTGCAAAGAACATATATTCAGATGCCCGTTCGAAAATCACGAGGATTAATGGTGAATATTGATCAATCCCGAAAACTATTTTCTATACATTCTTCCGATGAAAATTTGTTCATTACCAAATTTCCTTATGGCGAACTCAGAGATGACCCCCTCCCTTGGCATATGAAGTCATGTGCGCCAATCTGCATAGAACATATATTCAGATGCCCGTTCGAAAATCACGAGGATTAATGGTGAATATTGATCAATCCCGAAAACTATTTTCTATACATTCTTCCGATGAAAATTTGTTCATTACCAAATTTCCTTGTGGCGAACTCAGAGATGACCCCCTCCCTTGGCATATGAAGTTAGGTGTGCCAATCTGCATAGAACATATATTCAGATGCTCGTTCGAAAATCACGAGGATTAATGGTGAATATTGATCAATCTCGAAAACAGTTTTCTATACATTCTTCCGGTGAAAATTTGTTCATTACCAAATTTCCTTGTGGCGAACTCAGAGATGACACCCTCACTTGGCATACGAAGTTAGGTGTGCCAATCTGCATAGAACATATATTCAGATGCCCGTTCGAAAATCACGAGGATTAATGGTGAATATTGATCAATCTCGAAAACAGTTTTCTATACATTCTTCCGATGAAAATTTGTTCATTACCAAATTTCCTTGTGGCGAACTCAGAGATGACCCCCTCCCTTGGCATATGAAGTTATGTGTGCCAATCTGCATAGAACATATATTCAGATGCCCTTTCGAAAATCACGAGGATTAATGGTGAATATTGATCAATCCCGAAAACTATTTTCTATACATTCTTCCGATGAAAATTTGTTCATTACCAAATTTCCTTGTGGCGAACTCAGAGATGACCACCTCTCTTGGCATATGAAGTTAGGTGTGCCAATCTGCATAGAACATATATTCAGATGCCCGTTCGAAAATCACGAGGATTAATGGTGAATATTGATCAATCCCGAAAACTATTTTCTATACATTCTTCCGATGAAAATTTGTTCATTACCAAATTTCCTTATGGCGAACTCAGAGATGACCCCCTCCCTTGGCATATGAAGTCATGTGCGCCAATCTGCATAGAACATATATTCAGATGCCCGTTCGAAAATCACGAGGATTAATGGTGAATATTGATCAATCCCGAAAACTATTTGCTATACATTCTTCCGATGAAAATTTGTTCATTACCAAATTTCCTTGTGGCGAACTCCGAGATGACCCCCTCCCTTGGCATATGAAGTTATGTGTGCCAATCTGCAAAGAACATATATTCAGATGCCCGTTCGAAAATCACGAGGATTAATGGTGAATATTGATCAATCCCGAAAACTATTTTCTATACATTCTTCCGATGAAAATTTGTTCATTACCAAATTTCCTTATGGCGAACTCAGAGATGACCCCCTCCCTTGGCATATGAAGTCATGTGCGCCAATCTGCATAGAACATATATTCAGATGCCCGTTCGAAAATCACGAGGATTAATGGTGAATATTGATCAATCCCGAAAACTATTTTCTATACATTCTTCCGATGAAAATTTGTTCATTACCAAATTTCCTTATGGCGAACTCAGAGATGACCCCCTCCCTTGGCATATGAAGTCATGTGCGCCAATCTGCATAGAACATATATTAAGATGCCCGTTCGAAAATCACGAGGATTAATGGTGAATATTGATCAATCCCGAAAACTATTTTCTATACATTCTTCCGATGAAAATTTGTTCATTACCAAAATTCCTTGTGGCGAACTCAGAGATGACCCCCTCCCTTGGCATATGAAGTCATGTGTGCCAATCTGCATAGAACATATATTCAGATGCCCGTTCGAAAATCACGAGGATTAATGGTGAATATTAATCAATCCCGAAAACTATTTTCTATACATTCTTCCGATGAAAATTTGTTCATTACCAAAATTCCTTGTGGCGAACTCAGAGATGACCCCCTCCCTTGGCATATGAAGTCATGTGCGCCAATCTGCATAGAACATATATTCAGATGCCCGTTCGAAAATCACGAGGATTAATGGTGAATATTGATCAATCCCGAAAACTATTTTCTATACATTCTTCCGATGAAAATTTGTTCATTACCAAATTTCCTTGTGGCGAACTCCGAGATGACCCCCTCCCTTGGCATATGAAGTTAGGTGTGCCAATCTGCAAAGAACATATATTCAGATGCCCGTTCGAAAATCACGAGGATTAATGGTGAATATTGATCAATCCCGAAAACTATTTTCTATACATTCTTCCGATGAAAATTTGTTCATTACCAAATTTCCTTGTGGCGAACTCAGAGATGACCCCCTCCCTTGGCATATGAAGTTAGGTGTGCCAATCTGCATAGAACATATATTCAGATGCTCGTTCGAAAATCACGAGGATTAATGGTGAATATTGATCAATCTCGAAAACAGTTTTCTATACATTCTTCCGATGAAAATTTGTTCATTACCAAATTTCCTTATGGCGAACTCAGAGATGACCCCCTCCCTTGGCATATGAAGTCATGTGCGCCAATCTGCATAGAACATATATTCAGATGCCCGTTCGAAAATCACGAGGATTAATGGTGAATATTGATCAATCCCGAAAACTATTTTCTATACATTCTTCCGATGAAAATTTGTTCATTACCAAATTTCCTTATGGCGAACTCAGAGATGACCCCCTCCCTTGGCATATGAAGTCATGTGCGCCAATCTGCATAGAACATATATTCAGATGCCCGTTCGAAAATCACGAGGATTAATGGTGAATATTGATCAATCCCGAAAACTATTTTCTATACATTCTTCCGATGAAAATTTGTTCATTACCAAATTTCCTTGTGGCGAACTCCGAGATGACCCCCTCCCTTGGCATATGAAGTTAGGTGTGCCAATCTGCAAAGAACATATATTCAGATGCCCGTTCGAAAATCACGAGGATTAATGGTGAATATTGATCAATCCCGAAAACTATTTTCTATACATTCTTCCGATGAAAATTTGTTCATTACCAAATTTCCTTATGGCGAACTCAGAGATGACCCCCTCCCTTGGCATATGAAGTCATGTGCGCCAATCTGCATAGAACATATATTCAGATGCCCGTTCGAAAATCACGAGGATTAATGGTGAATATTGATCAATCCCGAAAACTATTTTCTATACATTCTTCCGATGAAAATTTGTTCATTACCAAATTTCCTTGTGGCGAACTCAGAGATGACCCCCTCCCTTGGCATATGAAGTTAGGTGTGCCAATCTGGCACAGAAAGGAGGATTCAATTCCAATGTATATACAAATTCGATTTTGGAATGGAATTATTTTATGTAATTTAGCTAAGACACACACTTTATGAAAAAAAACCTTTTCGGGATGGAAATTTCGGGCCAACTTCTTATACATTATTATTTATTTTGTCGATAACTCAACCTTTTCGGAACAATTTACGCAAACTGATATAGGGTGCCAAATACTGGAAAATACAGTCGCAACCCAAGCAAACTGTCGACTGCCAAGTATTGGAAAGTTCAAAAATTAACATTAATTCAATTAATGAAATTTTTATCATTAATAATCATGAAAGTACACTAAATCAAAATGAAATTATTAATATTTTAGATGCTATTCCGATTAGTGGGAATCTCGATATTACCGAACCCAATGCGACAACAGTTCAAGGTTCTTCTTGTATAGTTAAGCCAGCTGAGATAACCGCAACTATAGTAAAATATTTAAACTGGCTAGCGACTCCTTTGAGAAAGGGGTGCAAACAAATACAATTTTAAAAAAAACGTTTGTAATAACCTCACGAGCAAATAAAAATAGAACAAAAGGTGCAATTAGAATTGGATAAGGGTAATCGTAAAATAAAAAATAAAGAATTAAATAATGCGTTAAAAATGAATAAAATCAAGCGTCACACAGCGGCTCGATAATAAAACAAACAAATATAGACGAATTGGAAAATATTTAACCTACGGAGACAGTAACTGAAGTTACTCCACCACCACAAGGTCAAAATCTAGGGAATTTTTATGATAATGGCGCAAGATTGGTTCGGTCATTTTCGTCACCAGTAAATGAATACTTCATTCAAATAATTAAACCGCCAGCAGACTGTCACAGTCGGAATTTATTCCCATCTGAAACTATGTTGGATATTGGTGATAATTATACAGCAAGTGGAGATATGTGTTATAATTACACTTTTGTATTTTCCAAAATATTGAAATCCGAGAACATTGGAATAAAGTGCAATAAATGTACCAGAGAGTTTCACGTAAAACGTTTAATAAAATTAAAGTATACTTACCTCAAAATTTTTGTATGCAACGCACAAGTAATTAAAATATAAGAAAATGACTGATAAAAATTATATTTTAAGTACCCGTAGCTACTTAAAATATTATCTAGCTACTTATTAAATAAATAATAGTAGGACAAGCTAGCTATTTATCTTTTGTTTTTTGTAATTTTATATTTTTTTTAAATATATTTATTTTGGACTGAATTTTATACTTAAAACTCCTACTTACTTTTCTCGGTGTCAATAAGTACGGAAGCGTGCTAATAATTGTACTAAAAAAGGGTGCCAATAACTACAGATTTCGAAAGTCTTATAGATATTTCTAAATTTGGTAAGTTTTCCATATTTTATTTCAAAACTGCTAAACTTTTATCCATAAAAAAGCAATTAAAATACTACTTATGCAAATTCCTTAAGAGTGCCAATAATTGTAGTCGTTACGCTAGTTTCCTACCTTATGGGCTGGGATATTGTACCATCATTATTTGCGTTATCACATCAAAATAAAAAGGGTAATTGGGACTGCGTTTCAATAATTGTTAGGTAGTAAAATTTTAAAAATTCGCAACATAATTTGGGATAAAATGAATGGATTAGGGTAATTGGACTATATTTTTAGGGTAGTCAAACAGTATCAAAATGTTTATAACGGTTTAAGTTACACTCCCATTTTCGAAAGCCTCCGAGAATTTTCCAAGCCTTTTAAGGGAATATAAGGAGAATGGTTAAATTGGTTTAAAAAATTCCGCCAATCGAAGCCTTCCGTGAATTTTTGGTTTTCCGTCATTTTGATTCTGCTAAAAACCTGATAATACGATGCATGCGAGGAAATTTTATAAAATGTTGTACAATAAGGACTTTAGAATTTAAAGAGTCGTGTTTAAAGTTTCACATATAATATAAGAATAATCGGGTTAACAAAAAGCTTTGGAAAATTCATTTTTATTTTCACCATTTGCATACATGTTTGATTTGAATTACCAATAACACATTATACACATCTCGTTCATAAGAATACGTGTCTGTAAAATTGCTCACGTGTTATGCTTTTTTTTACTTTGTACTTTGTTATTATTACGGTTATTACTATTATCATTATTTTTATATGTGAATCTAAAATGTCATAATTTTGAATACATAAAAATAAAAATACACGCGACATGTTTTAGTAAATTTAACAAAAAAAGATAATCAATATGACACAAATCCATTTTATTATTTAATATTGCAAAAAAAAAACAACCGAGTTTCAATATACAAAAGTAATAATAAAAAAGCTCGTCGTACATGCTTTTTGGAAAAACAATTTCAATAGTAATAAATTATATATTGTGTATATGGGAGGTGTTACCATTTGGTTTAAAAATAATGATTGAAACGTTTTTCGGGAAAAAAACCTTCTCTTCTATATTAGCCTCCAGACAATAAACCATATACGAGTACGAATAATAATATTCATGCCGAAGTTTTATCTGTGTACGATGAATGAAGCACCGCTTTACTACAGCAACTCGTATATACATAAAATGAATTAGAATTATTCATTAAAATTTTTGCTTGCATTGTACGCCAAATCATATTCTCGTACACGAGCATAAGCGTTTGAGGTGAAAAATTAAAACACTAAATTGTCACAAACGTACCGTATATATGTGTTTATAATACATTATGCAAATTATTTATTCATTTATTAATAATATTTTTTAGGAATAGGATTAAATTGAATAAATAGAAAAATTTAAAATTTTGAATGGCAGTCATAAAAATCCCAACTACACAATATTCAGTTTTAAATTTAAATGCAAATATTTATACACGACCATTGTGTTTAAGCTGAACAAAATCTCCCATATATTCCCACCTCGCAGACACACGGTGTTCTCTCGTCGGTGGTGTATGCAAAGAATGGAAATTTATTTGTTTTCGGGGAACGTATATATGCTAATGCTTTGTGGAAAATAAACATATCATTATAAATAACGTATGAATTTATTTTTGGAAATTTGATTTATGCTGGAAATAATTAGAAGTTAATGTATTGTACACGTAAAGCTTTTGATGGTGGTATGCGATTCGTGGAAATTCTGGTGGTACTTCACTGCCATTCATTATGATAAAATAATCGGTTGACGTTAAACGGCATAGTAATTAAAAAATTTGTAATTCGGTGTCATCAGCACATAGTAAATTATTTACAATCGATATAAATGGCAAATATACATCATAATAATTCTGTGGATTAGGGGAACGGATGAACATCTAACATGCGTTTATTTTTAATGTAATGAGCGCATTTTAGAAATTATAATGAATTCGTTTTTTATGACTAGAATTATTTTTAAATTGTTTTTTTAAGTTAGTTAGTTAACCTCGATTAGGTCGAACTTAATTCTAATTAAAACTTAACCTAAACTTGTTACTAACTATTTACAACTTATATGTATGACCAATGATAACCTTATCGTTAGCATTATATTTCTTCATTAATGGGATTATCAGTTATTAGATAAGTAATGTCAAATTATGCTTTCCGCGTCGAGATTATTTTATATTCATTCAATAATCTCGATGCGGAAAGCTGAACATTAGTTATCCTGTGAGTAGATTCGGGACTGGAACGCCAAAGCTGTTGATACGCGTGACGGTGAATTTCTATTTATCAGTGGCTTGAGCGATTTTACAAGATTTTTCGATTTCTGTAGCAATATTCTAGTATGCACCTGAAATGTTAGTTTCGGATCAAGGTTAATTCCAAGTTATTTTATTGATTCCCGGAACTCGACTTCTGGTGTTGTTTAGAATTAAATTTCGTTGAGGTGTATGTCTTGCAGCTCTTTTCTTGCAAAATTGTAATTTTCCATTTCTTAAAATAATTGTCGATATCCTAATTCCCGTCTGATGTTAATATTGCTGTGTCATCCGCAAAACACGCGATAGTGCA
The DNA here is from genome assembly GCA_963691935.1 of Nephrotoma guestfalica. Lineage (NCBI taxonomy): Eukaryota > Metazoa > Arthropoda > Insecta > Diptera > Tipulidae > Nephrotoma > Nephrotoma guestfalica. Next base: position 95,979,149 of record OY829913.1, read on the forward strand.
ATTACTGGGAGTCGGTATATTCGAAAGGTATAATGAATATAAAATTGGACTTAAGACGGATCCTCGAGGTAGTCCAGCTGGAATAAGCTTCCCGCCTGATTTATTTGATAAATATTTAATTTAAGTGGTTTTGGGTTTACATTAAGTTAAAATAGTTTTAAAGTGGTGTAAGAACAATTTGATAGTATTTAAAATGGTGGTGGACGCAAATATATAGTGTTTTAAGTGAATTATTGTTTGGTGGCAACAACAACAAGTGTTTGTTTATATTTAAGCGGTGTGATTTTAGACCACAATCAAATATATTTGCACCGTTGAGGATGTTGGGAAATAATACCCAACCCTCCAAAAGGAAAAAGATCGAAGAAATGCGAACAAAAAAATTAGGATTTGGTGGCGGTGCAGATATAATGGATTGCAATGGAGCGAATGAAAAATATCTAATAATCAAGCACGAGCAGGAGGGACAAAACCTGTCAAATTTTTTACTGTTTGGAACACAAAAAGCGCTGAATATGATAACCAAACGTATCATTAAAACGCAACGCTCGAGAGCTGGAGAACTGCTGGTTCTGAAAAAAAATCAGGCAGCGACGGATGCATTACTGAAGGCCACATCTCTGGGGCAATTGGCCAAAACAAAAGTGACGGAACACCTCATATTAAACAGTTCCAAAGGTATCATTTTCTGTCGACCTAAAAAGTTTAACTGAGGAGGAAATCAAAGAAGGGCTTAAGGACCAAGGCGTCAGAGGTATATAAAATAAAGGAATGGGTGGAAAACTAGTTAACGGACACAGCAGCCATTATCCTGACTTTCAATTCACCAGTGTTACCGGAATATGTAGGGGCAGGCTTCCTACAACTAAGTATTCGGTTGTACATTCCAAATCCGTTGAAGTGCACCGAATGTCACAAATTTGATCACACAAAAAGAGATGCACAAGCGATCCTAAGTGCTACAAATGTAGTGAAGCAACACCACACAACCAGCCGTGCACTACACTAAAATGCATACCAGCAACAGTAAGGAATATCAAGTATATAAATGAGAAGTAGAAATAGTAAAAATTAAAACTGTAGATAGATTAACATTTCCCGAGGCGAAAGCCAAAAATTTTCGATTATATGCAAACATCACACCAGCTAACCAGCTAACATATACATGTACACTAAAACCGCCTTTAACTCACCAAACACACCACAAAAGCCGCAAAACAAAGAAAACCAACTAGAACAGACAAAACCACAAACATATAAAACAAACCATTTCAACTTCAAGGCAACAACAGTCACAATTAAACCAGCCACAACAACAATAGCAACAAAAAAATCAAGTACAACAACAACAAAACCAACAACAGCCGCAACAACCAAAACAACTACTAGAAACGAACAAACTACAGCAACAAATACAGCAAGTACAACAACAGCAAGAAAGATTACAACAACAACCGCAACCAGAGAGAGAACGCTTTTGCCCTCTCTTCTTCATTTCTTTGAATGGTAGAGCGAATGCTGAGATCCAATGAATGCGTGAAAATTGGCCAGATAAATATTCGCAGTATATACGCCAATGGCGATATGTTGCGGAATTATCTGACCAATAACGATGTGAATGTGATGATTTTGTGAGAAACTTGGGAGCGTGAGTGTAAGACGTTTCGTGTGAAAGGTTACAATTATCTGTACAGACCGAGTGCTGATGGCTTCGGTGCACATCGAAGTTATTGCAGCCAAAACTCGGAATCTGGACAGAAACTTGTTATTTGTTAGTATCTATGCAACTGCAAGATTGAAAAAGGCTGTCCAAAATGACACTACTAAGAATGTAATGACAGAGAGAATGGAGGTGTCCTTTTACAAATGATTACGGACGTCGTAGCAATATGAGCGATAGATATAAAATTTTGTTACCTGATAATGAAAATGAATTTATGGCACGATATGTGTAAGTAGTTTGAATGGGAAGTGTTCCGAGAGGTTTTAGAGATATCCAAATCTACTACCCCCGGAACTAACAGAGTGAGTTATAAAATGATTGGTAGATTAGAATTCGAAGCCAAGCCGGCCTTGCTTCGAATTCTCAATCAAGTATGAATGAGTATTCAGATACCGGGAAATGGAAGGAAGCAGAGTGGTACCTATTCCTAAAAGAGATCGGGATAGACATCTGGCAACAAATTACAGGGGAATATGTATGTTGAATGTATTTGTTAAAATTGTGAATGGTATGATGAAAGGTCGTATAGATACATTTGTGAATGAGGGAAATTTGTTGCCGAAAACCACCTTTGGGTTCCGTCACAACCACTCTGCTAATGAATGTGTAGAAAAGTTTGTGTTGGAAGGACAAAAGGAAAATTAGTATGTTGTGGCGGTATTTTTGGATATAGAATGGGCATATGATTACGTGGTTCCAGGGAAACTTTATCAGATCCTTATGGACGTGAAGTTTCCTTTGACGTTTACCGGCCACTAGCTAGTGGTTAAGCCGTTACGCTGGGAATGATAGTTCTTAATTTCGTCTTATATAGGGTGGTGGATGTTTGGAATAAGAAATTGGCTCGTTCCAGCATGTGTGTTATGGATCTGCTTAGCAATCGTCTCTACTTTTTATTCATCTTTCAATAAATATTTGCCTTCGTTGTCAGTGACTAATTTTAGAGCAGGGATTCATATTTACTTTTTACTTTCATATTTTATTTAATATTTACCACTTGCAAGTTTAGCCAAAAATCGGTTAATTTGAAATTTAGTTGCGCCGGTCTCAGAAATGTCTACGCCAAAGGGCTAATAACGATTTATTTAGACAGCAAAATCTCAATACGATATGACGGGGATTACTGGTACAAATAATTTATTGAATCATTCTACCGCTTGCGATTCATAATACGCAAGAGATGATATCGTTTTTTCCTACCATTTTACAATTTTCTTTTATGCTCTTCTCATGCGGTCATCCAAAGCTGTACTAGACCATGCAACGGTTGGTGATGATATTGTCGCATTATATCTCTCTAGTCGATGCATCGGCCCGGCATAAATCTATGCTAGGTCACTGATATATAATTAGTTCAAACAATTTAAAAATTATTTGATGAAGATGATATTCCTCTATACCATGTGATGTAATCTCTTTTTGGCCAATTTTGGAATTTTTAATTTTTTTGGAAATATAGTGGTGTTGTTAAAATGTTAGCGTATTCCTCCAACAAAGACGAGGGTATGTTATCCAAAACCGTATCCAAAACATTAAAAATTTTAAATATTTTTCTCAAAAATAACAGGAGGAGCATTGATACGTTGTTATTGCTGGGTTGTTCGAACGATGCATTCGTAATCCTTAGTCTATAGACTGATGGAAAATTTTTATCAGCTATAACTTTTGCGCTTGAGGAGAGTAAGTTTGTACGGTGTACTGTGTGGGGTCGGTTTGTTTTCTTCAAGTAATATTTGACTTATTGAAGATGTTCTGAAGTCGTCATGAAGTCAAATGCAGAAATTGATATAAATTATAATAAACGGCGACAGAAATTTTAAAAGATCCAAAATATACCACAATTATTAGCAACAGTGTTTATTCGGTAAAAATTATAACCAAGCATTGCGTCCACAAATCAAGATTCCGCACCTGATATTATCTTGTATGTCAGAATACAATGTAGTTCGGAATCATAATCCCAGGTTATATTTGGAATATTAAAATCGCAAAACACAAGAGCTAATTCGGTAGAGCTGTTTGTATTAATTAGTTCATCAATTCCATCAATGTGGCTCGAATGAATAACTGTCACTATTTGATTCAGGTGACATATACAGTGGCGTTCAATAATATTTCCAGAAATTTCTAATTATAAATAGTTTCCTGGTTAAAATTTCAGTACAGAGGCGTGATCACGAAAAGCAGCATCAATTCCACCGATTGTATTCTGTTGTTTACCTTACAAATTCGATCGATTGCTAGAAAGCTAAAACAATCGAATAAAAACAGCTAAAAGGGCTAAAATCAGAAGCAAAGCTCATTTTATAAATTGCAAGAATTTTAGGCAAACGGCGCAGTACGCTATTAAATGCCCTTAAAGCGTAAACTCGAACCGAAAATCGCACTTGTGTCCATAAAACAACGGAAGGCCAAGAAAGCCACTTATATTACCTCCAACGAAATTTTAAAAACAATTTAAATGGCTGTGCCACACAGCATGTCCTTCTCTTATAAAAAAAACGTGCAACCCAGGATCAAATTTGCAGAAAACACCCGGCACATATACGCATACAAAAATAAATCTCTTTGGTTTTGATGGACATTATGTACGGTAGTCACCGAACACAAAGAAAATCCTCAAGTATGGCTGCGGATCAATTATGACAGTAAAGGTTGTTTTGAGTTGTTTTTAGTGGTATAGGGACTTAGGCCAATATATTTAACACATCAGAAGATGAATACCATTGTTTACGTTGATAAACTAAAATAAAAACTAAAATGTCTCTACGATGGTGTTTCCAGCAAGATATTAACTCTTTAAGCAATTCTCGAAATAAGCGAAAGCGTATGGTTTGGACAAAATAATATAGAGATTATGTAGTGGCCAGTCCAATCATCCAATCTAAAGCCGATTGATTATGAGGTGTAGTCAAGAAGGCTATTAGTATACAAAATATAAGCGAATTGTGGGATGGAGTTAGATTCGCATGGAAACAAATACCGGTTCGGATATGCGAACAGTTGGTGGAGTCTAAAGACCGCCAGTGCAAATATAAATATTAGAAAGATACGACTGAGTTAAAGAACATATTGAAAACTTAATAAGGCAGTACAAATTAATTCTGTCCATTTTTTAATTTTAAAAATGCATTTATTTTAAAATAAAATGAATGAACCAATTAATTAAAATATTGTCCATCGCTCAGACAATTTTCGAATCCCAACTCGGAAAAACGTTTCGTCTTTTGAGGCGATCTAAGTTTGTAGCCAATTTTCAATTTCTTCGAGAGAAGTGAACTGGCGACCTGCCATATCGTGTTGCATCCGTCGGAACGACCAGTAATCAGTATCCCACTTGAGCGTTTCCAAATATATTTTACGACTTTTGCAATGTGAGCCCGATCGTTGTCATCGAACCATGAATGTTCGTCTTTGGTGTTGATGTTGAGGCCGATGGCAACGATTGGCCGGGCAAAGCGTAGTATTTTTTGTTCTTGGGGTTATTGTCGCGGATCCACTTCTCGTCACCAGTCACTATCCGATGTAAAAAACCCTTTCTTGTTTGCCGGTGAAGCAGCTGCTCTCAAGAAAGAAATCGCCTTTCCAAGTCTCCTTGTTTCAATTCATAGGGGCCTTGCTTTTGAATCATGCCCATAGATTTGAATCGTACGGAAACTGCTTGTTGAGTCACCCCCAATGTACCGGCAAGCTTCTCATGCGTTTGAGTTAGATCTTCATCGAGCAATACAACTAATTCATCGTCTACGATTTTTTGGCTGTCCCATCAACACTGAAATCATCATTTTTGAAGCATCAAAACTATTCTCTACATGATTTATCAGTTGAGGCATTGTCACCGCAAACTTCCACAAGCATTCGATTTGCTTCAGTATGAAACTCAAAGCAACCTGAATGTTAACGCCAGATGTCTAATCTGTCTGACGGACTGAATTAATTTGTATTCCCAATACTTCAATATCAACATTTCATAAAAAATCGCCTTATGTCCTATTTCATTGAATACCACTGTATGCTGCGTAGACGATTAGATTTGTTTGATTTATTTTTACTGTTGCCCAATTTTTTCTACCCTTAATGGGTAAGGTTACTAGGGCACTCCAGAGTTTAAGATGTGCTGCTATCAATACGCCAGTAATTAATAAATCAAGGAAAGAACCAAGTGCAAACTGTACTAAATTAAAAATCAATAAAATATCCATAAAGTTCCAAATAAATTTGTAGCAGGCCTTTGGTTTTACCGGGTGATCAAAAAATAATTCTAAATAAATAATTTGTCCTGATAGATATGATTCACTTTGAAGCAAAAATAAATCTAGCAGCCTTTGCTTTCTCCAATATCTCACAAAAAATATTTTTATGTTGATATCTTTTATCCGTAAAATGTGTGCTTGGTTCAATGCTATTTAGGTGAACTGTTCAAATTGCATGTTGAGTGGGCCGGTTTAGGTTTTTTAGTTGTTCCATGTATTCGATTCCGAAAATTGGGCCGTTATTTGGAAAATCAAATTCATTTATAATTGGGATTATTCTTCTCTGTGACTAAATCCTACTGATGCATATCCGGTCATGCGACTAAGGTTTTGAGGTTGTTACATGAGCTCAAACACATTAAGGGTTTGAAACCCAATAAGTGGTGAGAAGAACATCCTGGTTTTTCGGATAGCTTAAGCGCTCTGGACTCCAAATTATAGATTTTCCTATCAAAATTTAGAATCCACGTATCAAATTAGGAAAATCTCATGTAATAACCTCTAATTTTGCCAAGTCAATTATAAATCGAGATACGTATTTCTGTGCTTAAGTATTCAAATATATCTAATAATGCTGGTAATCTATAATTTGCTGGCAAGTCTTTATCTTCCTTTTCTTGGCTTGAATATATTTTACATTTGTCATAACAATTTGTATGGTAATACAAACTCTTTCAGACCTAGCGATTTTAATTTAGTTTTGTAAGTTTGAGTTAAATCATTCGGTTCATTTGATTTTAAAGTGGATAATTTTGTAAATACGTAATAAGCATATTTATGTATTATGGCATTTCCACTTCTATAGGAAGGTACATACTTTGCAGCAGTTTTACAACCACAACAAGATTTATTGTATGAAGTGGTAAACACATTATGGCAATAATAATCATTTCATTATTTCCTTCATCAATTTCCTCAAATTTTATTTGTACAATAACAGCTTAAGTACTAAATGTCATAATTTAGATAATTTTCAGCCCATTAGTTCCTAAAATAACGCACACACGACAAAAAATATTTCAATCCGCAAATTTATTTGTTATATGACAGTTAATACGAGCTCCTCCCCCGCACATTATAACACAAACTGGAAAAATACTCATAAATTATTTAAATTTTCATGCGACAATAATAATCTAAACATACATTCGTACACGCAAATAAATTAACATATAGCTGCTACATCGGCGAAAATTTATAATTAGTAGTGCTGAAAATATAAAACCAAATACATATTACAATTACATTACCAAGCTGAAATATGTAATTTAATTAATTGTATTGAGTAGCAAGTAGGATTTGTGTTTTAGACGTTGATAATTATTTATTTGTTGCTGACTTTATTGCTATTTCGATTGTCTCTTGATCAGCTGTAGCTTTGTGCCGTATTGTATACATGGTGTAATTAATGCATTGTCTAGACGTGTAGACAATGTATGTCGAAAATTAAATATCTTACGTCGACAATGTCGGCAATGTAAACAATGTCGAAAATTAATCATAATCTTTACTCTTTGATTTGTTTGTTTTACCTAACTTTTCAATATTGAATAGGTTTTAGATTTTCAAAAATTGCGGTAACCTAAATTTATACAAAACGAAATCATCTTTCTTCCCCTCGAGTTATAAGAATAACAACTGGGGTATAATTTTTGAACGAAAGACAATTTTTTGGAGTTCCGGATAAATCGTGAACACTTTATAAATTAGAATTATTCAAATTGTTTTTATATATTTATTTATTACAAGTGATTTACAAACCATCTAGTAATTTATCTTTCATAATTTATATTCTTGTTTGGATGGTTGTAGCCCTTTGGCTAGTCCCCTTTACAATTTTATTATATTTTTGTCGGTCCTGATTGGATCTTGTAGATCATTCGGTTTCTTCCTTCGCAGCCGTCTTACTGGGTAGACTAATACGTTGCATGTCCTTTCTCGCGTGTTTGCTTATTTCTTCACTAACGAAATTCATCTTCAGATCTCTATTGAGGTTGTCATTTCTTATGTACCACGGTGCATTAACTATTCCACGAAGAACTTTGCTTTGGAATGACTGGATGATATTGATATTTGTTTTCTTTGTACAGCCCAAAGTTGAATACCGTAAGTCCACACAGGTTTTAGGGTTTGCCGGTATAGTAGCAATTTATTTTGTAGAGTTAGCTCAAAATTTCTTCCTAGGAGCCAATCCATCTTTCTGTATTTGATGTTTAACTCTTATTTTTTCTTTTTGACATGCTCTTTCCATTTTAGATTCGCGTCTAGAGTCATGCCTAGATATTTAGCCGTATTTGCATAAGGAATTTGCTGGGAGTTCAGTTCTACTGGTATTCAGTTGAACTTCTTGTTGGTAAAGCTTTCGGGAACAGATTTTGTTTCATTAAGTTGTATTCGCCATCTCTTGGTCCAGGTACTGACAATATTAGTAGCTCTTTGCAATTTGCTTGTAGATTCTTCTATGCAATTAGCAACTGCTAAGATGTCAAGTGCAACTGCTAGTCTCCTCTATCGTTGGCAGGTCCGAGGTGTACAGAACATATAAAGTTGGTCCCAGAACGCTACCTTGTGGTATCCCTGCTGATATTTTCTTTATTTCTGAGTATAATTTAACTCGAAAGTGTCGGTTAGTTATGTAAGATTTTAGAATTACATAAAACTGCTTTGGTAAGTCTCTTTGGTAAGCCTGTGCTACATCCAAGAAGACGCTTGAACATACTTTCTTTTTTTTTCAAGTACGTCTTCAATTATGTTTGTAATTCGGTGTGCTTGTTCTATTGTTGAATGGTTTTCTCTGAAGTCAAATTGATGTGGAGGAACAAGATTTCTTTCTGCTATTATTGGTTTTAGTCTCTTTAGGAGTAGTTTCTCGAATAATTTTGAAATTATTGGGAGTAAGGAAATCGGTCTATACGAATTTTTGTCATTAAGTGGTTTGTTTGGTTTAGGTATCATAACTACTTCTGCTACTTTCCATTGACTTGGAACGTGTTTAAGTCTGAACACTGCATTAATTATTTGGAGTAGTTTACTATTTGTCCTGTAATTAAGTCATATCCTGGAGATTTCTTTGTATTTAGGTTGAGATTGATTTCTTCTTTTAATTCTTGTAGTGTGACAGGAGATATATTGCAGTTATCCATTTTATATACTGGTGGCATGTTTTCCTCTGCAGTTTGTCTAGGTAGAGGCTGGAACGTGTTCTCGAGGTGGATTGCAAACAACGAAGCTTTTTGCTTTGTACTTATAGCCCATCTTCATTTTTTACTGGTGGAATTTGTAGTTTAGGTCGTTTTAAATTTTTTGTCGCTTTCCAAAGGGAGTACTCGGTATCTTTTTCCCCAGTAAGGCCACTCAAGTATTTATTAATGGATTCGTTTTTCATTTCTTTAATTAGCAACTTTAGTTTATTGAGAGACTTCCTTGCCAGGCCTTTCTTGCTTTTCGTTTTGCTGCAACCAGTTCCCTAACTTGTAGAGAATAAATAGCATTTCGGCGCATTTCCTTTGAATTTGAGGGGGTACTTCTCCACGCCGCTCCTTGTATACTGTTGTTGAGTTGTTCTAGTTCCTCTTCTAGCTCTATCGGGATTTTAATTGGTACCTGAAGATCAATATTATCCTCAACAAGTCTCGGGAATTTCTCCCACAGCTTTTTTTGTTCGTTAGCGAAGGTGGACTAGTTTTTTTAACAATCGTTGCACTAATTGTCATAAAAACAGGCTTGTGATCCGACATCGTCCCCTCGCTGCTTTCTAGGTATATGTAGTTTTCGTCTATGCCTTTGGTGATAAAGAAGTCAATGATATCGGGTATTTTGTTTCTATCCGTAGGCCAATAAGTTGGTTGATCTCCAGAATGAAAATCGCAATTGCATAGTCTACTTGCTGCAAACAGCTCTCCTCCGTTTTTAGAGGTTACTCTTGATCCCCAGTAGGTGTTTTTTGCATTAAAATCACCTCCGATTATGAAATTTGATCCAAGTGATTTAAATAACCTGCAATTGTCTTGTTTAATTAAATTATATTTTGGGGGGCAATATATTGACGATACACTATATTCTTTGTTGTTATTTATAAATACTTTTAATGTGCCTACTTGCATAAATTCCTCTTCAATTTTAAGATCTATAAAGTGTTTGATGTTTTCTTTTATAGCCACCGACGATCCTCCCTTGCCCTTCCTGCTGGATGAATGGCGTGGTAAAAATTGTATCCATATATTTTAAGATATGAAGTTGAAGTAAAATGGGTTTCCGATACTAGGAATATATCTATTTTTTCAGTAGATTAGCCCATTTGCATTCCAGGTTACTATTCTTAATGTTTTATTTGTTACTGTTTGCATCATTTTAATAGAGCATGGATTTCATTTCATTAACCTGTTGCTTAGAGCTTGAAGGCATTTCTCTTGTTTACCTAGACGAATGTTAAGAGCTTCCATGTTTTTTAGTATCTTTTGGAGCACTGCTGTACCTTCAGTAGTGTCCTCCGAAATAACTGTTTTTGTCATGACTACTTGCGAGTACAGTTTTGGTTTTGGTTCTCCCGTTTTACTAGCATGAGGTTTAGGTTCCTCTTTGGTGGAAGATTGATAATTTTTTACCGATATTCCTGGACTTTGTTTTCGCGTTTTATTTCTTATTCTTTGTAGCTCCTTAGCTATTTCACATCCCCGGTAGTTTGATGGATGTGACTTATTGAAATTGACACATTTTGCAGCAATATTTTTACTAATCGGGCATACCTGGGCATGATGATTTCCGGCACATTTCACGCATCTAGTCTCTCTTTGGCAATATTTCTGCGTATGACTAAAACCTTGACATTTTTTGCACTGCAGTATTAATCCGTTATTCTTTTTCAACGGCTCTATTTTAACTCTCATGCTAAGTATTGCCTTGATATTATACACATCTTCCACTTTTTGTTTGTTATTAAAAGTGAGCATAAATAGTGGAAGCCCTCTTTTGTTAACTTGAACTCCTTGTTCAGTTTCAATTTTTCCTTTCTTAATAAAATTTACGGCATTTTCTATTTGATAACCCTTTTGCTTGAGATCCTCAATAATTTCCTCTTTTGCACAGGTTGGGTAGAGACCTCTAGCAATAACTTTAATTGGGCGATCATTCTTATCCTCATAGGTAAACCACTGATGCCCCTCGGAATTAAGCTTTGTAGCCAAAGCTCTAAAAGTTTCAGAGTCTACAACATTAATTTTCCAGACGCCGTTGTTTAGAGATACGAGTTTGTACTCGGCTATCGTAATCGATTTATTTCGCCGACGACATTTATTGGTGGAGATGATTTTTCTTTTAGTTTAGCTGATTGTTGTTCTAGAGCTAGTTGTTTCTTGATGATTAACTAATTTCTGGAAACCTCTTTTGAAGTTGATGGTAAAGTCACTTCCATTTCTGGTGAGTGTTGCGATTTCCTTTTCTTACTTGGTCTTTTATTTCGGTTCAACATCCAATTTGTTTCTCTTTCTAATTCTTCTTCATCCGTATGGAATGAGTTAATGCCATCATCGACTGTTGGGCTAGGTGTCGTCCCAAGTTCGGCACGTGTTTCAACTGCTTTTTTGAGTTCTTCATTCTCTTTAAAATTGTAAATTCTTCTTTCGAATTTAGTAGTAAATTCTTTTATTTCTCTTAGTTGTTCACGGAGTTCGGCATTTTCCTTCTCATACTGAAATATATTTCCAGCTGAAGATTTTGGTGATCTTGATAATTTCGAACTTCGTCCAAATGGGTTAAACAATGATTGGCCCACCCCAGAATCTGTTGGGCCTGCCTCCGAAGAGTGTGGATTTGGCAGCATATCTGCTGCTGTACCACCTGGGGTATTACATTCCGTATTTGGTCCCCGGTAGCACTTTGCTACTGTCGAGGCAATACTCGCCCCCTCGCGACGAGGACGCGGGTCATAGGACAGCCGAAGACCTCTGAGTACCCTAAGCTGAGGGGCAGAATTGTTCAAATGGTATATATTTGATAAGGTAAAATAATTGAGGAAATGTGCGAACAAAGTGTGGCTAAAAATTCAAAATATTAATAAATTTTTCTACTGATTTCAAGAGGCAGCTCTACTATCATAGGGTATGCCGGTATCTTCACGCCGAATTATCTATTCAAAATATGACGTCATTTTCATTATGTTACCTCATACATAAAGGGTGTCTCAGCAAGAGCGCCGGATTTAATTTGAAAGAAAAACACATTTATTTTTGAATTAAGCAAACATTTTTATTTCAACATAAAGAAAAAAAGGTTCCTATTAAACGTGAAACCTCTGGCACAGGGTTATTCTTCTGTTGAAATAACGTTTTCGCATATATGTGGCTGTATTTCACCAATAACTCGCCGTATTTCCTCTTTAGAATGTTCAACTGTTTCAGGCTTATTCGCATACACCTTTTCCTTCACACACCCCCATCGGTGTTAGATCGCACGATCTTGGTGGCCAATGTTGATTTTAATTTTAATTAATTGGTTCATTGATTTTATTTTAAAATAAATGCATTTTTAAAATTAAAAAACGGACTGAATTAATTTGTACTCCCAATATATAAAAATGTTTAAAACATATGTAAAAATTATAAATAAACAGTATTATTATAAATTTGACGTTCAAAATAATAAACAATATTCTATACTTCAAAAATAATTGTTTAAATAATTTATAGAGAAAAAAATTATAAATAATTTAGTTAATTTGTACCTACATGGAGTTTTATCACGTGGAGAAATCATAAATTGTGCATATTTATTGATATGTACGATTGATATACGACCTGTCATATACTAATCATGTCAGACATGTCAGGCATCTATATTAGTCCCCATCTTTCATAAAATATATATACGAGTTATGCGAGGCTGTCATGCACGAAATACGGCCTATTTGTTTTAATTTTGTTATTATTTTACATAAATCATAAAACTGAAATTATTAATTCGTTCAAATTATTTTATATAAATATTAAAATTGTTTTGGGTGTCAGCTATAGTAGTTTAACTCGGTCGGTAGTAGCCAAATAAATTATATTTTATACTAAAATGGTTAACTACTAAACTCACGAATTAACATGATTCATGTTGCAGAAGCAGTCAGATTAAATACAGAATATATTGAGAGATGGCAGTACACACAAATTTCAATGGATTGTTTTTCGGTCATGCACTGTTTTTATATTTAAATTTTTATAATAAATTTCGGTTTATCTACTAGATGGCAACTCTTAAGTGATCAGTTTTGTTAGAATTTATTCGAAATCTTACTACAATCATTACAAATGAAATTTGTAGTTAGTATATTTGATAGTGGATATGATAGTTCATAAATGAATCGTATATGACAAGCCACAAAAGATTACTATGTGACTTGCCTTTTCATTATACATTGACACGCTCTCCACATCTCACTGACATCTAGTTATACAATTCAAATTCGAACTGTTGTGCAAAGTTGTGGTGACGCAAATTATTCCGCAATATGGCATGCATAATTTTCTATACCTATGTCCTTGTGTTTAAATTTTTTTTAAATTTTTACAACCAATTTCAAACCATAAATGGTTTAAAAACGTCAAATAATTGTAGGTGTCCCGCCTGTTGGGCGCGTAAATTACACAATTTAATTTTCACGGTTATTTACATGCAATTTACATGTAAATTACATAAGTTATTTTTTACATTATGTAAGTAAATAATGACTTATTTTATTATTATTTAATTATTTTAAAAATTGACTGTGTAACGTTGAAAATAAAACAAAAAATAATAATATGTCAAAAATTTGAGGTTATAAGCTTTCTTGTGTTGCTCCAGAAATCATTATAACTTCCGTTCTAAATGCAATTAAGATACTGTTAAAGTTAGCCGACTCGAACTAGCCGAAAAATGTTGATAATGCAGATTCGGCTGTAGCAACTAAAATTAATTAGCCGGAAATGTCGATAATGCAGATTCGGATGTAACAACTAACATTTATCAGCCGAAATGTATCGATAATACAGATTAAAAACAATACGGGTTGGCCGCTAGTAAAAGTCGGTAAGACAGATTCGTATACATAGCCAGCCTAAAAATGTCGTTAAATCAGATAATGTTTAGTTCGTTGCATTAAAAGCATTAAAACTATAATGCAAAACTATTTTACTACTGAGACAACTCGAAGAAATATATGAAGCAAAACCTCAAAAATTTCAGGTCAACTTTCATGTTGGGAGTCCGGGAACAGTCGATTGAATATATTGCACACACAAAATTTGAAAATTTCTAAAAATTTACCGTTTAAAGTGTCATAGCTGGAAATAGATTCAAATGATAGGGCTTAATGATGCTTATACCAGAAAAATATTTCAGGTCTATTTTCATGTTGAAAAAAATTTATTTGTATCTGCATTATCGAAATTATTCGGCTGTCATTTAATTAAATTTTAGCTGCATTATCGTCATTTTGCTGCTGGATATTTCTGTGGATTTCTTAACCATTTTATATGTTTTATTCAACCGAGTTTTCCCGGACTCTCCACATGAAAATTAACCTTAAATTTTTCCCTCGTATGAGCATCACTAGGACCTTTCATTTGAATCTATTTCCAGCTATGACACTTTAAACGGTAAATTTTTAGAAATTTTCAAATTTTGTGTGTGCAATATATTCAATAGAGTTTTCCCGGTCTCCCGACATCGGAATTGACTTTACGTTTTTAAAATGATGTTCAATAGAAGGCACTTTATTTGAAATATTGTTACTATATGTAGATGCATTTCCCATTTAACCTCCCCTAATAAAACACTTAGAAAAATTTGTTTTGGGTAATTTATTTTAAATGTTTCGGATTAAAAATTCTTATTTTAATTTTTGTAGTTGTTTTTTACGAACAGCAAAATAACAATTTCTAATATAATTAAGTGATTTCCGACATAAAACTTGTATCTGCATTATCGGCATATTTCGGCTGGGGAAAATGAACATGTTACCGACAATTATCGGCTGCCATTTTCGCTTGATTAGTTTAAAACTACATTATCGACATTTTTCGGCTGAATATTTTCGGCTAACTTTACTAGGGTGCAATTAAGACATTCTGTAAAGGGCTCTGAACTTGTCAATGCACCCTTTACAACTTTTATATGTGCCGATCGATTAAAGCACACAGTATAATAAATAAAACAGTTTGTAATTATAAAGTTGAATATGATAAATCAAACTCAGCTGTAAAATTTAGCAATGCCCGAAAGAGAAGGACCTGTTTTTCTGTTTCTAATGTGCCTAATCAAAGGCAATTTAACATACGTAATGTATAATATGGTTTAAAAGGATTTCCATTTTCTCCATATGTCAAAAACTTGTCAAAAAATTGGACCTAAAGCCAAAAGCAATTTTCGACGTATTATCGACGCCATGGCGTCGAAAATTCCGACGCACATCGCTGATTCAGCTGACAGTTTTGTATGTATAGAGAGTCTCAGTAGTATTGGATCCCGCAGTATCTTAAATATGCTGTACTGAATTTGCAAGTATTTTACATTTTTTGATTGATTGCGTTAATTAATTTTAAATCAGCAAATGCCTAAATGACATAGCGCGAGTATTTACGGAATTATGAAAAACGTACGCGACGTCAACCAAGCAGTAATCAATCACAATACATAAATAGACATAAATTAACTTCATTTCCATGTAGAACAGATAATATGGCATACACGTACATGCTGATAAATCTATCTAAACACTTGTTGCAAAAAAAAAATTTTGTCGACAAAATTTCAATTTCAGTGAAGGATTAAAATGACATATAATACGAATTTATACGAATATGTAATCTTGATTGAAATCACAATTGAGTATAATCTAATGATAAATCTTCTTCGTTTTATTTTCAGGTGAGTGACACTGACAACCCATATGAACATTTGTAAGGTAGATATAAAATGTTAATTTTAATGTTTTTATAATATCAAATCAAAAATTGATGTTCGGTAAATCTCCCATCATTAAAAATATATTAAATTATAATTTAATTTTCGATGTGGCAATACTAAATACTGTTAAAAGTTTTATATTTAATATATTATTATTTATTGTACGTTAGATGATTTTTTATCGAATTGTACCTATCATTTTTAGGTTATATACGATGCCCAGAAGTGACTTGTGTGTGTATGTTGATTGATCTCGGTTGTCTTGGTACCGCCACTTCGCTGTTAGAGTTCAAACTGTACCTGCCAACCATTTCGAACCTCTTGAATAATTTTTAATATAAACTGGTTGCTCAACCCGAAACTTTGTAGTTGTTTTCAATTGATGATTTCTCGAACTCGGGACCATAAGAGTGAGTTGTGTTTTGGATTACCTACCGTGTAAGAGATGCACGATACGTACTCAAAAACGTCACCAGTGCATAACATATTGATTTGCCATTTTTTAATAGTTTGGTTAGCGCGGTCTTAAAAGTTCTAACGAACCTTTTGGCTTTACCGTTTGACGCTGGATGAAAAGGTGCAGTAGTCAGGTATTCGATACCATTAGACTCGCAAAACTCAGCAAACTGCTATAATGTAAAGGCAGGACCATTGTCGCTGACTATTACATCAGGTAAGCTCTCTGATGCAAAAAAAGCCTGTCTACACTCGAATCGTCGACTCCGTCAAAAGGGCCAGCAAAATCAATGTGGATACGTTCCCGTGGCTTTGTTGCATTAGGCCAGTTTTATCAATGTTCGGCCACCAACAATATCGATGAGCAAGTTGTTTCATTCTTACTATGCCCCAATGTCCCACACGGAGCAACTTTGATACATCAGCACGCAGACTTCTTGGAATAAGCATCACTCTAGTGTGTTCAAAATATTGTAAAAACATGTAAATGCATTTTTTCTCATCGCGAACAGCTGCAAGTCGCGGTCCATATTCTCTGGCCAACCGTTCTTTGTAAACTCCAAAATTTGAGACAATTGTTTGTCTGTTTTCGTTGCTTCACCGATTTTCTGGCTATCAATCGGGAAGTGTGACACTTCCTCTTCATACATGTCACCAACTTCGAAAGCACTTTCCTTCTCTTGGTCGAATTGCTTGTCTGGTCCCATTGTTAAACACGAAAGAGCATCATGTTTCCATTCCATGTTTCACTGTGGGCTTATATTGTATTCTATAAGTGTAACCCATTAGAAAAATGTCCACCTCTGGAGTCTATTCGCCATCAACTCTCGTAAGCCATTTTCAAGGTGGAATAGTGAAACCAGAAGCTTATTATCTGTTACCAGAACAAACTTACAGAATCTCGGAACCATCTGGATAAACGTGCGATAATACTGCTCCTATTCCATGACTAGATGCATCTGTTACCAGAACCAACGTGTAATCTGGGTGATAATGTACACAAATCGTAGCATCTACCAAACACTTCTTTATTGCTTCAAGTGCCTTTTCTTGTCTGTCTGTCCATTTGAAAATGATGTTCTTCTTCCTCAACGCATTTAAGGGTGATGCGATTTGAGAAAACCTGTTATAATAATTTACTTTCCCTAACAATGCAGCTAGCTCTTTGATAAGGCCTAGGCATATTTCTAATAGCCGTAATAAGAGTATCAGCTGGTCCAATACCATTTTCATCCAAAGTATATCCGAGGTACTGAATTTCACGCTGAAAAAATTTACACTTCGCTCGATTGCTTCGATGGTTGGCCTCGGCCAATCGCTTTACAATTACTTCCAAGTTAGTTCCAAGTTCTTCTTTGGTTCTGCCCGTAGCTATAATGTCATCTTGATATGTTCTTACATGATTCACACCTACAATCAACTACTCAATAAAACGTGATATGATATATGGCAGGAGCGCTTGAGACACCAAAAAGTAATCTCTGGTGTAGACGCTGAAACAGGTCCTCCACTCTAGGAATCGAATATTGCTCAATATTCGATTTCTAGAGCTAAGGATTTACTGTGACTTTGAAGTGACCACACAGCCTGATTTTATTCTGATGTTAACTACAACAATGATAGCCCACTCACTAAATGTAACTGGTGTACTGAAACCAATTGGCACGAGTCTAGTAATTTCTTTTCTAACTTTAAATTGTTGTTCAAACGGTATTGGTCGAGGTTTTAGCGCTAGAGGTCGACTACTTCTCTTTAGTGATAAATGCGCTTTAAAATTCGTACAGTGTCCCAGTGTGCTCTCAAAAAGGATGCTATACTTGGAACACAAGGCATCGATTTGTGCATTACACTGATCCGATATGTTGAATAATTTGTTCACAATTGAATTTATCATTCGTAAATCGAAATCCAAAAACATTGAACCAATTAATTCCCAAAATGTTTGCTCCTTTTGTAGCTGTGACAAGCAATTGTAAATTCGCGCACTTGTCTATAATTATATTTTAAAGCTCAATATGTCTCTGTGAAAGCTTTTAATAAGTTTAATAAAGGAAACATCATGATCAATGAAATGTAGGGCCTTTCACTATTTCTGTTTAAACGATTTTCATTAGCAAAATGGTATGATGTATAAGGAAGGTGACGGAAATTTGCCAGCGAGAATATGGACTACATGGAAAATTTGGAGAAAAATTATGGGTTAGAAGTTTCACTATAATTTTTTGATTTTCTGCCGCCATTTAAGTTCTTTTCAGTTTCTGACCAATATCTCAAAACTCGCACAAGTAATCAATACTTTTGGTTGATTTTCAAATAGGACCGGACTCATCTTCAACAATCGTACTGAAATCTTCTGCTGGGCCTGTCCCAAGGTTCTTTATTCCATTTGATAAACCAATTCCTCCCTCCCTTTCGATGGTCGTAAACTCTCCTTAAGTTGACTTGGACTATCCGAGCTAGAACTAAGCGTTTGTCTCTGGTTTTATTTTTCTTAAACCGCTGTAGTTTTCTTATTGCAGGTGTCTGTTCCAGGTGTTGTGTACAATCTTGGATGTAGTGATCTAATTTCCCGCATTTGAAGTATTTTCTTTGACTTTTGCATTTTCTTTGACCGGGCTCAACACTCGACTATTGTATTTTCTGTGACACCAATAGCTTTATTTTAGTTGACTCAACTCCTCTCTTATTTAGTGCCTTCAGTTACATGATATCCGCCGAATTCATATGCCTCATATTCTAAAGCCAACGCCAATACTTCACTTCTTCTAGGTGGTCGTCCTTGACAGTACTGATAAACGCGTCTACTGCTAGTATGTACAATATATCTGCATGTACTTTGCCGTACGGTTGACGCGCCAATTTCGAGACTAATTTCGATATCTCTCTTCGCCACGTAGTTATCGCTTGTTTTGGAGTTGAACGTTGTAGAATTCTCTTACATTTAACTTTACAATTTATAACTCGGTCATGACTCCCTCATAGTTCTTTTTTGCTACGGATACAGTTTGCAAGACATCTGCAGCCCCCCCCCCCCTCAGAGGGCCAACATGACTGTGTTGAGCTGCTCCTCTGCTGCTCAATTTTTTTTTGTTTTACTACCAAAATAAACTTTTCGTGTTTAAATGGAACTCGCCATCAAATGTCAGAGGTTTTAAAATACCCCTTGAGCTTCCAACAACTGGTTCTGTCTAAAATGGTTTATTTAGCGGCCCATCTCTAATAGTTTGAGAGGTATATGTTTCGAGGCAGGCTTCCAATTGCTTAAAATTAAGCGTTTCAATCTCCTGCCTGATTGGTTCTACAAATTCCTTGAGCTAGCCATCGACTTTCACCTCTAAAGACTTTATTTCTCCACTAAACTGTTTAATTAGAAGATTTAAAGTGTGCTGATTTTGATTTAGTTTCTGATTTACCTTTCGCTCGTAGTTCTGCCAATTAGGCCCTTTGGTGCTCGTTTTGCTTAAAATAGAAAGCAAGAATGTCCCCATCATGTCGGTCATGTCCAAGGATAGCTTTTGTTTTTCAAGTGTAGGCGTCTGTACTGATATTGTTGTTTCTGTTTGAATCATTGTTCCATTTTCATAATTTTTTATAACTTCTTCGCAGGGCTGAACTTTGTGTTCATCATTTTGGGTAACTGGCGGCATCTCTGATGGTCCTTGTGTCGGCGATAATTGTTGCGATCTACGCCTTTCTGTTTCAGCATTCTCGAAAGCAGCTCGATTTTATTACCTTGGGTTGAAAGGCTCAACAGCTTTTCCCTCAATTGTTGTGATGTGGTGCGTCTGACACCAATTACGAATTTCGAGCATTACATTCGAGGATTCGTACTGTATTTTGCAAATTAAACACTTGCTATAACAATATCTACCTGTAGTTCTCGCACAGTCTGTGATAACAAGCCTGGCGCGGCCCCGCAATGGGTTATGTTTAATGGGAGTACTTTCATTATTTTGGAGCAACAACCATCTTCTGTCCGTATTGATGCCATTTTGATTACATAGCATGCAATCTGCGCCGTAAGTGCAGTTCAATAATATATGACTCTCTTTACCGCATTTCACATATAGGTTGGAGCGATCGTTAGTTCTATGGAATACGATTTATCTATGTCTCTATATTCCAAGCACTGAAAGCATGGAAAAGGACTTGTTTTTTCTCGAACTCGACAAAGTATCCACCCAACACGTATTTTTCAGGCATCGAACATTATTCTCTCATTCTTTTTCGGGAGACCGATTACTGCTACCTGTGTTTCTCCGTACGCTTTCCGCAACGACATAATTATACTCATTTTGAGAACATTATAGTTGCTGCTACCAACGACTGAAAATCCTCCTTCTTTGTAGTGACCTCATCTGTATCCTTCGTCCCATCTACTTTCTTTAGGGGTTTCACCTGGGCTTTTACCTTCTACTTCTGCCAAAGAGGCATGTAATATTGGGGTATTTTTTCTAGTGATTTTTTGTAGCTCCAGAAGTAAATTTCGTTTTCCCAACTTGCGAGTTAGCCTTCTAGTTTTGCGTTTAACCATGATTCGATTTGTGGATTTTCCAGCGTCTCCGTTGTGATCCGCTTCAACCTGCTAGGAGGATTTTCAGACCTGTGTTGAATTTGGAGCTTGGCGTTATTCGTTTGCCTCTTCTTAGGTTGGTTTCCGCTATTGGACATCTCTCTTACTTTTCATAGCATCTAGTTTCTCTACCTCTTCTGGTGGTTTTTGTTCTTGGATAGCTGGAACTTTCGTTAACTCTCGTGTGAGCATCGCCTGGTGATAAGTGCCTCATATATAGGCTAAAATTCTTTTTTTCTAGTAGTACACATTCGACTAACTCTTGATGAACTCCGGAAGGAGATTAATTTCAATTCCCAAACGCAAAATATATGTCATTACTAGTGGAACCTCAAATGTGTATACTCGCAAATTCGATAAGAATCACTGCAAGGTGTTCTGCCATCTGGCTACACGCGCTCGATGGGACAGCAGGGAACTACTCCACACGAATATGTATGTGATTGTGTTTTTTTCATGGGCTAAAAAAGAGGGCTTTCAAAGGATTCACGTGTGAATCCATATACCAAACACATTAGAGTTTCGTATTATATATAGACCAAACCACCATCCTCGGTAAACTATGCCGTTTGGCCCAGTAGAACTACTGTTAGGTATGACTTTACGAGGCAGGCTCTACCTAGGCTGTCTGGTATTTGGCTAGTATTAGCTCCTTACAGTATTTCTTGGTGATGTCTTTTTACGGCATAATTAGGCAAATCGAACACAACTGTTTCGTACTCGAACCATCAGCATATATGAAGAAAACTTATCAATTACATATTTTATCGGACAAGTTTCATCAGTAGTTACGCCTGAATTTGTTGAAGTTATAGTAGTTTGGATTGGAAAATGTTCGTGATTTGACCAATGAAGCGTTGACTTTTGCAGGTATTCTGGAGCACTCTACCAAAGATTGTGGTTTAACAGTTCTCTTGATGATAAGTCACGACTTGCACATTCTGCTGGATTCATCTTGGTTGGTACGTGCTACCATCGATTAATTAGTAGTTTGTCTATGATGAAACTCGTTCTATTCGCCACAAAGCATACGCCTTCAAGGTTATTGTAACTGAACGTTGGTTTCTCAAGTTCAAAATATTCCGCATTTCCAACTAATGCTGTGGAAGCTCCCGATCAACTAAAAATTTTAAAATTCGGCCATTAATATCCAACGTGACAAAAATTTTCTTACCGACGTGTTCTAACGATTCATTCAATGTTTCCACATAGTTAAATGTAGACCTTAAACCCACACTTGAAACTTAACGACAACATTAACGTTGGGGTTTTCATCTAATGTTGGGCTTCTATGACGACTAAAAATGACTTCCTCTGAAAATGGTGGTTTACCGTTTTCCGTTGATTTTGGAATGAAGTGTTGCTTCTGCAAACAAAAACAATATTTCCTGTTTTCCCACAATTACGACAATTTGCGGTTAAAAATTTGCATTTCTCTCGTTCATGGTAGCCGAAACTCCCAGGACATGATCGCAGTTTTGGACGTGATGATGTCCGATTCCGTCTCATTTGTGTACGACTCCGGCTCCTTGCACCAAAAGGTATCTGCTGTACGATTTCTTACACTGTCATTTAAACTCGCATTTTACAGCAGCATCGCGCAAATTTGCAATCCACGACGTATATGAATCAATAAAATTCACTTAGCTTCTTAACAATAGCGTCGAAACTTTCGCCATCAAATGAGTTTACACCATAAACTTTCCTTATTGTGTGATATGCATCTACACACCCACGCCAATAAACACTATTTCTGTTTCTCTGCATCCGTTATATTATTAGCAATAAAATACTGTTTTAATTGCGCTATTCGCTATTGCGAAATTTTCTTTCACCTGATCGAATAACCGAAAAGCTGTTATAGCTGTAGTTGCCGTTATATTTGCGTTTTTGTTTGCAGCTAATTGTGCCACTATTTTCAATTGATTCTCCGCTAGTTGTTCTAGGACCTTCTTAACGCTTTCTTCCATTTTTATCGGAATTGTTACACACGGTTCACGGAATGCTCTCAACACAAAACGTAAATCATAAAATTACTCGGCACTGTAACAGTTGAATTTGTATATGTATACGTGTGTACAAACATCATTACCAACACACTCATCTCAATAGTCAATCTCGTAGTGAATTTTTTGTTGATTTAAATTTTATTTGATTTATTAAATTGTGTAAATAGGAAAATAATATAAAATTAAAATATCAAAGGAAATTTTTAATGTGAATCATTTAAAACGAATTACGTTTAAAATTAGTGCGGGTAAACGGAGGTTGTAATTAAAACTGGCGACTAAACCAGAGTTTTCTGGGTACGATATGTTAAAAATTTTTTTTTGTAGTAATTGGAAGTGATATTAATAAAAATGAAATTTGTCTTTAATTTGTATAAAATGGCGCATCGTAAATTTCATTTCCTATTAGAATTTAATTTACCACACTTACTGTCGTTAAATCGGCAAAGAATCTAAAATTCATTGTATAGTTTAAAATTTGTATTGTTATACGAATTTTACTCTACATGGATCTCGTCTATACACTCGGTGGTCTAGTGGTTAAGGTATTCACCACAAATTGTTACCATGCCTAACTTCGCTGGCTCGTGTCCTGTTCGACGCAATAATTTTATTGAGGAATTATTGTCCCGGAGAATTACATCGATTAAGGGTGTTAAGCCTGATGACATAAAGAGCCAACGAAGCTGCTTCAAATTCAGGAAACTGGGTCACTGCGTGATAAGAAGAAACGATCGTTTTACGCGGGATTCCCGAGATAGACAAAGTAACCTGAGATTCCGTTAATATTGTTTCTTAGTATTAGTTCGATATTTCAATATTGGTGTGTGTATGAAAATCAAAATCATTCGTTAATAAATCTACATGGCGCCTTGATGACGATAATAAATTAAAATTCCCAGAAAAATGTGAGTGAAATATTTCCTAAAAAAATTCCAAGTAGAAATTGTGTGTTTGTATTACTGATACACACTTAAAAACATTTAGGCGAAACTACATTTAAATCGTAAAATTATTAAAAACATTTATGATAAATTAATCAATAACTAAATAACAAATATGTTTTAAGTTTTATTTTAAAATTGATAATATAAAGTAAATTCAATGTACGTGATAAAATTAAACTTAAAATAAAAATATGGTTTAAAGAGTTATTGTGAATTCATCGGAATACTAGTCGAAATTTTGCGAGGTGATCATCGATCTCACTATATTTTTATGCTCAAAATTGTCGTGGATATAAGCATTTGATAGATCTAACATAAAAACATAGTGAGATCGATGATCACCTAGCAAGATCCTTACTAGTATTCCGTTGAAGTCGAAGAAACTCTTATAGCAGTAGTTATATGCTTCTGGACCATTTTTGGCCATTCCACAACTATGACAAAATTGTCAAAATTGTCGTGGATATAGGCATTTGATAGGTCTAACATAACGACATAGTGAGACCGAGGTTCACCTAGCAAAATCTCGACTAGTATTCCGTTGACGTCGAAAAAAAAACTCTTAAAGCAGTAGTTATATGCTTCTGGACCATGTTTGGCCATTCCACAATTATGACAAAATTCTGAAAATTGTGGTGGGCATGGATGTTTGATAGATCTAACATAAAAACATAGTGAGATCGATGATCACCTAGCAAAATCTCGACTAGTTTTCCGTTGAAGTCGGAAAAACTCTTACAGCAGTAGTTATATGCTTCAGAGCCGTGTTTCGCCATTCCACAACTAAGACAAAATTCTGAAAATTGTCTTGGATATAGGCATTTGATAGATCTAACATAAAAACATAGTGAGATCGATGATCACCTCGCAAAATTTCGTCTAGGATTCCGTTGAAGTCGAGAAAACTCTTACAGCAGTAGTTATATGCTTCTGGACCATGTTTGGCCATTCCACAACTATGACAAAATTCTGAAAATTGTCGTGGATATGGACGTTTGATAGATCTAACATAAAAACATAGTGAGATCGATGATCACTTCGCAAAATCTCGATTTTTCTTCCGTTGAATTCGAAAAAACTCTTACAGCAGTAGTTATATGCTTCTGGGCCATGTTTGGCCATTCCACAACTATGACAAAATTCTGAAAATTGTCGTGGATTTGAGCATTTGATAGATCTACCATAAAAATATAGTGAGATCGATGATCACCTAGCAAAATCTCGTCTAGGATTCCGTTGAAGTCGAAAAAACTCTTACAGCAGTAGTTATAAGCTTTTGGGCCATGTTTCGCCATTCCACAATTATGACAAAATTCTGAAAATTGTCGTGGATATGGACGTTTGATTGATCTAACATAAAAACATAGTGAGATCGATGATCACCTAGCAAAATCTCGACTAGTTTTCCGTTGAAGTCGAGAAAACTCTTACAGCAGTAGTTATATGCTTCTGGGCCATGTTTGGCCATTCCACAACTATGACAAAATTCTGAAAAATGTCGTGGATTTGGGCATTTGATAGATCTACCATAAAAATATAGTGAGATCGATGATCACCTAGCAAAATCTCGACTAGTATTCCGTTGACGTCGAAAAAACTATCACACCAGTAGTTATATGCTTCTGGACCATGTTTGGCCATCCCACAACTATGACAAAATTCTGAAAATTGTCGTGGATATGGACGTTTGATAGATCTAACATAAAAACATAGTAAAATCGATGATCACCTAGCAAAATCTCGATTTTTATTCCGTTGAATTCTAAAAAACTCTTACAGCAGTAGCCGCCATTCCACAATTATGACAAAATTCTGAAAAATGTCGTGGATTTGGGAATTTGATAGATCTACCACAAAAACATAGTGAGATCGATGATCGCTTCGCAAAATCTCGAATAGTATTCCGCTCAAGTCGAGGAAACTCTTACAGCAATAGTTATATGCTTCTGGACCATGTTTGTCCATTCCACAACTATGACAAAATTCTCAAAATCGTTATGGATATGGGCATTTGATAGATCTACCATAAAAACATAGTGAGATCGATGATCACTTCGAAAAAACTCTTAAAGCAGTAGTAATATGCTTCTGGACCATGTTTGGCCATTCCACAAGTATGACAATATTCTGAAAATAGTCGTGGATTTGGGCATTTGATAGATCTAACATATAAAAACATGGGTTAACATTTTCAGAATTTTTAACATCGAAAAGATATAGGTCTAAAGAACCCGGTTAATTTAGAGCCCTTAGCTGAAAAATGGCAAAACTGTGCCAAATATTTATGTCTATCTAAATATAGGATCCACTTGCACCAAATGCCAAAACAAAATAGTGTAAAATATATGTGCCAAGTTGGCAGTACTCTTGAAAAATATATGATTGTGCCATCTTACAAAGGTATCATTCATCGCTAGATAAATTTTTATTCGATTTTGTTGGGTGGTTAACAAAAAATTACGGTGGTCATAACGGGAACAGTTTAAACTTAAGATTTTTCAAATTGAATGATAAATATTTCTTTAAGTAACCAACGTCTATAATATCACTCAATATTATACACCAACCCGGTATTTTTTTAATGTTTGCGAGAAACAATAAAACTAAATGTCTTTAGAGTTATCATGGGTCATTGAAAATCCTAAAAAATAATAATCCTCCATAATACGAATTCGTAACATACAACCGTCAATATAACAATACACTGGTATCGAAAATACCCTCAAAAATACCATAAAAATTTGCGTCAACATTTTTAACGCAACAGATCCATAAAACCAAATATACACAATTTTGTAATAAAATTACAAAACATTAAACATTATTACACATTTTCAAAAACAACAAACAAATATAAAAAAAAAAATTAACAAAAGCAAAAAATTGTTTTTTATAAGAAAAGCTCCTGCGTATGCCGGTGTAATCGCCCCAACCATTTATTTTCATTTTCCATTTTGAAAAGGCAGCCGAGGAAAAAACGTATACATTCGGCATAAATTTGATAAGAGTAAAATGGTAATAAATCCTGAACATGGTTATGTTACATTACAATCATAATGATATTTGTTGCTGGTATACATTTTATTACACGACACAACTAAATACATAACATAAAACACCATTTCAATTCTTTAAGACCGCCACACCATCCCACCAGTATTTTCTTTCACATTTTTCCGTTTTTTTCTGGGTTCGCGGTGGGCTAAGCAACACTAACAAGATAAATTGTATTGAAGGATATAAATATAAATTATATTTTTATTAGGACAAGTAATATCATTTTTAAGAAGTTTAAAGACGTTTTTAAAAGTAATTAAAATTGATTATTTAATTAAATGGCACGGCAACAACAAATAGTCGCTTAATAAATTAATAATTATTATCGTATTTATTTTGTATTTTATGGGCGATAAATTATAATCAATAAATATTTCTTATCCGGTATCTACTCTACAATATAAGATTGTACACTTCGTATTATGATATTTCAACAGCTTATAGTTAATCAGCAGTGGCGGATCTAGTAAGAACCATTCAAAACAGATACATGAAATTTTATAAAGAATTCTTTGTCTTTGGCTTTAAATACAACAACATAAGTATTAAAGGAAAACTCTTAGAAGGGAAATTTTTTTGAAAATTTAGCATAATGCTCATCTCTCCCTGCGCAAATAATGTACAAAATAACCTTTATTAGCGTTCTTTAACCAAAAAATACATCCCTTAAGACATTCATTAAGTTTTCTTATGCGATTAAATACAGTTATAATTTTTTCTCAAATTAAGAATTTTTTTTCTTAAAACGAGAAATTGAAACTGGATTTTTTTTTCTTAAAATGGGAATCTGACATAGGAAAACGTTCTCTAACTATAAATACAATTACTAAAACATTCAAATGAAATATATTTTAAGTTATTGTTCATATCAAGAATTATTTTCTTAAAGCGAGAAACTAATATCAGAATTTGTTTTAAAAGTAAATAAAATAATATTAGTGGAATAAGCATTCCGGGTTTTCTAGTTAAGCAAATTAAAATTTGCAACTAATTAATAAATTTGTGAAAAAGATTTTACTTTAAGTGAAAGACAAGTTAGCTTGATAGAAGAAAGCGGTTCCTTAACGATATTTATTAAAGGAATGCTTACATTATGAATAAAATAATTTATTTAAAAGAAAATTCTTAATTTAAATAAATAAACAAATAATTTGTTTCTTAATTTAAGAAAATACAATAAAGAATATTTTTTTGATAAAAATTAATTTAGTTTCCTTATGAAATTTAATATAATTTAAATTATTTCTCAGATTGAGAATGTTTTCTTAAAATGAGAAATTGAAATAGAAAATAGTTTTAATGGCGATTAAAATGTTTTTCAGTAGTAAATAAAAATATAGCCATATGTTTTGTTAAGCAAAATAAAATTTGTAACGGCAAATGTTACTTTAAATGAGTTACATATTATCATGTTATGCAAATTATTTTCTAACTACATTTAGTCTTTTGTTTGATAATTAACCTTTTAAATGTTTGTGTAAGAATAGTTAAATTTGTATAATTTCTTTTTTTAACCAAGAAATACATTTGTTGAAACATGAATTTAGTTTTCATATAAAATGAAATGCAGTTTAAATAATTTATCAAATTAAGAATTTTTTCCTTAAAACGAGAAACTGAAACAGGATGTTTTCATGTTAAATAAAACATACCTTGTATTCTTGTTTAGCAAAATTAAATTGGCTGGCTTGTGAAAGAAATGTTGTCTTAATGGAAGAAAATATTTCCTTAATGATAAATTAAAGGATTGCTTACGTTGCTTACTTATGTTTTCGTAATTTAAGGAAATGTATAGAATTGCTTAATACAAATATTTTCCTAATAATAGTTTTTAATGCTCCAACAAGTTGTACAGCAACAAGACAATTTTAAAATATTTTTAATTTTATGTTTGGGGAAGAAATATTTGTATATATTTTGTTTTGTTTACTAAGTCTTTCTTAGACTTCTCTAACCCAGAAATACATTTTATGAAACATTTATCTTATTTCCTTAAGAGCAGAAATATAGTTTAAACTATTTCTCAGATTGAGAATTTTTTTCTTAAAATGAGAAACTGAAAATGGAACTTGTTTTAATAGCGTCTGGTTTTCTTGTTAAGCAAACTGAAATTTGCTGCGATGTGAAGGAAATGCTTTTTTAACTGGGTCAGAAGTTAGCTTGATAGAGGGAAACACTTCATTGATAATATTAAAGAAAGGTTTCACATTAATTTTAATAAATTATATTTTTTGTTAATTCTAAGTGATTTTATTTCAAATAATTGCTGAATAAGAAATATTTGTATTGATGATTATTTTTAATGTAGTTGATTATTTAAAAAAAAATATTTATTTAATATATTTAAGAACAATTAAAGAATAATTTTACCTTCTAAAATATAATTATTCGGACTATCGAACAAGTTGTTCAAATTTGTAATAGTAACCTTTTTTATATTGATATTTTAAACAACAGCACAATTTTTTTAAATAGTAAAACATTTTGAACTCAGCTCTTCACTATACAAATATTTACGGAAAAATGATTAGATTTGTAAGTCTGTATAAATGTTTCCTAAACAAGAAATACATTTCCTGAAGCATTAATTTAGTTTTTCTTTTAGAATGAGATATAGTTAAATTATTTCTCTGATTTTGAATTATTTCTTTTATTTTTTTTTTTTTTCTTAAAACGAGAAACTGAATTTGAAAAATGATAATAATTTTAGTGGTAAATATACCCAATTTTGTTGTTATGTATATACAATAAATTGAAGCATGTAGATGCAAATATGGCTTTAAATGTTAGCTAAGGCATTTTGAAATATGATTATTTCTCAGATTGAGAATTCTTTCTAAAATAGAATCTGAAACATTAAATAATTTCAAATAAAATATTTTTAGTAGTGAATATTAACAAATCCAGTTTTCTTGTTAAGCAAAATGAAATTCATAGAAGCAAATGTTGCTTTAAATTGGTCACTTGTTCGCTTGACAGAAGACATTTTAAAATATGTTTATTCGATCTCTCGGACATGTTGCACAAATTAATAACATAAACCATTTCTATGATGGTATTTCAAGCAACAACACAACCCTTTCAAAATTTTAATTTCAAAATCATGGTCTTAATGTTCAAGGAAGATCAGTTAAATTTGTATGTTTTCTCTGTCCACTAAGTCTTTATTTAAAGAGAAATGCAGTTCCTGAAACATTCACTCGACAGATATTATAAAATCTGATTGTTCGAACTCTCGGACATGTTACACAAATTATTAACATAAATAACTTTTTTGTTATTGTTTCAACCAACAACACATTTTTGCAAATTTTAAATTCACTTTCCTGTTGAATAGAAAAATTGTTTAAATTTATATGTATTCTGTATTGCCTACCAAGTTTTTAATATCGTTCTTTAAAGAGAAATTCAGTTCCTGAAAAGTGAGATAAAATATAAAATATAATTAAAATAATTTCTCAGATTGAGAATTTTTTTCTTAAAACGAGAAACTGTAATGTTATAACGTATAATGGCAAAGAAAATATTTTTAGTTGTAAATATTGACAAATCCAGTTTTCTTGTTAATCAAAATGAAATTTATAGAAGCAAATGTTGCTTTAAATGAGTCACATGTTAGCTTGATAGAAGACATTTCAAAACATGATTATTCGGACTCTCGGACATGTTGCACAAATTAATAACATAAACATTTTTTTTTATTTATACTCGTATTTCAAGCAACAACACAATTTTTTAAAATTTTAAATTCAAGTTCACTGTTTTAATGTTCAAGAAAAATAGGTCAAATTTGTATATATTCTGTATTGCCTACCAAGCCTTTATTAACGTTCTTTAAAGAGAAATACAGTTCCTGAAACATTTATTTAGTTTCATTGTGAGACCAAATATAGTTCAAATAATTTCTCAGATTGAGAAATTTTTTCTTAAAACGAGAAACTGACTAATATCAGTAAACGAAAATATTTTTAGTAATAAATTTTAACAAATCCTGTTTTCTTATTAAAAGAGTTACGTGTTAGCTTTTTTTTATTGGTACTCGTATTTCAAGCAACAACTCAATTTTTTCAAAATTTTAAATTCAAGTTCACTGTTTTAATGTTCAAGAAAAATAGATCAAATTTGTATATATTCTGTATTGCCTACCAAGCCTTTATTAACGTTCTTTAAAGAGAAATACGGTTACTTTCATTGTGAGACCAAATATAGTTCAAATAATTTCTCAGATTGAGAATTTTTTTCTTAAAACGAGAAACTATGGAATAGAAACAGTTTTTATGGCAAAATATATATATTTTATAAGTTAATATTTTCAAATCCAGTTTTCTGTTAAGTAAAATGAAATTCATATAAGCAATTGTTGCATTAAATAAATCACATGTCGGCTTGAGAGAAGGAAACATTTGCCTAACGATACTGTTCAACTTCGATTCCACAGTCATTCGGTTCAGATTTCACTCATCACAAATCATAGATGTTGTTCAGGATCATCACCTAGAAAATAGAAAACTAAGTCAACAATCAGCAATCTGTTAAAGAATTTAATGGTAAATACTTATCTCTTATTTGATGCTGCACAGCAATTAAGTTTTGTTTATCTTTATCTAAAAACAATTGTAACTAATTTAACTTATATTATGTACATTATAATTTATCTATTTATAATTTTAGAAAGCAAAATACAAACGCGGAATTATCATTTCAATCGCTAATTAAAATCTTGTTGATCAACATTGGACATTTGTAGTCGTAGATTTGTTGCGTTGGTATATTTCATTGGGAAATTTACTTCTTGTTGCCAATGGAATACGATAAATATTATTTCCCAAGTGGTATAATGAACCATCACTGCCATCTATCGTTGAATATTATTATTATATTTTGAGCTATTAGAGAAATTCTTATTAGCATCCTTTTAGTTGAAATGATAATTGCCGACGTTTTCTTTTGTATTAGGTGGGAATTGGAGTTCTTGTGGGGGAGTTGGTTTGACGAATCGTAGCTACGATTGCGCATCTTTTTTGTGTGTAAATTTATTGAGAAAAAGCATTGCTAAACCACAATAAAATTTGACAGAAAATTAAATTCGCTTTTGTTTTATAATCACGTTGTACACAAAATAGTCGTACAGATACATATTAAAATAATGCTTTCATTCGTTTCGTAAAACTTCATAAATTATATTTTTTTAATTTCAGAAAATTTAGAGTACTTTTAAGTACTGTTTAAAATAATTCTCAGATTAAGAATTTTTTAGATCAGATTTAATTAGTTCTCAGATTAAGAATTTTTTTTTCTTAAAACGAGAAATTGAAATAAGAAACAGCTTTAAAAGCATAGAAATTATTTTTAATGAGTCAAATGTTACTTTCCTGTAAATTCATATTAAAGGAATGCTTACATTATTTGTATGTTTTATTTATACGAAAAATTTTGCAATTTTCAATTTTCATATTTTTCAAGAATCATTTTTTATTTGTATGCTCGTGCATGAAAAGTTCAAGAGGCAAATTATCCAGGTTTAATTGAATCAATGTATTAAAACAAGAAAATCTTTCTTTCTTGAAGTTTTAAACTTGCATTTCACAATCCACCAATGGTAGTCCTATACACGTATTTCTAATACAGCCTAGTTAAATTATAAAATAAAAATTATATTGAACTGACTTCCTTCCAAACTGCAAAAGAGAAAAATACATAGTGGAAAATTCAATTTTCATGAAAATAGAAAAGCAAATACAAATCTTTAATATATTTTTTATTTTTCTTAAATTCAATTGGAAAATGTTTCATTCATAAAAAATAATATTTACCAGTGAGCACTAACAGTGTACCATATACAATAAGACAATAATCATTGCAATTTTGTTGATATCAATTTAATGATTTTATATTTAGAAAAAATATATTTTCCACTCTCCAATTGTTGGGGTCGAAACCATAAAATTATTATTGTTATTATTATGATTGTCCCCACTATTATTTTGCTGCTATTTAAAGTGAAGAAAATTATTGTTATGTCGCTTACCATTTTGCTAGCGAAACGACGGATTTTATTTTTGCTACGAGAGAGCGTGTATCGTATTGTGTTAGTGTTACGTTATGCCTTCGTTAGAGAGATTTTCCTCCGGTTCATTTTTTTATTTTATTTTGTTTTGAATCCAATACATTACGTGTTTGGATTTAGTAAATAGTTTTTCATTGTTGATGATTTCTACGGCGATGTTGTAGTTTTTTTGTGCACACTTACACACAATGTGTATACAAAGAACTGATATATAGCACAATGAGCGTTTGATGTACGATTAATTTAGTTAGGTCATTTAGGATAAGAAAAAGAAAACTTTTGAGATTTTCTTTTATGTTTGTGTCGAAATCTTTTCAATTTTTTTCCATTTATTCAATCCGGTTTCATTGACCAATTGAATAGATTTAATACCATAATAAACCACCACCGAGATTTTTTTTGCTCTACCCTCTCAAAATAACTATATTTCGTTCAGCACCGAAGCAACATATATCCTGTACATGTTATGCAGCTGTATTAAATCGTCGACGCTCGTTACAAATCGTTGAGAAGGGGGGACATGAACAAATTGGGACAGTATAGTTAGTTATGTAGTTTATTAGAATTCATTTTCAGTTTGTTGTCATTTTTTATTTTTTTATTTGGATAGTTTTTTTCTGTATGAGCAATTCTATAGTTTGTAATTTATTTTGGAAACGGGTTATTGCTTTAATGCGGCATGACTTTAATATGACACAGTGCTTTATCGTCCTGTGCTTTGTAGTTTATTGACAGTCGTTTATAATTTTACTAATTGAGTGTTTAAATTTAATGGTTGGAGAAATAAAATATTGTATATGAAGCAGCGCCAACGTATTTTGCTAAACTTGGATTGTTTTATTATATTGTTGAGTTTGGATGTTTTAACCCACACGAAGTGATGTTACCAAGCCTTTTAACAGTGTGAGTAGACTGCAAGTGACCAAACTACAAAAATATCGAAAATACTTTGAACTTATATTCAAGATATAAGTCGTAAGCTCGCATTAAATTTATTTATCAGTACATCGCTTTGTTGGTGGTTAAATTTTATTCAACTTAAGTTTTACCTGATGGAGCTACGCAGTCCTTCTTTGAGCTTGAGACCCTCGACTCTCTCAGTATCGGTGGTCTCAACTTTAATTTGACGTCTGATCCTGAAGAGGCCTTGCTTAACTCCGATTCTGAGGTCACTCACCCCAGCTGGGAACCCCAGGTATGTGGAACTAGACGTAAGGGCAAATGAAACCACCGGCGTCTACAAAACAGGATGGCACGTACGTTACTTGACCCGATAGCCGAGGTGTCTGGCCTGCACTTCTAAACGTTCCCGTGTCCCATCGGGCATTATTCCGGAAAAGCCGAAAAACCACGCGTGCTGTTGCTCTCTTGATTTAGACCAAATTTGGCGTATTTCGTTTGGAGCTTCATTTTATGTTCAAACGGGTAACTTTATTTCCCAATTGCTGGGATGTTACCTGTCTGATAGTATCATTATTCTCCTAAATCTCTGGTAGTATACACTTAGGTTCCCGGTCCTCCGGAAGATCCTAAAGCTGTATTAACCAATATTGGATTGATGAACTCGATTCAAGTCGGAAAGAAGCGCGAAGCTAAACATCAAGCAATTGTATTATGGATTGACCAGTTGTCCTTTGAGATCTTCGCAGGTACTGGACATGATTCTCTTTAAGATTACGTTTGGCCCGTAGGTTATCCATTTTTGTATCCCTAACAAAGCCTGCGAGTCAGCATAGAGTTTAAGCTCTATACCGATGATCGATTTAATCTTCAATTGGAAGGGGGCCATCGTTATATTCTCGCCTTCATTCAAGGATCACTTAAAACCGATAATGGTAAGGATGTATTATCTTTTTCCAAGGTGGATTTTTTCACTAAACGTTACTGACTATACCCAACCTCAAGTAGCTGAGATGAGATTATTTATCGAAAAGAGTATCATTCTTTTGTTTGCAACAACCTCATAATAATTCTTCAGTTGTTAATTTAATCGTCCATTATTGTACGAGAAAATGACGTTAAGATTGAAGAATTTTTTTGAAAAAAATGAGAAACTTTTGAAATAAACAGCAAAACGTGGTAACAACCACATCATATTGTATTATGTCCATGATAAAGTTGTTGTTTTTGATCCATAGAAAGTCTTGCGGAAAACTCACGACCGTCGATATGTTGTTAAAAAAATTAGGCCAGTCGATGGTCCGAAGAAAGCAATAGCCAGTTTCGTTAATATAAAACTGATAACATTCAGTATGTCATCGTGGTTTGTAGAAAGGAACTTGAGTGTATTAGTTGGAAGGCTTTCGGAATTCTACACCTAAATTAATTGTTTGGGTAACTGCATCGGACATATTAAATTACAATAGCAGAATATTGTGTCGGTAACTGTGCTAATTAGGAACACGGGAAAAACTTAGTGCTAGTCCAGCAGTCGAGAGAACAGGAAATTAAAATTTCAAATTTCGCCTAAAAGACAAACCCTAGCTATACTTCGAAGCTTGTCTTTTATATTTCGGGATTAGAGTTCAAACACTAATATTTATTTATCTAAAATAGCTTTATTGCTTTTCAAAATATTCTCCATGAACATCAATAAACTTTTGCATGCGTTTGAACCAATTTTCGGATCACTTTTTCCACTCCGGCTGAGGTACCTCCAAAACATGCATTGTGAACGCATCAATTGCTTCTTCAGATATTTAAAAATATTAGTCTCACTGTTTATTTTTGATTTGCGGTGAAAAAAGAAGTCATTGTGTGCCAAACCAGGACTATACTGCGGCTGACCAATTAATTCGCTGTTTTGACCGCTAAAATAATCGGTTGTTTGTGTCGATGTGTGAGGGCTCGGTTTATCGTGGTGGAAAATGATTCGTCTTCGGTGGTGGCAAATAAATGGATGTGTACCATTCAAGTCTGACTGTTCTACGTTGCATCAATGGTACGGTTTCGACATGTCCAGTTTTTCCAAAAATCAGTCGTCCATTTGCTTCGAAGTGCTTGGTGTGCAAACATCTTTTGTTAGTGGTTCATATTGAAACACCCATACCGTCGATTGCTGTTTGGTTTCGGGCTCATTCGTATAGATCCAAGATTCGTCAACGCGATAAATTTTGAGCATTTCTTTCGACCAAATCACACGCGTTTGCTTTTTCGGCGGTCAAATGCCATGATAAGTCACATGACAATCTTCCAGTATCAGATCATGTACAGCATCAATGTTTTTCGGAACAACCTTCACGAAATTCGCCGTTGACTGAATTGCGGCCACGATTGAATTCTGTAAACCACCGATAAACACTGGTCATTCATGGTGCTTCATCGCCAAAAATCGAAAAGTTCATTTCATAAATTTAATTTCATAAAAAGGGAAAACAAACTTGCCCATCAAGATACCATGACAAAGTGTTCTAGAAACCAACATATTTGGTACTTCTGAATACATATTCTTGTCAGGTATATTCATTGCCATTCGAGAAACATAATGGCTGGGTTTATGTTAGTTCAGATCCGGCCCAGATCAATTGAACAATAAAACATTTTAATAACTGACGTCTCAAATAAAGTGTTCTGAAAACTACCAAACTTGGCACTTCTAATTCTAGAACACTTTATTCATCGTCTCTGTTGTTCAATATAATTGTTCCAATTCTGGATAAATTTATATTTATCCAGAATTATTTAGATTTAGCCACTACGGTTTTCGGATGGTAATGAACATAGGTTAGGTTAGTTTAAGTTTCAGTGGTTGCTATGGCGCCTCTATGATAATTTCAGGCCACCATTCACTGACACCATACAGTAGTACGGGCCTTACTACTGCCGTGCAAAGCCAGTGCACCAGCTCCGGTTTCAAGCCCCATTTCCTTTCGATGGCATTTTTACAAAAGTAGAGTGCCGCACTGGCCTTCTTCACTCTTTCTATCGTGTTTGGTTTCCAACTGTGCTTATTGTCGAGAAGTATTCCCAGGAATCTCTCTCAGCAGAGTAGGCCCTCAGTAAGGGCCAGCATAGTACCATTTAAACTTGGTGGAACCATTACGGGAATTTTATATCTCCTGATGATTGATAGTATTCGTTATCATCACATCTCTGATTGTACATTAGTGCTTCCCCGAGACAGCTATCGCTACGTCATCGGTATAAGCAACCACACCTAGGGAATAGGTAGCAACCCCCCCCCCCCCCCAATCCTTCCATAATTGCCTTTACCTTCTCGTTGTTGAAAGCGCCTTCGATATCGAGAAACGTGTCGGCCGTGTCGCCGAACTTACCCTTATGGTACGCATGTTGAGACCGTGTCCAGTTTTTGGGTACAATTCTCGAACGAATATGGACATCCAGCAACCTTTCCATGGTTTTCAGCAGAAAAGATGACAGAGATCAGCAGAAAAATATGGTTTTAAGTCCTTAGGGTTGCTGTCCGAGCTTCTACTCGATTTCGGGATGAAGATCACTCTACCCTTCTTCCATTTCTTTGGGATGTACACCAACTTCAGACACCATTTGAGATAACCTCTAGCCAGGAAGTAAGACCTCCGAGTTCTTCTGAATTTTTGCGAGCACAATCCCATCTGGACCAGCTGACTTAAAGGGCTTAAAACTTTCAATAGCCAATTTTATCTTCCGTTTATTCAGAATATTCTCTGTATACAACAATTAAACGCCACAGTCATCCCTAGAGCCTCTTTACTAGAAACCGTCCATAGTAGAGAGAATTTTTCTTAAGCGCGAGGTATCCAAGACCCCTTCCATTCTATCACAGAAATGCCTCCATGAATTTCTTGGTGCCTTGTTACCCTTTTGTATGCTCTGAAGCATTCCTTATAAAAGTCCCAGTCTTGACTTTCTCTCGAGTTTTTCGCTTTATTGAAAGCAGACCCACAGACTTTTCGGTACTCCGCTAGTGCCGAGGTCCACCAAACAGGTTTTTGTTTTCCTCTTAGCTTTGTTAATGGGTAAGGTTCCTCCTAGAGGTATTGCAAGCCCTAGTAAGAGTGTCCACCATAGAATTCAGATCACTACCCTTGCCCGGGAGTCCTAAGACTCTAGATGGAATCCTGCCCTCCAATACATCCCTATATACGCGCCATACTGTCCTCCGAAGATTTTTGAACACGCCCAGATTTGTAATTTGGAGATTGAGCTTAATGGTTAGGTACCGATGGTCAGAGAAGAAATGCTCCTTCCCCACCTTCCATTCGCTGCTCATAGGTGAAATAAAATCGGAGAGCAGAGTAACATCCAGAGCATCCTGTCTATTGCTAATAATAAAGTTGGGTTCTCGGCCTACATTACTAATAATGAGGTTAGTTCTTAAGAGAAATTCGAAAAGTAACTCACCCGTGTAATTGATGTCCGAGCTACTCCAGATGGTATGGCCCACCTTCCTCCTCTTCGCGTTACAAACTTGTGCTCCCAGTAAATCTGGCGGCACTGGCTTCTCCCGATCCATGTATGTGGCTGCAAGTCAGAATAGCCTCCTCTTCGTCTCTTTACTTTTCACCAGTATACACGACCTGCTCTGTTCTGTCCCACAAACGTAAAAAAGAGTGTACCCCTTCGCTCGCAGACCACAAATCTGGTTGTTTTTGATCCAAGGTTCTTGGATCAGAACTATCTCCTTCCCTGACTTAGTAAGTCTGAGACGTAGCGCCGTCGAAGCAGCCTTGGCGTGATGTAGATTTATTTGTACAAACCTGATCTTTGGTAACAGTATTTACTCATCTTATCGCGACAGCCGTGCTACGTCGGTTAATTGGACTCGGCGGTATCCTCCGCCTCACTCCCTCCGCAGCCCCTAAACTTAAGAAGGTCCACATGTCTCCCCTCAGAGTTCGATGTATCCTCCTTCCCCATGCTTAGAGATAGTCGATCTCTAAGATCCCTAGTTAATTCCTCATTTGGGTTCGCCACTAGCTGCGATGTTTCCTCTGGAGAAGCACCACTCATCGAGCTTCCCTCAACCGGGTGGATCTCTTGCTCCTCCTTCTCGAGCAGCGCAGTGCTCGGTTTTATCCCGACCTCGTCCTTCCTAAACACCTTAAGGATGACTGAGCCGAAGCAGAAGTTTATAATCCCTTTGGTTTTTGACAGGGGATCTAGGGATTCCTTATTGATTATCATAATCGATAATTTGAAACTGCCCTTGGCCTTCTCCTGCTTAGAAATCCTCAAGTTCACCGTCGGAAGATCCGGAGTACAAACCTGGATAATCCTAAAGGAATCATCCAGGTTAGTCGGCTCTCAGGGAATTCAGACCATTGCCCTAGGTTTACTCGATATCTCCTCCTTCTGAACTGCCCTGAGCTTCGCTCCTGGTCATACCTCACCTAACTCCTCGATCGCCTTCCTGTACAAGACGGCCGATCTTTAATCTGCACACGCGATCAGTTTCAGCCATCGCTGATACCAACCCGCGTCCCTACAATTTGACGGGGGTCCGGATGTTGTCCGAGGACTTTCAGAAAAATTAGTTTCAGTGCATCAAACACCAACCTCCATTTTTCGCCAGTGATACTTCCCTCCTCATGGCTCTCGTCCACGACGGCTAGCACAACCTCCGCTTCCTTCACAATGTCGCTGAACAGCTTATGCCATTTCGGCGACTGTCCCATATGGAGTTTGGCTCGTTTTCTTTCGGCATCCAGACCTTCATGCTCCTCCTCACTAGACCAAGCTCCTCCTTACGTGCATTGCTTTCTTCAGCTATGCAACTCCTTGCCCAATTAACAGATTTCTTCTGTTCTTCCGTCCATTGCTCCTTCGGGACTGTAGCCAGTCTGTCCAAAACACGGAACGCCGAACGCCTCGTCCTGTATCTCCGAACCGCAGGAGCAATAACTTGCTTGAGTCACAGACCTCCTCGTCTTCACCAGCATTTGCGAAGTGCTTGCCACTTCTTTAGTTGTTTAACTATTTTAGATTCCATAAGTGATCCTTCGAGTATCGGATAAAATGATGCTCCGCCCGTGCAGAGATCCGTATACACGGGTAAGTCTATGTACAACTGGAGGTCGCCAGGTATCCAAAGGGCTCCGTTCAGGACTGAGTAATTATTTTTAGATGGATCCCCAGCTAGAGTCGGGCAGAACATAAACATAACTGACAAGAATATGTAATCAGAAGTTCGTTGGTTTGTTTTTCTCCATTTTATGAAAGAAAATTTATGAAAAGCACTGTTCTATGATAGTCACAAATTTCCTCGGTTTCGGCTTTCGGAAATAATATAGCTACGGTTTCATTTGTAGTTTTTGCTAGAAATCGTGTTTTAATATTAATGTCTTGTGGGCAACTATTCTGGCTTACCCTGGCAATAATAAATTGGGAAACATATTTTCCAAAATTATAAAAGAACCAAATATACTAGGTGCGCAACTAAGTTTCCGGTTTTTTTTGAAAAATGGAAAATTTTAATAGAAATGTAAAAAATGTTTTATTCAAAGTATTATCCTTCGTTATCTACACATTTTTGCCATCTCTCTGGCGATACATGAATACCACGACGATAAAACAACGCGTCTTTGGACCGAAACTATTCATCCAACTAATTTTGCACTTCTTCGAAACTAGGTAAGTGTAGCCCTGCCAAGCCAAGCGGCATTGACTGGAACAAGCAGCGCATAGTACACGATTCCTACTTTCCCGGTCCAACTAAACTCAGAGCATTGTCTTCTTTCTGAAGCGATTTGGCCGTTTTCGCGTTTGAGATTCTTAAAAAAGATCCACTTCTCAACTCCCGCAATAATTCGATGCAAGAATCTCTTTCTTTCATCTTGAAAGCAAAATTCCGCAAGTGGCTCTTCGATTTTCCATCCTGAGAGACAAGTCAACTCATGCGGCACCCATTTTCCCAACTTTTGAATTTTCCCCATAGCACCAGGCGAGTTTTGTTTAATGCATCCGCATGTTTATCTTGAGTTTGCGTATCATCCTTTCGGAGCGCTTTTTGTCCTCAATGTCGAAATCGCCACTTCTGAAGCGTTTTAAACTAATCTTCACAGATAGTTTTCGATGGTCTATGTTCTTTGTGGGCCTCGTCAAGCAAATGACGTGCTTCCACTTCATTTTTTTTCAAGTTGACGCAGAAAAGCAAAGCTTCCCGTAGAAAGAATATTTTTGCATTGCGGTATGTACTGGAATTACGATTGGTTATCGTTAACAACTGTCCACGCTATGAACAAAACACAACTTCTGACATAAATGACAACTAGATGTGTCGCTAGCACCATCTATATGTGAAACCCGGAAATTTAGTTGCGTACCTGATAGCACCCTTCGTTGAAATATTGAAAATTATGGAGAAGCGTTTTTTACTAAGCTTTTTTTAAAACTCCTCAGGAATTTTTTAGACAAATTGGTCTTGGGACATTTTCTAGCGAGTAAATTTAAATCTTCTACAGACTAATTTCAAACTAATCGCGCCTAGGGCTTCGATATCATTATGTTATTGTTCTGCGGCACTATTCGATCAATCACCGCAATGCTGAATATTTTCAAGAAAAAAATTGTCTCGTTTAGATATTCGATATGATATGCCGAACATTTTGCCAAACAGTAGAGAGCTGCAGTACCAATTACTTGAAACTTAATTCCGTGTCCAAAATCTGTCGGCGAGGTGTATGCATGCTTAGATGAATAAATCAATTGATTGGAAACCCCAAACTGAAAATTCATTTCAATTTATTTTCTCTCCAATAAATACAAGTAAAGAATATCCGGAAATTCATAATTCACCGTACATAAATCAGGAGCAAAAACAAGAAAAAATTTTATTCTAAAATTTATTTGCTTGCAGCAACAGTATAATCCGAGTATGTATGTCTGTACGTACGAGTATGTATCACAGAGTAGAAAAAAGGAAAACGAGAAAATAATTTTGTTTTCTCGGAAAACGATAATTGCAATAAATCAATAACAATTTTCTTTACGTAACGTTTTATTTGTACAGTTTGTTAACGAATGTCAAAAGAAAATTTGGAAAACAACGTATTTTTGCATTTTACAAGAAACCTATTTTTATGGATCAATTTGTGTTATGTGTGATGAAAAACATATTTTCCTCTCATCATCTTGGGTAATATTATAGAATTCAACAGATAGTCTATATGGAAATGGAATAGAGACATTCAGACATACTTTAGATATCGCATGTAAGTAGAGTTGAGTTAATTTAAATATTTTATTCATGTTCTGGTTGTTTTCGAAAATCATGTTTTTGCCGATTCGTAGGAAGTTTTCTTGTAAAGTATTTTTTTTTTTTTTTGTAAATTACAAATTGCGTGAAAATATAATTTTTAATTTATTAAAATGAAAAACAATACGAATAACAATAGGAAAAGTTTTTTTGTGCTCGTTTATATATTTGGGTGGGGAACAAGTCATTTTTACGTTACAGGTGCGTATGTGTATGCGGCAGATGACTAGTACTTTTCACCGGAAAAACATACAAGAAAATTTTGATTATAACTTTTCACCAACGGCGATACCAAAATTTGTTTTTGTTGTTGCGGTTGACGGTTTAATGTGAACACAAAAATGTAGTAGTACGTGACAGAGTGTAGCAGCCACCTTTTTTTCATAATATACATGTAGCATAATTTTCCGTGTCACCCATTAAGCTTATTTTATAACAAGTAGAAAATCCATTTTGTTGTTTTATTTTATTTCTGATGTTTGTTAAGTTTTTGGATTACAAAACTACTGTAGCTACACAACTACACCAGATGACAACAAATTGTGGCAAAACTTGTGTAGTAATAATAATAATAATAATAATTAATTTGGTTGCTGTAGTAGTAAAATGAAAAATTATTATTTAAACAGGAAAATTATGAAAAATAATAATTATACTTGTCTGTATGTTTGTGTACGGTTGTGTTACATGAAACATGATTAATGAAACATTATTGTTAGTGTTTTGCAAGTTCTTATACGTTTATTTTTTCAGCTAGCCTATCTGGTTATCTTTATTAAGGGTGTGC
Organism: Nephrotoma guestfalica; assembly: GCA_963691935.1. NCBI lineage: Eukaryota > Metazoa > Arthropoda > Insecta > Diptera > Tipulidae > Nephrotoma > Nephrotoma guestfalica. The sequence continues at coordinate 96,022,147 of OY829913.1, forward strand.
ATAAATAGGTTTCGCCCCATAAAAAGTTTGTTAACATTTTATCTTTATCGTCGTGAAATGTCAAGTCAACGGTAATTTCTGTTCTAATTTCAGAGTTTTATTTGTTTAACCCTATTACATTATGCAGGTTTATCTGATGCTATCCGAAGACGGTACGTGCCTAAACTTTTTTAAATTATGGCCAGGCGATCAATTTAGCGACGATTCTTGATATAGGCCACACTTGGAATTCTAACGACTTTATATAGAGTCGAATACGAGTATAAAGTTTACTAAAAATTTCATAAAAAAATTCTTTTAAAATTTGAATTCTTTTTGATGTGCACACAAAATAACAACTGTGTTTGCTATATGTCGGTTGGTTCTTTGTGCTATAGTCGACGGAATTTGTGTATATATCAACTTCCTTTTCGGTGGGAAGGTATTTTAATTTTCTAAATATATACAACTATACAATTTCATCATCATTTTGAAAATCATCTCAACACCAGTCGTCATCGTACCACCACCACCTTACATTTTACATAATAAAAAAAAATGTTTCTTCTCGAAAATCTTATCACAAAAATAACCTTTAAAACGATGGAGGAAAACCAAACCAAGAAAGAAAATGATAAGAAGTTATTTGTTTTATTATTACTTTTTGACGAAGAGAGGATTTTAATATAAATAAAAATTGTCATTTTTAAGTTTTTCGAAAAAGAAAAAAAACGTAAAATTCGTAAAATGAAAAGTTTTGACATTTTCCCCGAAAAGCAAAAAAAAAACCAAATTAAATTGTAAAATATTTGAAATTTTGGCAACAAGGAAAAGTTTGAGGAAAATTACTTTTCGTATTTTTTTTTCTCGTAAATGTATGATTGGTTTTGATTAGAATGGAGTTTGTTTTAATTTGACATGATTTGTCGTAACGCGGCGCACACAATAATGCTTATGATCTTGCCGATATTTTTTTATTTTATTACGAAATTGTATGTTTAAGACATTGCACGCGTCAGAAATCATGAAGTTGAGGAAGATAGTGAGGTTTTTGATATTGCACTGATTTGGGATGGTTAGCATAGCAATTAGTGGAAACGAAAATGCAACAATTAAATTGCAATATAATATTTTTGAGTTTCAAATAAATCTTGTTATATTGAATTATATTTATCCGTTGGCACGTTTTGAGCTCGAAAGAAAAGGTGTTTATGCTGTGATAGATAGCGGAAATTTGCCCGCGAATCCTCTTTAAGATGTTTAACTGTTTCAGGCTTATTCGCATACACCTTTTCCTTCACATAGCCCCAAAGAAAAAAAAGTCCATCGGTGTTAGATCGCACAATCTTGATGGCCAATGTTGACCGCCAAATCGAGAAATGACACGGCCTGGAAACTTAGTCTGCAGTGGTGTTATTGTTTCACGTGCTGTGTGGCAGGTCGCACCGTCTTGTTGGAAAAACATGTCCTCCACATCAATTACATCCAATTCGGGCCACAAAAACTCCGTTAACACTTCGCGATACCGCACTCCCAAGTTGCTGGATTGTCGGCCACAGATTTCCTTACTGTGGCTATATTTTCGAGTGACCGACAAGGATGACGACGAACAATTATCTTCTGATCCCGTATAGTCTACTACACCGCGTCGATAATGTAGACAATGTCGAAAATTATTTTTTCTGTTAGCAATCTTCAAAATTCTATGAATTTTTTGTAAATAGGACCATTTCAAGCTAAAATTCATAAATTCATTCTTTCTTCACATTTAAAAATTTAACTCCAAGTTTTACGCACATTCTGTAGTATGTAGTAGTTCTGGTGTTAGAAGTTCTTGTTGGTTGTCGATATGTCCCTTTGAATATTTTAGGTTGTATATTTTTTGTCCGTTCCTGGTCCTTGTTATTTCATTTTAGTGATAACACTGCTAATTACACGCTTCGCTAAACTTCCCGCTCCATTATCGGTATTAGATATCGGTGAACTTTCTAGTTGCCCGCCATACGCATTGGTGTAGTTGTAGTACATGTGGGTTGCTGCAGACTCTTCTGCTGCCTTGAGAATGTTTTGAGTGTGTTGCCTACGGTCACTCCTTGCCATTTTCTTGATTTCTCGCGGCGTATCTTGGCGTTTCAGCTCCGACGTATTGTGTTGATGACACACATTTGCAACTTGCGTAGCAGTCAGGCGTTCTTCAATATTGTATCCGAGTATTTTTTACACCACTACGAATTACGAGTGGGTTTTGGTAGCTGTTTCGATATAGGTTTCTTCGATTTACAATGTTGCTCTAAATTTGGCTGCTTCTTGATTCATTTGGAGGCTGAGTGAACTTGAGCGCTTCGCGGAATGTGTTTTACCTTGTGTCGGCGGCATCTTTTAATAAAACCCTGTCAGTGTTAAAATTGTTTCCAATTTGTTTTGATGTGTTTAACAACGGGCGTTAATTTTGGATTGGGATGATTGCCAGTTTTGGCGGGTCTCTGTGAATTTCCGCACCATTCATTTTATTTAAAAGCCCTGACATCTTTTGTAATGTCGTAAAAAATTTCTTGTTAATCATTACAATGATGTGAATGGGTCCATGACCATGTGCATATGTGTAATATTTTTGGTGAGAATTTTTTTGTGTGAATTTACTGCTTCTTATGAGTTGCTTGCTGGTTTGAAATGCAGAAGTCGATGGTCGTTCTCCATTATTAATTACACACGTCTAATGCTATAATTATGGTTCTCAATTTTTGCATTAAAGAAAAAGTTCTTGTGTTGTTTGGTGTCATAAGGGGACACACATCTTTGGTTTGTTGATTCGGCTGCATCTTTTATTAGGACACACTCCTATCACTGAATTTAAAAATTATTGTGGTTTGTATTTTTGAATAGAATATTACGATTCTACCGATTATTCTGCTATTTAACTGGGTTTATTATTCCACTAGTGCCTACTTTGTTTTAGCGGTTTCATCTCGTGCATATAATTCTTCATTGTATTTCTTTATCTATTGTAATATTAGTCTTGATGTTTGTTTCTGTTAAGAGTTTCGAAATTTCAATTATCGATTTCGTGCTCGTGTAAGATAAGCCGTTTCTGTAATCATTTTGATGGAGCAATGAATGTAGGAGAAGGGGCGATGATAGAGACATGCCGGGGATCACGTTTTCGTTTCACTCCATTATTCTTCACTTACCCAAGGGGTTACTCAAATTTGTACTAACCCAAGCAATGGTTGCTTGACATTGATGAAGTTTTTGTTGTCTTATCTAAAGAGTGGTTACACAAATTATTTAGGAAATTATTGTCAATTCTTTTTATTATGATAATATGGTATGGTTCAATTATGTATGGAACAAAATATCGGCCAAATGGCCGCCGCGACCTCGGCGGCACACCTCCACCCGATGGTCCAAATTTTGATGACGCTTAGGCATAATTGAGGTTCTATGCCGTTAATGTGCCGAATTATCTCATCCTTTAGCTCTTGAATTGTTGCTGGCTTATCGACGTACACCTTTTCTTTCAAATAACCCCAAAGAAAGAAGTTCTACGATGTCAAATCACATGATCTTGGCGGCCAATTGACATCGCCACCACGTGAGATAATACGGCCATTGAATTTGTCGCGCAAAAGAGCCATTGATTCGTTAGCTGTGTGGCAAGTGGCACCGTCCTGTTGAAACCACATATCGTCCACATCCATATCTTCCAATTCGGCCCATTAAAAAGTTCGTTATCATCTCAAGATAGCGAACACCATTCGCAGTAACTGCCTGACCGGCCTCATTATGGAAAAAATACGGCCCGATGATGCCGCCAGCCCATAAACCGCACCAAACAGTCACTCTTTGTGGGTGCATTGGTTTTACGACAATCACTCTTGGATTATGATTCGCCCAAATGCGACAATTCTGCTTATTGACGAATCCACTGAGGTGAAAATGTGCCTCATCACTGAAGCTGATTTTCTTCGAAAATTGATCATCCACTGTTGCCATTTCTTGCCACCATTCTGATAATTGACGACGTTTGGAATGGTCAAGAGGCTTTAGTTCTTGAGTCAATTGCACCTTATAAGCGTGTAAATGCAAGTCTTTATGCATAATGTTCATCAACGACGAGCGTGAGAGGTGCAATTGTTGGGCACGACGACGAGTTGAGGTGGACGGCTCTTCAGCCACACTATCGCGAACAGCAGCAATATTTTCTGGTGTACGAGCTGTGCGAGCATGCACTGGTGTTTTAAAATCTCTTACAGACCCGGTTTGCTCAAATTTTTGCACGATTTTTCCGATTGTACGCACATTTGGACGATTAAATTGACCAAAAAAATCACGAAGTGCACGATATGCATTTTGATTTGAACGCCTATTTTCATAATATGTCTAAATAACTTTAACGCGTTGCTCGATTGTGTATCTTTCCATGGTTCAAATTGAGTTAGTGTGAAATTGAGAAATGTCAAATTAAATGCAGAATAAAACTTGACGTTTAGGTGTGGTTCACATTCAAAGTCGGCCCTTAAAATTTAACCACCCTTTATATCTGCCACACGCCCCCCCTCCATTTCAAGCAAGATAACTCCAATGGAAAAGGGCCGGGAAAAACAAAAGTCGATTGATAATCAATTGGTGAATCTCTCGGACAAATGTAATCCTGAGTTAATCTAAATAAAATGGATATGGTGTACGCCACATTTTTTCTTACTTTTGTTTAATTTGGTCGAAACACAACCAAAAACAGTAAAATCAATCAAAAAAACTTTATCCGAAAACTTTTGGAGCAACTCCAACATTACGTTGTTCAGAAAACGGATATTAAAATCAAAAATGAAGATGACGAACGAACGATTCGTTTCGAAAATGTTCATGACAGACGGCACATTTGGCACCTTAGAAGATTCTTCCATTTTTCGGAATCCTTTTCGAAAGATTATATCGATCCCATTATAGAATCGATACTACAAACCAGCAAATGGTACAGGATCGTGTAAACGCCTGATATGAAAGTTACTGGAGCTATCGATGAACGCTAAAGAAATGCCAACTATAAATCGTGAATTGTACGATTTATAAAATTAAATTTTTTTCCACGAGCGAAAATTAAATCGCTTATGGTTGTACCAATATCGAAGACCTCGATTGACCAAGATATTTTAATCTCACCTTATTGTTTTATAAAAATTAAATTTTACCATATAAAATACAGGTAAACCGATATTTAAACTGGAAAACTATATAAGATAACTACTTTGTACAGAAAAACTATGGAAGAAAACAACAAAAAATCAATTATCTCCATTGGCCACGAATTGTCTACATACTCTACCAATTTTCGACATTGTCTACACAATAATCAATTGTCTACACTATTTCGACACCATTCGGTAATACGCGTAGACGCACAACACTGCTTCTGATCCATCACCGTAAATTTGGTCTCAAATTTTGTAATTAAACGCCTCACTGTCGATTCATTTGGCGCACGGAAAACTTGACATAATTGGCGAACTGTTTTCGCAAAACTTTGACCATTTTTGTAATGTGGTTTACATGTACCAACAACGTTTAGTTGGTTTGAATACTGCTCCATATTCTTAAATCGTGTGGTCCGTACATGACAACTGTCACAAAAAATCTCCGTACAACTCGTATTAACAAAATGGCGGCAAATTTAAATCCGGCGCTCTTGCTGAGACACCCTATAGTAGCACTTTAGCAAAAGAGTTTTTGTTGGTATTTTATAACCAGTGTTGTTCCGCATTGTCTACACCGCGTAGATAATTATTATTTTACACGTGTAGACAATGTATGTAGAATATTAAAAAAATGGCACCGAGAATGTGGAGAATGTAGACAATGTCGAAAATTATTATTTCTGTTAGCATTTATCAAAATTCTGTTGTTTCTTTGTAATTCAAACCAGTTTAAGATGGAGTTCATTCTTTCTCCACATTGAAAAATGTGACCCAAAATAGAGGTATCGGTTGTAAATAGGGCCTATGTTGGGAGGATTAAATGGTGGAAGAAAGATGCCGGAACTTGCCGCATGCTCGTGAGACTTATGTCGGCTGATAAAAAATACAATTCCTGTTGACTAGACAACGCTATAACCTTCCATGGTAATTTGCCAAACACTACTAAACAATTCACAACAGATTTGACATCATCTAACAACTTGGCTGCAATATTTTTTCCCATTATCTCCAATTTATGAGCACAGGGAGTCTACTGAGTTGGACCCACGACTTTCCTAGTTATTTCGCTTCTGCTAGCATCGTTTGTTTCCATGTTAGAGCTTGTCGTCCGACTTTCCTTCTCTCTTGTGGGTTCCATCTTCCAGAGACCTGCATGTCATTTAATTCTGTGACTTCCTCAATGTGGGCAATCCATCTGAAGAAGCTCAGTATTCTCCTAAGGCTTTTATTTACAAACACCTGTGGCTTATTGTTGATGGTATGTGTACGCTTCCAGATTTCGCAATCGTACAGCAACTCCAATTTCACATACGAATTAAACATTCTTAGTTTGGTGTTTGCGGAATAGGACAGATGTGTTCCGGACTTTGTGTAACATGTTCAATGTTGTTCTGGCTTCGTTGATTTTTTTCTTTATAACTTCACCTATGCCACCCGTTTTCGCTACAGTACAACCAACGTATACGGTTTCATTAGTGTGTTTAGCCTCATCGTCTAGCTTTCCTAATATTTATTTTGAGGCCAACTTCTTTTGCTAGATTTGAGTAGGTGCTGTGGTGAATTACTCGTACATTCATTAAACTGCTCAATGAAGATGCGTTTCTCAATTCCGGGTTGACTGTCGATGAAATTCTATAGAGGATGGCCATTGCTTATATTTTTATGGTTATGTTGACGAGAGATATATATCCTGCCAATTTATACGTTCTCTTGGGCCACCTTTCTTGAGAATCGTTGTATTGATTATTGCACACGCATTGGTTGAAGTAGTACGCGCATGTTTTGATCCAGGGGGTTTGCGTCTGAATTCTTGCTACCCGACCGGAGTGGACATTTTTTATTTAATTTGTACCTATTTTTTCAGAAAATAAAACACTTCAGCGGACTTAAATCTGAAAGTGTTTCTTAAAATTGGCAAATTGATTGACCCCCGAGGTAAAGAAACTTGGTATTTAAAATTTTTAAATTTCGCAATGTTCCATCTTTCTCCGCCATTTCTTAACGGATTATAATTAAATTTGGTTAGTATTATTTAATAGGGGCCCTAAAGTGAATTTTGATCAATATTCTAGGACCTGTTCATGCTGGAATAAACTTGGCTATTTCATAATCATTTGTTAAGTAATTTGATTTCTATCTATTTTTTCTATTTTGATCCAGGTTCTGAAATAATTCAATGATAGCAGCTTCTGGCCGAAGAATCTGTTAAGAAAATTAAGGCAGATTATGTCGTTTAAAATTTTCACTTCAATTTTTTGAATGTTTGCGGCCATATAAGTTCGTTTCAGTTTCTGGCCAATATCTCGAACACCCCCAAAAGAAACCAATACTTTCGGTTGTTTTTCTAATTGCTAAAGTCATGTTTAGGCGACATGGGAAATTTAGAGAAATCCTATTAGTTTAGTTAGAATTTTCACTATAATGTTTTGACTTTCTGCAGCCATATAAGTTCTATTTAGTTTCTGGCCAATATCTAAAAAACTCCTCTCAAAAACCTTATTGCAATGAATATCTCGCTTTGATTGTAAAGGACCAGCTTCACCCAAGATTTTTTGCGCTTGGGATTCTCATAATAAATCCAATTTTCATCTCCAGTAACTATTCGATGCAAAAAACCTTTTCTTTTTTATCTTTGAAGCAGTATGGAACAAATGGTTTATCGACATTCGAGGTCTCTTTCTTTTAATTCACGTAGAACCCAGTTGGTAGTTTTTTGAACCATTCCGATTGTTTGTAAAGTTTGTAAACGTTTTGCAATAGTTGAACGATCAACATTTAATGCTACAGCCAATTCTTATTGTGTTTGAGAAGAATCTTCAGCCAATAACGTTTCCAATCTAATATCTTCAAATTTTTTGGGTGATTTTTCATCTTTATCTTCAATGCCAAAATCATCATTTTTAAATCGTCAAAACCATTCTTTGCACGTTGCATTCGATGGAGCATGCTCACCATAAATTTCCACAAGCAAACGATAAGCTCCGCTGCACTTTTCTTTGCAATGAAATAATGTAACAAAACTTCCCGCAAATCATATTTATTTGGAATAAAATTTTACATTTTCAAGGAAGGGCAAAAATGAGACAGCTGACATCAAGAAATATAGAACACCAGTATTGCCCATTTATATAGTACATGTTAGCAGTACTACTAACGACACCTATTGCGAGGGTCGGAGTCATATTCACTTACCCAATAGTTTATTGCCAATATATCAAGAACGCCCACAAGTAAACAATATTTTCGGGTCTCAGCTTAACTCTGCCCTAAAAATTCTCTCCAGCTTAAAATGCCTGTTAGTTGTGTAGAATGGACAAAGGCCAAAACTTCATCTAAAATTTATGTGTCATTCCAAAATCAATCTAGAAACCAAATTTCATAACAATTGGTTATGAAATGGCCAAGTTTAGTTCAGCATGAACAGATCCTAGAATTTAGTCCAAAACTCACTTTAGAATCCCTAACCAAAACTACTAACCAAATTTCATGATAGTTCGTTAAGAAACGGTAGAGATAGATGGAACATTGTACAATTTAAAATACCGAGTTTCTTTGCTGAGGAAGTCAATCAATTTGTCAATTTAAGGAACACTTTTTAAAATTTTATTCCGCTGGGGTATTTAATTTTGTGAATAAATAGGTGTGAATTGAATATTTAAATAAAGTGCAGCTACTTGTGGCGAGCAGTGTAATCTCATATTTCCCGTTGGCAAATTTCTGCTGTCTCATTCAGGATAGGTGTTTTCTTGCTTGAAATTGTTGTGTTTGTGTATCGGAATCCGTTATTATGCATCCGCTTCTCTCATTTACAACAATAATACATTTTCCCAGTTCTCTCATCATCCATTGTTCTCGAACATTGACTGTCGTGCAGTTCACGTTTGGAAAATGTGCCAAATAATAATGCTTTAAAGTTATGTCCGGGCTGTGGATCAAAGCATGATCGCAACAAATTTAAATTTTTTAATGCATCGGTATAGCATCGAGAAATAGTGACAAGTTTTGATTCGTTGAATAACTGTAACGGTTTGCTACGAGGTGTAAGTTGATTTTAAATTTAGCATATGTAATGTGCTAAAATTATATCTAATAACACCAACCGTCCTCAGAAAATTTATTCACGCATTTACTTTGGAGCGGTCAGCAAAAGACCCGCTCAAGCTCAGGGTAGGTCGTGGGATCCCGATGCCAATCGGAGATAAAAATTTGACCCAACATTAAGTCTCCGTTTGAGTGACAGTATGATCGACTCTGAACAGGAACCATTCGTGTTGTATGAAGTTCAAAAGTTCAAATCCAAACCAAAACAAGAGTTTGCTCAGCAGTCAAATTGTATGGAGCATTGTGGTAATACATTTTCGTGACAATATTTTTAATGGAAAGCCAATACAATTTTTAGTTTACACTGGATCAACAATGGTCATGATTGGTAATGAAGGTAACCGTGAATTAAACCAGCAGAAAGTCTCGATCGTGAAGACAAGCTTGAGTGACTATGGTTATATTCGGGTACAAGTGCGAGGTAAATAGGACGTTAATCGGAATTGTTTGAACGTTCAGACGAAATTGTCTTGCGCCTGCAGCCGACGGAGCAAATGTTTCGGGAGTGAACTGGTTCGATATATTTGGTCTTTAAATTCAGCTTATTGGAGCGGAGAAATACGGATTGGCTCATTCAAAGCCCATTTAATCTTGAAACCTGATGCTTCGCTGAAATGTTTAAAAGGCATATCTGTTACCGTTTGAACAGATGGCCGAAGCTAAAAAAGAGATCGACAAATTGTTTTCACTTGGCATTCTTCAACCAATCCAATTCAGTCGATGGACACCCGTCATTATTGTCTGTAATAAAGCTGACAAAAAGTCACTGAGAATCTACGGATATTTTAAGTTCATGGTAAATTCTCAATTTTGCGTCGATCACAATCCAATTCTTCGTTTTGAGGATTTATTTCAGCGTCTGCAAGGAGATACACGATTTTCGAAGATTGACCTCAGCGAAGCATATTTGCAATTTGAAGTTAACAGTGAATCGAACGATCTGGTGGTAGTTTCGACCCAATTTGAATTACTCCAGTAACAATGGTTGCCGTTTGGAAAACCGGCGAACCGAAAAAGAATACATACTTCTTGCTGCTGCCAACTTGAAATCCAATAAGTGCAAGTGCAAATTTTTCCAAACTAAAGTGGATTATTTAGGGCATGTTTTGAATGAATCTGATATCCGACCATCATCCGAAAGAGTTCAAGCGATTAAAGAGATGCTCCGACCAACAAATTTAATCATTATAACCGTTTTTTCAACAATTTTTCGCAGCTTTCAGCTCCTCTTACTGCGTAAAAAAATGTTTCGTTTGTTTGTTTGGTCAAAAGAGATAGAAAATTATTTTTGACAAATAAAGAATTCCATTGTAAAAGTGTCTCAGCTTGTCCATCAGCGTGATCGTCTTCTTCATCTTCATGATGAGAGAACGAGACCAACCAAGAATTCTATTCATCTTAGTAAGGAAAGTAATTATTTGTTAGTAAGCATAAGTAATATTCTTGTTCACAGACCATGAATGGTCAACATATTACCGGGAATTAGTAAACATAGAAAAAAAAATCGGTACGTTGTGAAACGGCAGATCGCTCTTGTAGTTCGTCTGTTATTAGAAGATATAACATATCCTTAATCTGTAGAATTAGGATCAGGATCCTAGTCAGTTCGGTCAACGAATTGGGTCTCAGGTTGATATATTTCGATGCTGTATAAGATAGCGGAAATTTCTCAGCGGAAAATAAGAGATTTCGCTACTCGCCGCAAGTGGCAACACAATCACAAAAGAGAGTTTATTTTGTTATATAATTACCAGCGGAAATTTTTTATTCATTTTGTACCTTTTTTTCACTAAATAAAACATCCCGGCGGAATAAAATATTAAAAGTGATCCTTAAAATGACAAAATCTCTTTTGTGATTGTGCTGCCACTTGCGGCGAATAGCGAAATCTCTTATTTCCCGCTGAGAAATTTCCGCTATCTTATACAGCATTACAATTCGTGGGTAAGTTGTGCTCTAATCATTCAGTTGCTACATAGCATGTAGGGTGTTTTAGAATGCCAGCCTAATAGATACCCTGTGTTGTAAATATCAAGTAAAATCAAAAAAATCAAATTGTTGAGATTTTGATTTCTTGAATTGCGCCTTCTTTCTCGGTTACTTCTCGCTCTCTCACCCCTCGTATATTCTTTCGGACTGTTTACCGGTTCTGCAGCATGGATTTTTCATTTCTGGTGAGCGTTTTCTATCTCTTGAAGTCATGTTTAACACCTATAAGAATCATTCTTTCTGTTCTCCCCAGAAGCAAAGAGCGTTGTACAGATAACGTCTTTTTCTGTGACCAGCTCAACCTCATCGAACGCAATGCGCTCTGCATTTGATTTTTTTATCTTTTACTTGCAATGGTTTTGTCCCTAAGGATTCATTGAGCCAGCCGTCTTTGAGCTTTCCCAGAATAAATCTAGGATTTTCACCTAGTGCTGTTAACAAAATTGTTGTATCCTCTACAACTTTCAAGCGATGCGCCACATGATTACATGGAACTGCGAAAAATTGTATCTGCGTTCAGCGCCAAAGTGGTTCTGACTACTAGGATGGTTTACTACCTACATATTCTATAATAAATGAACATTTTGCAAACAGCGTCAGAGCGCTGGATTTATGAACTAGGATGTTATATCAAGTTATACTTTAATCCAAAACCTTTCTCTCTGTACTACAAGGCTACCAGAGTATATAGCAATAAAAAAGACCGTAAAAACATATCTTTAAATAAATAAATAAAGCTGAACGAGAAATAATTCCACTCGCACAAACCTGTCTGGAGATATCAACTGTACAGGGAGACATCCAAACGGATGGTTACATTTTTTACTTTTTTTTTGCTAAGGGACCTTCGAAACATCGCGAAATAGGATTTTGAACTTAGGTGATTCTTATTAGCATACTAATAATTTGATTCTGACGCTCTTTCTAAATGCGGCCACTTCTGTTTTATCTTCCGCAGAATTTTTTGTTAAATCTCTATCTGCTAATGACCAAATTGCAATTTTTTTCCATTAAGTTTTTTTATACATATTGTATTAATAAACCTCATGTGTAAGCTCATGTGATGTTATAACACAAAGGAATAATTAATGTTACCTGAAAGTAAAGGAAAAATTGAATAGGGGAAAGCTTTTACTGCATTTTATTCATTAATAATATTGAAACGTTTTACTGGGCGTTTTATTTTTGCCTTTATCGTGCTAAGGCAACTCCGGTAAATTTAAGCTCTTTGAAAGCATTATACAAGTTTTAGCGGATTCGTTTTGGCGAAGTATAAAAATAGATGATATTCTATTACGACCAATAAGCTTCTGTCCTTCAGTAGTCTTCATCGCACAGACATAAC